>VUYV01000006.1:3644738-4211635 GCA_008711295.1 Anarhynchus alexandrinus | reverse complement strand
AAACAGCAAAAAAAAAAAAGAGCAGGGAATATTAAGAAAATGAAGGAGCATGAGTTTATAGCCCTAGTGACACCGCGGAGGTGTCCATGATTCTAATACAGACTCAGAAGTTGATTTTTATTTTTTACTTTAAGCTTTCATTCAGTGCATCATAAAACAGTTAAGCAGTTCTAATTTGAGAAATAGTAATGGCAATTCACTGAAATACCTCATCGGTTAAGATGCAGACTCTCCCTATTATTCCTTCTTTGGTTCATTGAATTTTAAATTATTTCCTCTATGCTGTTAAACCTTGAAAGAAGGAAGAGAAAATACCTTTTCCCTTGCTCCCTTGTGGCCAGGTGGAGCAGTGTCCCAAGGCTAGCAGATGCGATTTTCAATCCTAACAAGCAAATTGAATCTGGTCTCTTCTTTGATAAGTGGTCTGCCTAATGTGCGAGAGGACATTCTTGCTAACACCAACAGCATCTTCACAAAGGTTTAATAGAGTAAATTCTGTTTAGCACATTGAAGGGAAAGGAGTGAAAAGAGAAGGTTTGAGGCTGGGAATCCTGAACTGGAAGCATTTTCCCGTAACCCTCACCAAACCGCACTGCCCAGTAACTGTAGGCAAGAGCTTTTCTACTGAACTGCAGAAAGAGCTCTAACTTTTTGTTACACCCTGAGGAAGTCTATGTTGGTTAAAAAGGTTCACACATGGCCTGAGCTTAATCCACTAACTTCACTATCAACCAATTCTATTTTTGCTTAGTAAATATTAGGACAAAATACGTGAATTACTTTAATATTGACCAAGTATTATAATGGAATTCACTTAACAGAGAATCTTGCATACCATAAATTGCAGTAAAACAAAAAATAAGACTTATCTGTCACTTCTGTAAGTGGCAACTAAAAATACCTTTATAAACATAATGGAGTTAGGGAACTCTCCTGGTTTTTAATTTACTTTCAATAATTCATTAGCATACACTTTAACCTTAATCGCCGGTCCCCATGGGATTCATGTGCTGTGCCAAAACAGATTTCTCATAGGCAAAATTAATTTTCTGCAAATAACTTCCCTATTTTTCCTAATTCAGGAGCACCAGAAGGTAGCACAGCTTTGGTGATTTGATCTCGATACATAAGATTTCAGCACTCGTTTTAGCCAGCATTCTTGTGTATTGAATTTTCTTTTTTAGGCTGTTAAATATTGGGTGTGACTTGCAGGAGGATATGATTCATTTTGATGGAACAGCTTCTAGGTATCTGTATTGGTGCTTATTAATTACTTTAGCAGAAATGTTTTGTTCCTTCAGTTCCTCTTGAGGATTAAATACCACATAACATATGTTAGATTTTGGCAATCTTATGTTTACAGAAGTTTAAAAAATATTTTGAGCAGTTGTGCATGAAATTATTTAATATCCCTCATGAGAGGAAATGCTAACAATGTTAAACTCAAATACAACTGCTTTCTATGAATACTCTTTTCATATCTCATGAGAAAGTGCTGAATGGAATATGAAATTTCCATACTTCTTTGAGCTCTGGAAAATCAAGCCAACAACAATACCTGAAAACAAATATTAAGAGAGGAAAGTGTAATACTGAAAACAGTTGAAAATAACACATATTGGCCCGGTTGCAGTCCTTGAGTAGGAAAAAAAGTAAATTTTTTTCAGAAGTACATCTAAGTTAAATATTGAGCCAGATTGTAGTACAGAAATACAAATAGACTGAGAATGTAGCAAGTTCTTTTCTTAAATTTTCTTTATTTTCTTTAGGTTTGTGTCATTGTAGAGATGATGACTAACAGAAGCTAATTCCTAAACTAAACTGAAATGGCCTCTGAAGGAGAATTAGAAATTGCACTTCTCCGAGTCTTCTCTCTCGTAATTACTCTATACAAACAGCAGGGGCTGGTCTTGAGCCCCCAGGCCGGTGGAGGTAGCGCACTTCTCTGGCATTAAGGGGTGCCACACTTGTGCAGCAGCTTGATAAACTCACCTCACCTGAGAACTTGTGCAGTGCTGGTCATCATTCCTACCTTAATTGTTTCCACATGATAGACAGCTGCTATACTTCTTTTGCCTTCCACAACTGGCATAGTACTGTCTTCCTCTGCTGCAAGGTTTAAGGGACTGGAGAAAAGAGAATTGTCCCCATCTGTATCAAACTTTGAAATTGTACTTTATTTCTCAGGTTTTTCCTTTCACCTACTGTTATTTTTACTGCTGTTTTTAAAAGGGGGGGGGGAGGGGAGGAACAAACCCAAAACTCTAAAAGCAGAAAAGTGTTCCTGTCTCCTCTCTTCTACCACCTGGATTCCTAGATACTTAGCTGATCCCATCACCCCTGAGACTGATGATTTCCCTTCTGAACATTCCTTAATAGTTTGGAAAGTCAAACATACAGGTAATTTACATCCTCCCTGCTAGCAGCAGTTTACATATGCTTAATTGTTTTGGCTTCATGTCATGCTTTCTGCTGCTCCACTTCAGGTGAGTTTGCAGTGGTTCCCTGTTCCCCTATTTCCTTCACCCAAAAATCCAAGTATGATACATTTTTGGAGCCTACCGTTTTTTTGCATTCTTTTTTTTTTCACAAAATCATTTTACTTAGGAAGGCAATAATAATTTCTGCATGTTATTTTCTGCTTTATGTATAACTAAAGTAGAACATTACTTGTTATTGCCAGCTAAGATTCACTTGCTCATTTAAACCCAGCGGTGAACCTCTAGAGGAAGAGACTGCCTGACCATGGGCCTTCTCACTGTGACTTTTATTACCTTTTCCTTAATCTGCCTCATTCATTCCTATGTCCAAAGTGGTTCAAAGCACACCCAGAGTAAATATCCACCTTTTTTACCCACAGACCTACCTAGGACTACTTTTTTGAGACTGGAATGGAACTTGTCGACAGAGCGCTTCATCATGGAAGGAGAAAGAGCCTGGAGGCTCTTCACAGGAGAGATGGCCCCGTATGCCGATCTACTGGTGACACACTGAACCAGGATGGGTAAAAAAGTAAGTGAAAAGATTCCACTTCTAAAGCCTCTTGCCCTTCTCAAGAAATTCCCTTTTCCCATTCCTTTCTTCTGGTGTTTTCTCTGAGCAGCAAACTCATCTACCAGCTCCCAAGTCTCTTTTCCCCTTTATTCCACCCGATTACTTCTCTGTCACTGCCTCAGAGGTGAATGTTGTCCATATGGCTTTAAATTTTAATGACTCTCTAGACGTCTATTTCTGAACTGTGTCATTACTGAGCCAAGCAGCATATTTCAGTGAAAGCTAAACAAATGCAGAATGTTATTGATACCTGTACCCCTCAATACTAAACCCACACCTATGTTTCTCAACAGGAAAGAGGGTTTCTAAAAAGATTTTAACATAGAAATCTGTGAACTGTGTTTGTGGAAATCACTATGAGCACCTGTAACACATTGCTCTCCTGTTCTAAGCTGCTGAAATTACCTATGTGATCTTAAGCAAAAAGGGGTCACAGGTGAAACTAATGTATTCTTTTGACTTTGCATAGGGCTAAAATGGGCTTTCTAAATTAAATACTTCCCTGTGGAGGAGTGACTTTGCTCAGTAGATTTGGACATTGTACTGTCCTGTCAGGATCCCAAATTCTTATGGTACATATAATTCACCTTGCGTCTCTTCATAGTTTTTTGTTGCGGGAGTAACAGTGTCAGATCTTTAAGGCTCTCTAAATATGAAAGCTTAAATTGCAATCTTTATTTGGTTATATCCCAACTAATACCTGCTTCTTAATAGCAGTGGTGCTGCTTGTTGTACTATCAGTGTAAGAGGATTAATTTTGACTATTAGGTGACAATGTAAGTTGTCAAAAATCAAAATTAGAAAACCAGAGCTGCAGAAAACTGGCAATACCTGAGTGGACTTCTCTATAGCTGTTGATATTAAACACTTAGGGCACAGAGATCTGCTGTAGATTTTCTGTGTGATGTTTTCCAACATTGCTTCAGATCATTGTATCCGTCGTTTGTCATTACAATGTAATCACAAGGAGCTGCAAGGATTTATCTAATTTGAATTGCAGGAGTGAGATCATTGTAAAAATTCCTGTAAAATATAAAGTATTTTCACTTTTTTTAGTGCCATTTGTCTATTTCTTCGTCTGAATCTGATCCTTTTTTAAATGGGTACAGCACTTCAGCTGTGCAGTCTTTCAACCAAGTCTTTGGAGAGGAAAAAAGAAAATGGCAAAACCAAAGCATCATGTAACTTTACATTTCGAGCACACTTTTAGTCATTTAACACAAGAATTTCATTTTTCTGACTGTACATCAAGACCTATGGTAAAATGAGTGATAAAATAGACTTCAGATTTTTATCTTATTGCTAAATAATTAGATCACACTGTTACTGAAATCAAAGACAACATTACACTTGGTACTTGAGACGAAAATGGGTAACCAGACGTACCTGAAATTAAAGGAGTAAGATAGTCAGAAGTTGCAGTGCAAGGCAGAAGATACCTTGCTACTCATTATTATATGAATGAAAGACAGTGGCTGAGAACATGTTGGGGGCTACATCAGCTTTCATGAGGCCTCTCGGTGCAATGAGAATGTCCCTGTTACTGCCAGCAGCTGCAGGGTCACACTAAGCTTTGCAGGAGTGGCTCGTTAGACTCATGCTGGCTTGCTGTAAAGGGAAAAACATTTCTTCCCCTAATCTCTCAGTGAGTGTGTCTGAGTTTTCTTGAGTAAATGTCCTTTTTCTCTCTATAATGCACATATAGCAGTTCCCTTGTGTTGTCTTCATGCTTTTTGGAATGATATAGCTGAGAGCGTTGGATTTCCTGTATATGAGCTTGGATGAGGTTATTTTCCAATTTAGGTTTTTTTCGCTTTTGTTCTTTGGCCTTCAGAAGGAAAATAATTTGTAGACAAACATGTGCACCTGGTGCTAAAACAATAGGTACTAATACATTTATAAAGAGGATGGAACTGGAACCCTCATACACTAGGTTTCCAGGAAAGCAGTCAGCCGTGACTTGCTCTACGCCAACAAAATAACTGTTCTGTTTTGTTTTTTGCACTTATGATGATTGTTGAAAGCTTTTCCTTTTTTTGCACTGAGTTTAAATGCAAACAGACCACAAAAATAGTATTGCAATTTTTAAGTGCTGGTAGAGGCAATAGCTAAAGACAATCATAAATGAATAAAATTCCTTTCTCCTAAAATAGTGCAAATTTTATTTTGGGGAAAAAAAAATCTGCTAGAAAGAGCACAGTCTTCTGAAGTTTGTATCAAACAGACTGGTATTGTGGAAGTGACTGAGATATAATTCTGTGATCAGTATCATTATGCATTTGTCAAAAAATTTGAAGCACATTACGTTAGTACATTAACACAGTCTAGCCAGTGCAGTTGCAGGTCTTCTGGTTTTATGCGTTGAAATAAAGTTCAAGGTGAATGTCATCAGACCTTATTATTTATTTTAGATATTCTCCATATGGCATCTAATATTTTCACACCAAAACTTGAATGTTGATCTCATTTGTTTTCTGCATGCACTTTTCTATCATATCTAAGTCCAGCGTACGTCTTACTCAAAAGCTGAATGATGGTGAAACTCTGGTTGGATATTATTTAGAATATTTGCTTATGTTTTCATTTTTCTTTCTTCTTGAGCTGTAGAACAATTATTCTCAAAACATAATCAGAAAAGACTGGAAGAAAATCCACAAAAAGGTATAAAATCACCATGAGAGACATATGATGAGTGGGTGGGTTTTCTTTAGAGTCCATCTGTAAAACATTTTTTAAAAAATTGACATCCCACAAATATTTGTTAGAGGGAAGGATTGGGTCTGAGATGTTCAGAGAAGATAGTTAATGGAATTGTGACAATTTACACCAACTGGGATATGTTTCCAATAACTATGTATTGAAATCCCAAAGGATCAGTATGTACGAAAGTGCTAGCACTTTGTGCAAGGTAAGTGAATAAATAAAAGGGAAGAAGAGGGACAGGTAGAATTAATTCCTTGATCCAATGAAGTATTTAAACTTATATTTAGCTAACCTTAGTGGACCACTACGTGAGGTTTTTTTAAAGGAAAATTTTCCAGATATTAAGAACATCCTACAGTTCTAAACGAAATACATTCCTGTACATGAATAAGCTTCAAACTCCATGTGAATATAACTCCATAACACATCCTTTTTAATTTATTCTGTCACCACTTACATTTTGGAATTACCTTCCAAGATAGCAGTAATTGGTACTAAAAAGATAACACTATGAACAGAGGTTGTATATTTTCTTCTTTATAGTTGAAACAGAATAAAGTGAAATGGGATTGTGCTAAATGTATGTTGAGAAAATTAAAAAATGCTCCTTACAAAGAGGTTCTTTTCAAACTCTGAGAGACTCAATAAGACTATCTTACGAAGGCATAATATGTAAATTTGAAAGTTTTCTTCCTATGCCTACCATGTGCTCTCGTGTTTCAACAGCAAAATAAAAGGTATTTAAGGGGTTTTAAGGAATATTGAGGGGTCTTCTAAAGCTGAAAATATCTTCCCAAATTGCCATCCGTAGTAGGCCCTCTGCAATTCCGTAGAAGTGAAATGTAGCTACTCTCGCTCCACCTGTCAGAGCTGGACTGTCTCACATGTAGGCATGATAGTGCTATTGGAATCTGTTGCTGAAATAACTTCTTGGGAGGGATGGATTGTTATTCTTCCTACATGTCAAGAAGCGGCCCCTAATGCCTTAGCAGCCCTCAGTCACTTCAGCCACTTACTGGAGATAATATGGTAAGATCTGTGCCCTGTGAAATAGGACTAGATGCTTCAAGGAGAAGGAGGACTAGCGGAGTTTTAACGAGGGATGAAGAAGCCACAGTGAAGAAAAAACAATGTATGGAAATCAAGGAACACTAAATTAGGAAGGAATGCCACGTAAGAGACCTTGGACAGAGGTGTGAAGTAAAGGAAGCGGATAATGGAATATGTATTCTGGGACTTCTACCAGTTGTGAACAAGGAATAAAAAAGGGGAAAGCTGGAATGAAAACTTGTAAGGTACTTGCTAGTAGGAGAAGACCAGGGTTTCTGAAGGGCAAAAGTCGGGGTAGAAACACGTTTCTGCGTGATCAAGGCAGGAACAGGATGGTCAGTGATGGGAAACAGATTTCAGTCAGGATGAGGAAATTGATCCAGCAAGTGTGAGTGGGGATTAATTTTGTTTGGCTGTGGGTAAACCAAATCAATTCATAAAGACTTGGTTGTGGGCTGTATTGATGCTGATGGTGCATGTACTAAGGAGTGTTGAGTTACAGAGGGAGATATTCGAATATGTATGTCAGCGTGAGGGGAATTGACTTTGACTGTGGAGGACAAAGTGACTGAGAATTGATTTTTATTGTGGAAGGAAATTGATCCAGAGGGAGAGGGAAAATCAGTTTGATTTGTGTGTAAGGAAAGTTCCGACAATGGTGGAGAACTGATGACAGAAGAAATGGACTTTGAATTTGGTCATGACATGATTTTGAACGTGATATTTGTAGCAGTTGATAAGTGTCCTGCATGAGATAAGATTATATGTTCTGTTCTGTGAGATGGCACTAGTAAATTTCCAATCAGAAGATCAGTAATTCATATTTGAGCCAACAATACTAGTTTTTGGAAAGCAGCATTGACCAAAAATTGAGAACAAAGAAAAGAAAAAAAAAAAACCCACACTAGAGTGCTAATATAAGGACAATGAATATGTCTGAGAGCTGTAGTGCTGGAGTTTAGCTTTCCAGTAGCGGAATAAGGAGCAGAATAATGGTTTCGTCTTTTATTCATTCAAGTCTGATAGAGTTCTGGCATAAAAATGAATAGGAACTGTATCTTGAATCATTTCAGTATATTCACTCTGTTAGTTATACTCATGGTGTGTTTAACAATATGTATGCCCATTAAACATTGCTAGCCTTCTAAATCATCCTGTCTGAGTGTAGAAGCCTATTTAAGTGAAGAAGTAAGCCTCATTCCATGTAATGTGAGAACTGCATGTGGTGGTTTAGCTCACCAAGTAGAATGAAGATTTTAAAGGAAATTAACTAGAACTGGTTAAATCCATAGGTAATTGTCTTTGAAAATCTTGATTCTGCTTCTGATTTATTATTATAATAAAGAATGGCTGGGCTTTTTGAACTATCTTGATTTGTATCCAGGAAGATTAAATGTTGATTGGGACAAGGCAAAAGTAGAACTGAAACAGGAAAACACATGCACCAATAGATGTATTCATTGTTATCCTTCTAAGCAATAATAAGAAAGCTGGTCTACTTGACAAAGATATTCAGAGGTATATTTAACAGTTGATAAACTGTTGAAAATTGACTCACTCGATTTGACAAATTATCAAATAACCTGGATTTAATTGAGGTAAAACCATGTAACTGAGATTGGCCTTCAGGGAGGGTAGTTAGGAACACCTGTAATCTTCTATTCTGTAAAAGATCAGCAACTTATTAGCAACTTGTTGAATCCAAATTTTCAAGTCTTAATTTATTTTTACACCTTTAAAAAGCTGATATGCTAATTTATTTAACATTTCTGTTGACATTCCTAATCAAAGGGAATTCAGTTTAGTCAAGGCTGAAAAAGTCAAAAAGAAAAAAAATAATTTAAGCAACTTCACTACACTGCTAACCATTGTGTTGCTTTATATTTTTTTCAACCTTCACTGGCACCTGGCAGAAAACAAACTGCAAGGCAATCACAGTATGTAATTTCAAAGCTGAAATCTAGCTGGAACCCCAAATATTAAAAAAATAGTGAGACAAAATAGTTTAAAAAATGCAGTGATGAGTCATCTAGACAAATTACACTGCTTCTGTGCAGGTGGTTCATAAATACTGTTATTGTCAGAAATTTTACTGTCCTTCTTTTCAGTTTCTCTCACTAGTCTTGCCCTTATTTTTGTCTGCCAGGATTACCTTAGTTTGTTCTCAGAGAATTTGTGATAAAATCTTTTTTGAGGTATAATAGCAAAAAATGTAGGGAACTCTTAAATACTTAAGTGCATATTTAGGGATTCAAAATCAAGCAGTTCACAATTTTAGTTAGAGCTTAACTTTTGGCAGGTGAAATAGATTGTCATAGTATTACACTTATCTTTTAATTGTTGAGTTCAAGAGATAGTAAAGATGCAAGCTAGTACATGCCAGTTCCAAGTTCAGGAAACCTAAGAAGGGGCTCAGAATAGGCTAGTTTTAAACAAAAAGAGATAAAATTGAAACAAGTATTATGAGAAAGGAAGACATTCTTTTCATATAGGTTTTCTTTATTAGGTAATATATGCGATGTAACAGGAAATATATAGGATGTAATAAATCACAAAAAAAGTCAGGATAAGATTCTTCCCAGACTTCAGAGATCTGTGTGTTACAAAGTATTTTATAAATATTAGGTACTTAATTGTCTGTGAGAAATAACTATTATTTATTGCCATTTTACATTTAAACTAAATTAGGAACTGTAGCCAAAAATATCACTCCAGGGTTTATACAGTTGTGTCTAAATCCATGCTGATGTATTTTAACCTATGCACATATCCATTTAAAAGGGGGTTTATCTCCTGCTTGACAATTCTTAACAACACAGTAGACCACTCCTGAATCCCCTTTCCATCCATTAGTCAATATACCCACAGCAACCAGCAATAACCCAACAGCAAAAAGCATACTTAAGTTCTTTAAAATCTCCCGCCTGAATTGCTGTAGCCAGGAAAAACAAATGGGCCCAAATATGTGTGGCTACATTTTTAAAACTGCTGAGCAGCTTCATCCAAAGATGTTGGATGTCAGCACTTAACAGTTTAGTCCACCAAATTAAAAATATTAACTATGTGAATTCATAAAGACTACAGTAATCTGTGTCAGGGTGGCATTTTAACAGGAATCCATCCTCAGTTTGGGATGTTTTTCCTGCCATTGCAACTAGTGATTTTTGGGGCTACTTGTCCCACATTTTGCTCAGTGGGGTAGCTGGCCCTGGTAGGATCCAGCTGACTTGTGCTGTTGAGGGTGCATTGGCTCTAGAGCCAGCAGCAGTCATCTGAGCAGCTGTGAGCTGCTTTGGGATCTTCCCAGATGCAAGAGATCAATGGTTATGGTTTTTTAAGATACGGTTTTGAGCGAAGTGCATGCTACTTAGGCCAAATGTCCTGCACAATCCTGAGACTTGTTCACATTTTGAAGGATGGTCATCCCAAGGAGTGTAAACAGAACTTAGGAAAAAAAGCAGGAATGATATTTTTCCACAATGGGTGATTTTTTTTGTTTGTTTGTAGATGGTAGCTGTGAGCTTGCATTTTTGTATCTGCTTCTCAGAGGACATTAGTTCCTAATAAAAAATAATTAAATTAAAAACATGGTCAGAGACCATGTTCGCATGTCTTTGTCCCAGTGCTGTCTTCCTTACTATACCCCCTCAGCACTTGAATTTCTCTCCTTCCTCAGTCCTCCCTGATCCAGAATATCCCCACTCCTACCCATTTTCCTTTAACAGCAGAGCAGGACTCAGTGGGACTGTGCTTGTTTCTGAGCTCTTATATGCCTCGATTGCCTGGCTATTTCTGGTTGAAGACATTCCTGCTGTGGGGAAATTCGGCTTTCTTTCTATCTCTTTGTTTCATGACAGTTCTAGAGTAATTGTTCTCTCTGAAGTGGCTCATATTTAGTTAGAATTGGCCAGTGCCTTCAATCGTATCAGGGCCTGGAGGAGGGGAAAGGGCAGGCAGACATGATTACCACATGGCATTGTGAAACTGAGCTAAAGCCCAGAGCAGAACATTAGTTGCTACCGGTGTAGGGTGAGAAGGACTAGAAGGAAAGTCAACTGAGCTTTGGATAGGAAGAAGATGGGCAGATGATGTGATATTCTATCAGAATAGCCTCAGATTGTAGAGGTAAATATAGGACATATGTTTTGGGGTACAGAATTTTTAGTGCCCCATATTTTGCAAGAATTGAATTCACTTGAGAGGATGTACTCCGTTCAAATAATCCTGATGTTAGAATACAGTGCTTAAAAAAGTGCAGAATTGGAGGCTCATGGTGAAGGGATTTACAGAACTCTTGCCTTTTTACCATTGCTTGATATTATATAAGAAGTTTGTTTCAAAGTCATAGAACTGGTATTTTCCTGGAAGTAAGTCTGTAATGAAATCCTTTATTAACTGTTCACAGTTATGCTGAAAAACAAGTATATTAAATAAGAAGAATATGTGCTGGGTTGGGGGTTACTTTTTTTGTAGTTTTTTGTAGTTTTAAATTGAGCAGTCTGAGCATTTTAACAATCTTCCTACTGCTATATGACACCTTAATAATACTATTTAAAAGGTTTGAATTGTTATTTTTGATGCTGCGTCTAGAAACATGGATGTCTACCTCCCTCTCTGCCTCTCTCTATTTCTCTCTCTGTAAACATATCCCTAGTTTCCCAGCAGGTTCAAACACAGATGGCTGCCTTATTGCGACAGAAGCAAAAATGCTACATTAATGTTTAAAGAGATTAAAAATCCTCTTGGCAGCAGTGGCATATGTTACCAGTTAATTGTAGCACTGGAAGCTTCCCTGCTGTTTTAAAACATGGACTCATTTTACTTGCTTTCTGCAGAGCAGTATGAAATGTCAAATTTGTTGGTATAAGTTTTGAATCCAGTCTGACAAAAATGAGTCATAAAGACAATGTTGTTGTCCTATCTAACATAGTTTTTGAATCCAAATAATGTTCCACTCCTCTGCCAGCTCTGGCAGAAAGCTGGCTCCCTGCTCTAACCCAATGATCATGTGAATACTTTATGATTTCAACAGAGAGTGTTCGCATTTGGAAGGCAATTTTTAGCTTTTCACCTGCATTATTTCAGATTATTGTCATGTTGGCCAAAGCAGGCTGCTTGTTTAAATTACTTTTAAGATGCAACGCTAGCTTTTTCTGGCACAACCTGCAGTTGGAAACAGAATAGTCAAACCTACCCCGTGATAGCCTGCTAGCAGTGAACGTTTTTGTTGTGTTGAAGACATTTTTAACTGCCATGGTCAGGTGATTAGCACACTGCTGAGTAACATCATTCTTTCCAGATCCCTATTCACAGATTAACAATTCTCGGTAGTGCATTGCTGACAGTGTACAGCTACTAGATGCTACTTTTCACTGGGGAAAGAAATAGGAAAAAATTTGAAAAGCTGAAAACTTCTGTTATCCCTTACTTTAAATTCTGTTGCCATTTTTGGAGTTTCTCCAGTTCTCCTTAAATCAGGTAGCAGCTGTCATATCAGGTATACATTAGGATCAAACAAAGGATTCAGTCTTCCTAACTAGCTTTTAAACATCAAACACTATTAACAGAACACTTTTGCTTCAGAAAGGCTGATGATAAAACTTCACGTTACCACACAGAACTACTATAACTGCACGTTACTACTACATCACCCTTGTGTGCATTTTGACTGGAGTTGCACAGGCTTTATCAGGCTTAAGTATTCTAGAAAGTAATTGTGGCATAAATATATTCTCATGTTTGAAAGATAAACAAAACTTAGCATCACATATTGCCTGTGATCCTTTTTACTATTTGTTCTTTGCCATATGTGCACATTAGGTTTTACAGACAAGTAGATGTGATCTCTGCCCCTGAGGGGCTTACAGTCTAGATTAAATATCACATGGAGATGAGACATTCTTGTTGGTATTCTCAGCAGGGAAGGCCAAGGCTATGGTAGGCATGATCTATTCTTGCTTGTCTGAAAAACAGACCTTTCAAATCAAGGCTGAAACACATCAATATGAGAGAGAGCGTAACTGCTCCTGATTTCTTCAGAGGGCTTCAGACTCTGCGGTACTTACCTGTATCTATTTCTAGCATTGATATCTACATTTTGAAAAATCTGTGCAAAGCCAAATGGTTTTCTCTACCGTTATTAAGGCATGCATTGCCTGTTTGGGCAGTCAGGGGTTTTCTACATTACAGCTTTAGTCATGTTTACATCACTATTACTTGTTATAAAAATGACAGTAATATGAAAATTAAATGTTGTTGTATTTTGGGAAGAAAATCACTTTTGAACAGAGTTCTGCAAATTATCTTATTTTATTACATTTTGCAGGAAGATTAATCAAATCAACTGTCAAGAAAGCGTTTTTACTAGATGTTGATTTGTACTGGGTTTTTTTAAGAGAAAGGTTCCGACTAACTTTAATAGCATAGTGTAAACATATTAGAAACAGTAGTTTGGTGAAAGCTTTCTGGGCTGAAAATATTATTGGTGACTGAGACATACAAATGCCACTTACAGAAAAGTAAGGAACAGTAGCAACTTGCTATTCCTTTCAACTTCTACTTGGAAACTTTCAATTAGAGGTGGCTGTCCAGTAAGACACTGAATATAAATAGTAGGGAGGACCTTTGTACAATAAAACATGGAATTGTGTTTCATTGTTTGTCTGTTTTGGAACCAGTAGCTTAAGCGGCGCATTGATACTGTGATTCATGACACCAAAAATCTACTAGTTGAGCTTGGTGTTCCCTTATTATCCCTTGCAGTTTTAGTGGAGCACAGGTCAAAAACTTCACTTACGTAAAGCAACATACGGACTCATCTAACTGAAAAGGGGGAGAAACAACACATTAGAGATGAGGCAAGTGTCCTCTTTGTGGCATATTTCTCCCTCGTTCTCTGCTGTCCTTTGTGGTAATGTTCTTAACCCATCAGTTTTGTGGAAAGGCGAGGATTGGGAAAATGAAGAACTGCTTACTGTAGGTGAAGATCAAGTGCAAGACCACCTGAGGAACCTGAAGGTGCACNCTCAAGCTTTGTGTGACCAGTTTTTCAGAAACTCATGGATGTTTGGGAGTATATGCTGTAGCTAAACAGATAACAGACCAATGTTTAATTTGCCAGAAAGTAAGAAAGAAAGTAATGAGAAAAGTTCCTGATGGAGGACGAACCCATTAGGCCATTTCAGAGCATTCAGACAGATTATACAGAATTCCCTAAGGTACAAAGGTGGAAATATTTATGAATAATAGTGGATTGTCTCATGCACTGGGTAGAGGCTTTTCCTACTACCACGGCCACTGCTTTTAATGTAGTCAAAATCTTGCTAGAGCAAATTATCTCTCGATATGGGATAATCGAGAGGATAGATTCTGATAGGGGAACCCACTTCACCTCAAAGATATTGCAGATGATATGCACAGCCTTGGGGATACGCCGCACCCCCTGGCATCCTCAAAGCTCTGGCAGGGTCGAGAGAATGAATGCAAGCTGATGGTAGAAACCAAGCTACCATAGACCTTATAAAACATGGTATTACATGGCTTGCCTCTAGCACTGTTAAGGATTTAGGAGTGTCTCCGTATGAAGTGTTGTTTGGTCTCCCATATTTGGGAAGAGAGGAAGGTGTACCAATCCCCGAGATTAACGATTTGTATTTTAAAAACTATTTGCGGGGGATAACAAGCACAAATACAGGCTCGGTGGGGAATGGCTGGAGAGCAGCCCTGAGGAGAAGGACCTGGGGGTGCTGATTGACGAGAAGCTCAACATGAGCCAGCAATGTGCGATCGCAGCCCAGAAGGCCAACCGCATCCTGGGCTGCATCAAAAGAAGTGTGGCCAGCAGGGTGAGGGAGGTGATTCTGCCCCTCTGCTCCACTCCCGTGACACCCCACCTGGAGTACTGCATCCAGCTCTGCAGTCCCCAACATAAGTAGGACGTGGACCCACTGGAGCATGTCCAGAGGAGAGCCATGAGGATGATCTGAGGGCTGGAGCACCTCTCCTATGAGGAGAGGCTGAAAGAGTTGGGGCTGTTCAGCCTGGAGAAGAAAAGGCTCTGGAGAGATCTTCCTGCAGCCTTCCAGTACCTAAAGGGGGCCTACAGGAGAGCTGGGGAAGGACTTTTTACTAGGGCATGTAGTGATAGGACGAGGGGGGATGGCTTTAAACTGGAAGAGGGCAGGTTTAGATTAAACATTAGGAAGAAATTTTTCACTTTAAGGGTGGTAAGGCACTGGAACAAGTTGCCCAGAGAGGTTGTTGAGGCCCCATCCCTGGAGGTGTTCAAGGCCAGGCTGGACGTGGCCTTGGGCAGCCTGGTCTAGTGGGAGGTGTCCCTGCCTATGGCAGGGGGGTTGGAACTCAATGATCTTCAAGGTCCTTTCCAACCTAAACCATTCTGTGATTCTACTCTAACTTCATGGTTTCTTCTCCTATTATTTTTCCCATCCTGATTTTATTGGATCATAAATTCAGAATATGGACAGTGAAAATATATAGCTTAAGAAGTCTAATTAAAAGAGCAGCTTGTTCGCTAACACAATGGAGTTTTAAATTCCCCACGTACCACACTATGGATTCATGCCCTGTGTGGCTTATTGTTATAGGACCCATACAAGTCAATAGGATAATGTAGTTAGTAGAGGAAATTGTCTTTCCTGAGCATAAAAGGTTCTTTACTGAGACAATTTACAGTTACGTAAATTATATTTGTGTGCTAATTAATACAAACCTTTCAGGATAGACTCCCAGAAATGAGCAGGAAATTTTACTTAATTCTGAAGAGTGGTCTGCTTTGGGGAATGACAAGCCTTTGAGCTAATGTTTGTCACTCTATGTCTCTTGCTAATGGAAAAATTTGATCCAGTGGTAACACGTTCTTGTTCAACTGAAGCAGAATACTTATTCTAGATTGTAAAACAGAGATCATGTCTTCGAGGTATTTACAGGAGAGCGGAAACACAAGAAAAGGTAATATTGACTAACTACTAGCCATGAATAACAAATAAAATCTTTATACATGACAGTAATATTCTGGAGCACTGTATTAAGTCTAGTTTTCAACTTACAGTCAGCATTAGAATACACAAATTGTATATCATTGATCAAGTGGTTGCAGCCAAAAGTACTTTTGTAAAACTTATTTTGGATAAGAGAGAAATTTTATTGACCCAAACTATAAACTACTTATTTCAATGTTAAGTGCATATCAAGACATTTACTTTCATAAAATATTTTGTGAAGTATCAATTTTAGGAAATAGAGTCAGGAACTCCAGCTTTTCCAAAAATTTGGGTAACAGTTTATAAAATAGTAATCCAAGCAGAAATGCAAACTTCCTTTTTCCAGCCATTCGAAGTCTGAAACATATGATCGAAATATTATTTTGTGATGTATAAATCTGTCACAAGATTTGCTCCTTCAAAATATCTCTTTATGAGGAAACATTTAAGTCTTGCCTGGCTGAGTTTAATTTTGTTTTAATTGTTCTGCTCTATTTGCAAATTTGAATCCCATTGCAGCTCTGAGACTATATTTTGGTGCTATGTCTTATATGTCTTTTTTTGTCATTTTTTGTAGATGTCAGCATAACGCCATCACTAATTTTTAAAACATGAAAGGCTGAGAATCACAATAAAATTAACACAATGCATCATAATAAATACACTTACTTAAACCTAACCAAAATCACTTTATTAAGAAAACCATACTATTTTCTTTGATATTACAAGTATTCCCAGTGTGCTGTGTATTAAAAGCATTATCACATACTGTAATGTGTTGTAGATGTCCCAGGTTTTGCATATTATCTCTAACTTGGAAAATTCTCTGGTTTTTTTGAGCACATGTATGTTGTCATTGTTTGCAACCTCACTTACTGTTCAGTAGGATTCTTACCGAAGTTTTCTCACTCTGATACAGCAATCAGTTGGTTTTTCTTCCTAATCCTTCCCTGAGTGTTCTGGAATCCTGATGTCAAGCCCAACTCCAGAAGTTGCTTTTTTTCAAAGGAAAGCAGCATCTTTTTTATACTCCTATTAGTACATTCAGGAAACTTCAGGTTCAGCCTCTGGAGCTTTTTAGCTCCCTGGGATTGGGATTGGCACACTAGAGTACTGAATGCTTGTAGGATTGAGCCAATCGACGTTTAATAGAAGATTGAGTGCGCTATGTAGCAGAATAATGAAAGCAACGTTATCATCATTTATTTATTGTTAAGGATAGTGCTGCATAAATTCTTTTTCTACAGGCAGATTAAAGAACAAGATTGTCTTCTGATTGTGAGGGTACTTGAGATTTATCAGAATTTGAGCTAACCTACATTAAAAGCCACTTTTGTTCCACTACTTACTGATATTCTTTGTTAAAATGCTGAACACACACAAAACTTTACATAGGCAATTGGAAAACATTTTGTAATTTTCTGTGGTACAGCGATAGACATCACTCACGCTGTTTAAATTACTATTATGGGTGTCCTGTTATTTGTTTACAGTTTTATTGGAGCAACAAGATGAATGCAGATGTAGCAGCAGTACTAATTCCTTGGGATTCACAGATATCCTAATTAAATTATTTTCTTACTTTGTTTTCTGCAAGGGAATTTTGTACTTGAAGAGGAGAGTGGTTTTATTCTTCTTTCTCCTAATTGTGAACTTCTGATAGTAGCATGAAACATTAAAAATCAGTCTTTAATTTTGAAGCTATAGTGAATCTGGTAAAGATATAAACAAGCATATTTAAATAGTTACTTTGCATTATTCATGTAACTGGAAAAAGATTCACTCTGGGTAGACAATTACTGTGTATTAACATCTTGCCTTAGGGCAGTTGAAATGGTTTTTAATGAGGTGTTACCAATCCTGAATATCTTTCATTTGCCACTTGACCCAACAATTTATTTTTTACTGGGACATCTTGACTTAAAATACTTAGCCTTACTGTAGGGATTTCATTAATCATATGCTATACTCAAACAGAATGTTTATTGGCATAAAAGGTATTTATTAAATTAATGTATATTATTCTAAATAATGATAACTAGTACCCATAGAGAGAAATTAATCAGAATTTCCTGAGTATTCAGATCGAGAGCCTAAGAATCACCCTGCTAAATTAGTATTCAGGTCATGAAAACAACTAATGAGGCTTCAGACCTATAAAAGTCCACTCAAACAAACATCTGCCAGTGTTTTAGAGGATATTCTGGCCCTGACATCAGCTATGACCTAAAGGGCAGAGCAATATGAAGTTAACTAAGACAGTATTTCAGATAATTTGAGATCTAGAGACCATAGCAATAAAGAGAAGAAAAATGGTTCTTCCTCCAGAATGAAGACACAAATATCTGCTGCTCAGTCTCATAGCAGCAGGATGAGTAGGAACAGGATTTACGAAGTTACTTTGTTTAAACGATATGGCTCAGGTACTTGCACTATACTCAAACTGGTGTGGTGGAGTATTCTGCAGCTGGTTGTACCTGGCAGATAAAATGATGTTTGAGAAAGCCTTTGGCATAAGAAAACTGTCAGTGGCTACAGTGTGAATTTTCTACAATAATTGCTCATATGAACACTTACGATGTGGTAAGAGTGTTTATGTCAAGGTAGTCCTGGGCAGTAATTCTGTAGGATACCTGGAGCTCTGTGAATTCACACCTTACTTTGTTTCTATGAAGTTTATGTGAAATAAATAAACTCTAAGAGTCAACATAGCATTGTGAGTTTGGAGCAGCAGACAAAATTTCTTTCATCAGGATTATGTCAGAACATCCTTCACACAGTTAGCTATCACATGCATGATAAGAGCTTGTAGACATGCCTGTAGTCAGTTTTTATCTATGCTGTTAGCTCCATAGCACATAGCTTATCTATGCTGTTAGCTCCATAGCACAGAACAACACTCACTGTAGAACTAGTTTGGATATTGGAGTACATAGCCACACCAACACAGAGCTTTTCTTAGACTATTCTTATTTTATACACAGCTCAGGCATCTTTACATCCTTCCTTGCTGCCACACTGGTATACCCATAATGCCACAGTATACTGCTGTGGCACCAGCCTGGATGCCACCATCAAGGCCATCAGCAACTGTAAATTACAGTACAGGGGTGCAGTAATAAGATCCCTCAGTCTTTTACAAGACAACAATATGGCCCAGAATCAGTAGTCTAGAAAGAGGAGAGAGACATAACACACATTAATTTATGAAGAAATTACAGTGATCAAGAATAAGAGGCTGACCACTGCTTCATTTCTTGCTGGAACATATGGTGCACAAACATAATTCATCTTAGTGAGTGGGAGGGGATACAGGGTAAGAGGGAATCATTCTGGCATATATACCAATACAATGCCAGTTACTCTGCTGGAGTCTCTTTCTCCCTGTATATGTAATCTACGTTGAATTAATTTGTAGTTGGCTGAATTTCAAACACATCAGGTTTGTTTTCACGTATGTTGATGGGATTTTCTTTTGGATCAGTTTCTTATGTTAATTAGACCTCCATTTATGCTACATTGTAATGAGCTTTAGCAACTCTGCGTGTGCAAGCCTGGTGGGAAATTGGCTGGATGTGCACAATTTCACCTTTTGCTGTTGCCTGGTTTTGATAGACTATAGATTTTCCTGCTTCCCAGGTCATGGACAGTTCTTTTCTAATTTTTCAAAGGAGGTGGGGTTTTTTTGTTCAGGAATATAAAGACCAGTGTATTAACTTGTATTTAAAGGAATTGGGTTTCAGGTTTTTTTTGGTTGGTTTGTTTGTTTTTTAGCTGGGATACTTATTGGTTCTTCAGATCTTCAGTGGCTAAGTTAAAAAGAGTAAATGGGATGGGGTTTTTATGGCTTCCAGTCAAACCTCTACTTAGAGGGGAAGTACTAGATATCTAAAGTAGAATGTTCTGTATTTGAGTAAGAAGGGAGTGATGCAAGCAAATTTTAAATGTCTTTTTAGCAAAACAGAGACATAAGTTTTTTGAATTTGAAGGAATTTCCACATCAGCTGCTTTGCTGGTCTGTTCAATAGCTGAAGACCATCTGAGTTTTAAAAGCATTAATCACTGATATATTGTGTTTGTTTTATTGGAAGCCAAAGGATGCTTCATACACTTGAAAAATCAAGATACCATTTGTATATCTAAACATACAGTAGGACTCTCTTCAGGTGGCTTTTTTTTTAAATTCTGTTTCAGTGCCCCTATGGAAACACAATATGTGAAGACTGATACACTCACAGATATTATAAACAGAAAGGCTTATAAAATAAAAACAAAATCCAAGTTTGCTCAAATGTAATATATATTTAATGTATTGGGAGCTTTCTACATTTTTCTTTATTGCTCATTGATGAGTGGTTGAAGGTGAGCCATTTTCCTGATAATGCAGGTTGTGTGACTTAAACCCAATGGAAGCAGTGGTCAGTGGACTTTGGTTCAGAGCCATCTAACAGAAGGATTATTGGACAATAAACCACAGTTGGAGAATGTCTGTAGCTTTCTATACACAAATAAGAGCACAGAACTGTGGATTCTAAGGCAGCTAATGATAACTCCTCCTAAAAAGCCACTGTAGAGAATACAGAGAGCTCCTTTTCATCTCCCCCATCATCAAGTGGTCTTGGCTAGTCAATGAGGATAGACACGCTGTTGTTTCTTCACAACAAGGTGAAATTATAACTAAAAGAACTTTTTTTTTTGACAGTATTGCATGTGCCACAAGCTCTTTGACACTCCCGAGTTATAAAGATAGGCTCAATACAAAAAGCTGAGGAAGACACGGGTATTTTAACTTTTCCAATCATAAGTGCCGGGCTAAGCATGACCTTCGTGGAGCAGATAGGCTTCCTGCATCTCTCTGCAAGCAGAACCTTAGTTCATACCACACTCGGGCTGTCTGCATGTGATTTTGTTGGCAGAAAGAGTCTTGCTCTGCCTATGCTCCAAGCTAAGTAGAGCAGCATGAGCACGGTCAGTACATGCTGAACCTCAGTGGTAACACTGGGCCCAAGCTAAGGTACCCCGGCTTTTAAAAGGCTGTATTAAGTCAGTTCAGCATTGTATTAAAAATGTTCAGATGTTTTTTAGTCATCTAGCTAAGTAGGGGCAGAGCAAGCCTGTTTCTACCTGTGAAATACCTTCTACTTACCATCTATTTAATACAACCGCCTCAGCTGAGTTTGGCACTTGAAAGCTTTTTCTTCATGAGCCTGAGGCAGTAGCTGTAATTGCCAGCTCATAAGTAGCTTCTTCAAAACAAAATCTTATTTATTCTTTCTTCCACACAGCACAAGTGTTAATGGTGCAGAAGTTAAGAGCAATTGCCCATTTTCCCCCTTACAACTACCTTCATTTTCCCTTATAACAGTAAAAGTTTGTTTATAAATACAAGTTTCTTTTAAGCAGCTATCTCCCATTTCCTTTTGAAAAACAGAATTTTATATCACCAAATATTTTTGCATAGCAAAAATACTTATATTACCTACTGAAACACCTTAAAATATTTAACATTTTCCTGCTATGATGTGGTGAAAAAAAACCCTAAATAAATGTAGGAGATATGGCTTAGACTGTTTCTATTTCTCAGAAGTAGTTTGCAATAAATATTCATCTTAACCTGAGGCATTGTCTTTAATATTCAAACTTGGGCTTTTTGTCTTTGCATACTTCCAGAGCACTTCTATAAGATAAGAATGGGCTCTCATTCTCAACAAATCTACTCATCATACAGAAATACATTTTTACATGTATAGTTATCAGTAGGATAATTATGAACTTCGCTTTCCAAACCTTTTGTTTACATTGTGGTCAAAATCTATTGGATTGGAACATGCCTAAAACCCTTCCTTCGCACTCAAACGAAATAATCTGTATAGAACAGATAGGCTTATGGATTTCTCAAAGGTATTTGCAAGATGTTGTCACATGTAAGTACTGAACAATTAGATTACGATGAGAATATCAGCATTGCCTATTACGTAATCATAGTGTGGAAACTATGCCTCACATCCTGTTCCATGTTGCAATGATCATGAAACAAAAGGATAACTGAACCCGAGTTTCTCCAATTAAAAACAAAATTTTAAAAAAATCAATAAACAAATAAACAAAATAGTACACAAAAGGTTTTTTTATTTGTGATAAAGCTAGTATGCTTTACCACAGTGAAAATTGTAGGCTACACAAAGAATGAGCACTGGATAAATAATAAGCATTGGCCTTTAATGGAGCATTTTAGGAAGCTGGGTGGTAAATGCAGTAGAAGCATTTGTTGGCTCTGGGAACCCATCCAGTTTCAGACTGTGGTCAAATACAAAGTATGACTGAAATCCCAGTATTTCCTAAATTTAACCTTTTAGGAAATCAGACCCCCAATATATAATTGAATCTGTCATTCTTTGGGGAAACAAAAAAGCATCCTTGCTTACAGTTAACTACATCCAGCTCTTCGGCTGTGTAGTTCTTGCAGTGTTTTAACTAAATCAATGTGAAACGGAGAAAATTTGTAGCATTTAGTTGAATGATTTAATTTTTAGAGCAGAAAAAAATTGCTAACGCTTACAAAGTGGCAAGACATTCATACTATGAACTTTCTCAACAGAACTTGCTGCATACTTACACATGGTAAAGAATCTAGAGAATAAAAATGTGTGAAACAATTTGCAGACGTGCATTGCACTGGAGTCCAGAGAAAAAAAAAATGAGTAAGTGGTCATGCATATAACTAAGCCTTACCATAAATAAATAGAACATTTGAATACGTTATTTTAGTATGCTTAATTGTTTTGCTAAACTGACACAGTATTGTCTCTTCATGAAGAAAACCCTGAGCATGAAGAAAGACTTCAAAGAAAAAAAAATGAAAATACTACTCTTGGCTATCTGGTTTCAAGGGACCTCACAGCTGGGTGTGATGTACTATCCAACTAAACCTCTTAAATTATCTTGTTCATTGCGTGTCTGCTGTCAAATCCAATAATCTCTTAAACCACCTATCAAAGCATCAGTTCTCTTGCTATATGTACACGTATGTAGCTGTAAGCATGACCATTCTGCTGCCCCATTCACAGTCTACCCATCCATAGCTGGTTTTACACATCATACTCATCTGTCTGCTTTAATGATACAGTCAAAATGGGACAGTGTTGTTCCATGTCTGCCTTTTAGGAGCATCACGGAACAGATGAGGAAAGGACGCTATGTTATGAACACAGGAGCCATGTAATAGTCCTAGATATATATTCCTTTAAATAAACATAGCTACAGATATGCCCTTGGTTTTCCAAATCAGGGTAAAAATCACTGGCATGGGACCATAGCAGTGACAGAGATTGGTCTCAATTGATGGGATTTTTTGCCAAATTATTTCAGGACTCTTGATTCTTCTCCTCCTGGCCTTTGCCATTTTCTTGCAGATTCAACAAGTTATTGAGCATTTCTTATCTCTAAACTTCTTGTGGTTGCTGGACACCAGCTGTGATCATTGTGAGAATTTGGGTGCCCCAGTGATGCAGTGCCTCACCATCTGCTGGTGGAGACCTGGTTATAAATCACATTTGTATCCTAAATCTGTAGCTTACTTCAGACCACACCTGTATACATAAATTTCTCAGGGGGGGTGGGGTGGGGTGGAAACACAACCAAAAAAACCAAACAAATTGTTGCAGGATCCCTTACACTGAGGGAACACGAGGATATGGATCCAAGAAAAAAACAGGACAGTGTGCACGTTTACCTCTTCACCAGCTATCCCCACCCAGGGAAGAATTGAGAGAACCCCAGTTCCTTGAGGACATAAGGGAGACCTGCAGTGTCTCACCTGTGTCAACTAAATCTTCATAACTCTTCAGCAGGTGGGAACAAGCTGTGGCTTACCACCATCCAGTCTAAGGGTCTGCTTGCTTTATTCCTCCTAGGATAAATTGATATACGTTTGAATAGCAGTCCTAGAAAGTACTTGTAAATGGCTCATGATAGCTAGTTTTCTTACTGCCAGTTCTAATTTAAGACCACCCTAATAAAGGACCACTTCAAAAAGCTTATTTAATAATTGTGAACTTCATTGCAGGTGGGATTATACCTAAAGAGCTGATTAATTGCGGAATCTGGTCTATAGATATTACTAAGGAAAAGAAGAGATAAATAAATGTAGTGTGTACTGCATATATAAACCGGTTTGAAACAGAGTAGGTTGCAAACTACTGAAGGCTGATTTAAAGCAGTTTGCCTAAATTTACTTTGGCTGTCTTGCAAAGAGATTTTGATTTCATAATCATGTATACTTTATCCAGTGTACCTGTTTGGTTTTTTGTTTTGTTTTGGTTTTTTTTTAATGACATTGGATGAACACACAAAGAAGCAGAATTAAAGTTTGGAAATCTAGCATGTCTTACATTTCCAGTGTTTCTCTTGGCAACCTAAATATTATTTTAACTTGTGGTGTGATTATATATTGGCTCACATAGGGGAACTGCAGATCTCTGCCTGCTGAGCATCATTAAGCACTTTGGTGCTCAGTGGGAGTTTGTTCATTAGGAGGTGTGTGTTATGAATTTTACTCTGTGTGCATCTTTGTCTGAGAGAGGGAGGGAGAGCAAGGCAATGAGAAGGAAATAGAAGATAAACCATTTACACATACAAAATAGCTAAATATCAATACTCCTATTTAAAAGAAGCAGAAAAGTATTGCCCAGAAGAAAATAAGCATCAACATGAGGACTATGAAAGAAGTCTCCTGAAACCTGTTGCTACTAGTGTTAGGAAACTTGCATTATGTCCTCAGATTTAAACTGGTTGGCAAAGATCCACCAGTGTGCCATATTTTGCCGTTTGTCTATCATTCCATTTTAGGTGTTTGGCTCAGTTTTTAAATCTAGAGACATGTAAAGGTAAAATTGTATAATAGAATTTATTTTAATAAGTTACCCATACTTATAAATGAATTCTACTAGCAAGAAAGAGGAGACTTAAACTGTAAAGACTTAAAATCACATGATTTTTTCAGATTTTATAATCTTAAATCAAAATTTTTTCACAGATAAAAATAACTTATAGAAGATTATTCCTTTGCTTCCTTTTATATATCAATTATTAGGTATCAAAGACTGTGGGGTTAGGGGGTGGGATGTTGAAGTTTCTGAAAATGGGTATATTTTATAAGATATGAAAATGTATTTGATTTTTCCCTGGAGTATTAAAAAGAAAAGAGTCACTGGCTTAATTTTATATTCACATTGACTTTATTCTAATGTTTTGTCATTCTGTTGGCTTCTCTGATGTATCTGTTTATTCATATCCGTATGGATGTGGAGAAAAATCAGACTCACTGTTTTGCAAATGTTTTTTCAATACCAACGCTGTATACCCCCTTGGCATAAGTGACATCCGTAAGATTTTTCAAACATACTTATTTTAACTTAATATGGTATGTATATGTAAGTAGCATTTTTGCCTATTAAAAACAAAGAAACAACTGTTGAAGGAGAAGAGAAATGTGAAAAATGGATGTTATCTGTTCCTTTAAATTATGTCTCTAAATATTTTTTCCTCTATGAAAGTAGCAAGAGCTTAAGCAACTCCTGCTGTCTTGTTGTTCGACATCCACTACTGCCCATCTGCCTATTGATTGGTAGGAAACTCCAAATGGGAATTTCATCTCATTAATCATGTCACATCACAGGGATTAGGACAAAAAAAAAATCCTTTATGCTTCACAGCAGCCATCTAATGCCCAGTAAGACAAGTGAACGAATATGATATGGATAGAATATCTTCCCACTAATTAAAGGTCATCTGCTAAAAACTGTGAGTCAGACTTGCTCAGAATGTGCTATAATCTAAGTCTGCACGTACTCAAGCTTTGCAAAATCAAAGGAACAGTAAACATGTATTTATAATTCAAATGTTAGCGTAGCTTGAGAATAAAACCCATCCATTACAGAACACTGTAGTGACAATACTTGCAATAGTGGTTCTCCCTGAATAGTTACTTGCAAAACCCAGTTTCATTGATTCTCTCTGATTCCCCCTCACATCATCATTAATATCCATCCACATGGCGTTTCCCCACCGATATGCTCTGTAATCCTCTTACAACACCACCAAAATTGTTACTGTTCTACTCATAACCCACATAATCTGCATTATAAGATACTAGGATTTTTCTAAGCCTGTTTAGTACTGTAATGAGCAAGAAAAAGCAATTAAAATTGCTAAGATGTGACTGAGCAGGTGAGGTGAGGTTTCCTTACAGTTAGGGCATTATGGCAGATGAGAGGGACACACACAGCCTTGGAAGAAAGCCAACTTATTAATGGAATTTGACCATGCAAAACTTGTTGAAATCCCTCTAGAACATCAAATGCCACATTATAATATCTTTACTGAGGTCCCTGCCATTCCCAGGAAATCTTTAATTCCCTTTTCAGAGTATGATTTTTTTTCAGTAATACTTTCCAAAGCAAGATTTGCAGGGTGTATTTTGATTTGCATTTATATTTTGCTTTGTCTCTGTAATGAAAGCTCTCGTCAGTTAAAAGCAGGTAGGTGGGTTCTGCTTTTTTTGTTGGAAAGAAACCTTCGGGGAATTAAGGTTTATTTTGACAGAACTAAACAACTAATTATTTTTTGCTTTTAAGTTAATAAACAATTCTAAAGTCATAGATATTTTGTCCCTGAAATAATTTCTTCTGATACTGTATTTAAAGTCTTACATGTCATTTTAGTTATGCTAATGACTTGAAATGAAGGTTAGATGATAACACAGATATAGTAGATTAAGAGACTTGCTAATGTGATAACATAACTAGTCTCTCTTTTTAAAACAAGCAGAATGATACTGCACACTGCCAGTGCAAAGACTGACAAGATACAGATATTCTTATGGTTTAGTATTTGCATTTTGAAAGTGTATGAGCCTGCAATTATTTTGCACCATTTTCTAAGATTCTAGTAAATGATCCTATCTCTGAGTGTGTTCTTCTGAAGAGAGGAATTGCTTACCGATGTTTACAATCATTAGTTTTACGAAGATCGTAATATTAGCAGAAAGATCTGAATTTTTCCATTGACCTCCATGCTTAGAGGAAGTTCACGTTGAAACCTGTACTAAATGAGAAATAAAAGCATCCATATTTTTGAAACTTCCAAATCTCTAGTCAGGGGATGAAGACAAATATTTGACTATTAGCTGCATTCTTCTGCTGAGTAGACTTAAATATGCTTCACGTTTTTTTTCCAGACTTGTATAATTTAATAATGAAAAGTACAGAGGTCAATGATTAAGTTACCTGTTTCTTGGCTGTAGTTGAGTTGGCAGACCATTTCTTAACCGATAGTATTTGTCAGGCTACTGTTGATATAATAGACAGTACTGTCCACGTTTGTTGTAGGTGATGGTATATTACTACTCTACTGTGTATGTGCCTAGCTGTAGATTAAAAAAAAAACAAACACAAAGAAAAAACAGAAAAAAGCATCACCCCTCTCAATGTTCTCAGTAGATCTCATAACTGATACCATTATTGTAAGAAAATATGAAGGCAGATACTATAAATGTCTAGTTGTTGGAAGTACTTGAGTAGTCAGATACACTACTGTAAGTCACAGTTATCAAATGCATATTTATTTAAATGAAAATAGAACTGCTCAACCAAAGCAGCTCAGACAATAACATATTGCTGAATAGTTGTCCTGCTACAGTGTCTGTGCATCTAATTGTCTAAACAATTTATTTTAGTATAAAAGCAATCTACAATGACATCTCCAGGTTCCAAAACCAACTGAAATGGTAATAACTTCTCTGCTTTATAAAGTATTTTCTATTTGTTGTTTTCTTTTCCCCTGTAGACCTATATATGTATATGCATGATATTCCTCCTGTATGAATCTCAAATATATTATATATCATCACTACTTGCTTCTCCAACATGCTTGGATGTTTAACTCCACTAGACACCTTTTTTGAAGAGCTATTAGAATAACCGGCAGTAAAAGTACGCTTTCCCATTCTAGAGAGAAATGAAACCAATACTGCAATCAAGGGCAACTGCACCTAGCTGATATTACTTCTTACTCTGGTGTGGGAGAGTCCTGGTTTCCTCCCTGCTGTCTGCCATCTCTTTTTGTCACTTTTTCCACCAGTCTGATTTACCTCATCTATAGCACGCATCAGTTCCAGCTTTACTTACAAGGCATCCTGTGCTGTTTCTTGTGTCAGTCTCTACTCTCTAACAAGTCCACTTACCAGATCTGGTTTACTTTCAGCTGAGTAGCTCCAAGTCTCACATGACACCAGCCCTCTTTTATTTTAATCAAACAAGCTCCACCCCCTCCTCTTTCTCTAATTGGAGCCCAGTTTGCCCCTTCAGTTTCAGGTTTACCGGATTACTTGATCAAGGGTTTCCTGACCCTTCCTATTGTTCTGCTTTTCACGCCTCTGCTTTTGTAGCAGATCAGATGACTATTAGTAATAGGGTCACTGATTTCAAAGGAGATGCCTGCTTGCTGTGCTTTTCTCCTGTAGCTGTTTCCAGCCTGGCCTGGAGAAGCTAAGAGCAGTATTACACAAGGGATTATTCATAGATGTCAAGCTTCACAGAGATTTTCTGAGGATGAATAAGGATATGCAGGGAAAATAAAACAAACAAAAAAATGTAATTTATTTTTTTAAGCTTTTTAGATCATGTCTATATACAGGTATACAGAGTCACGTTGACTGTCCAAATTGGCTCAGAACAAGCTGATATGTCAGTACAGCATGTTGAGTGCATCATTAAGCTGTTCTGGTGGGGCTAGGTAGTGTGTTGGAGAACATGGACATAACTACCCGGCAGGGATCATCCTCTGGCACTCATGTGCCGTTGTCTGCCCTCTTTCTACTCTTCACATTTGAGCCCAACAGGTTGCTAAAACAGAAGGTCTTCACAGTGTACTGTGTGATGCAGATACATACTCTGGCAGGCTTTGAATTTTGATCTTATAAAGCTGTCAATGCCGTTTACTTCCTTATGTAGTGACAGGCAATCACCTCAAGACTGACAAATATTGAGTAATCTACTCAAACTTTTGCCATTCAGAGGGAAGCTGACAAATCTGTCTTCTTGGCTATCTTGTTTGTAACAACTTTTGTGACCAAAGAACGGCACTTTTTCTTCAGGCAGCAGAAATCTTCATCCCAAACTTGCTATGACATTCAACAAGCAAATCAACCCATGTGCAGGAGACCTTACTGTTGCAAGTGGCATAATTCCTATTTTGCTTTTCAAACAATTATTTTACATTCATCTTACAGTGAGAGAACAACCATAAAATAGGTTTGATACTTGAACATTATAATTTGGTACAGCATGCAGCAAAACACATTTGAATGCATTATGAGGCATTTCTGTTAACCTGTTATACATCAATACGGTTGAAAAGTAGAGAAAGTGCCAAAACCAGCTGCTTTGATGTTAAGATAAAGACATCCTGAATCTGCCCAGCAGGATAAGGAAAACACATTTTATGTGTTGTTTATGCTCTCATTTGCTCCTTCCAAAAAGACAGTGTGTTGAAATTTATTGAACTATTTCATTTTTTAACTTACAGATTGCCTTTGGTGTTTATAACCCTTACAACCGCTTTTTGCTTAAAGGCATGCTATGATGGTACGTGGCACTATATATTGTGCATAGTGCCACACCCATGAAGTGGGTGGGCAAGAGCCGGGCAGCCCTGAGTTGTGCCGTGAATATGTGAGTTGGCGAGGCACAGTGGTACCTCCTGAGAGCCGGGGGGAAGCATGGAGCAGAGTAGGTGTGCTGGTGTGCAAGTGCCTTGTGGGCCAGGTAGCTACTGGCTTCGGCATCTGCGTATACAGGGAGCCTTGGGCAGGGAAAGGGATATACATCCAGCAGGTGGGCATGGCCCAGGCCCGCTGCCAGGGGCTGGCTCGTCCCCTTGGCTCTCGCTCTGATGGCTGCAATATGCTGCCCTAAGCTCACTGGCTCCTGCACCACACGTGGGTGGGAGTAGCCGCTCAAGAACAGCTTCCTAGGGAGCAGGAATGCACTGTAGCTGATCCTAGTCAAGGAGGGAGCTTCTGGTGCCTGAAATGTGGGTTATCAAAAAGTAGTGGAATGGGGGTAGTTGAGCCGTCTTTCATTTTCTTACCTGCATTTTTCCAAGCTGACTCTGTTTTGGAAAAGGAAGAAAATAACTTGTGGGTTCAAATATTCTTTTTCTTGATGCCTCCAAGTGTATACATGCGTTGGTGTTTAGACTTCTACTGCCTGGCCTGTATTTGCTAGTTTTCTTCACATTAATACACAGTTTTGGTACTATTTTAAATAAGAAGAGTCCTCTTTCATTTAAATGATGGGAGAATCCAAAGAAAAAGAGGATGCCAGTGAGATGGGAGCAATCCCTCCAGATACATTGTTCATAGCATATATTGATTCCTAGTGGTTTATGGTAAGCAAAAGTTTAACAACCATAATTTTATGAAAATGACAATTGAAGAGGACATCTGGTGAGAATTCATTTATGCCTTTTTACATTTTTAACAACCTGGCTATTTTTACTCTTCTCATCCTCTCAAAGGGAGTACAATGTAATGAAGCATGGAGCTGGAACTAGGCCACACCTCAGCTGGAAAATGTCAAATTCTATTATGCCATCCTCAAAAGCATAAATCATAGCTGCAGATTTTTAAAGGTATAAACGAGGGATGGAACAATATAAAATATTTATCTGAATTCATGCAATGTATTTATAGTACAGAATGGTAGAGTATCGGTTATTATTTATGTAATATAGAAATACACCAAAAAAATTTAAAGATTGAAATCTGTAATACACAGTGTCTTACCTTTGCTAAGGAATCCCTATGAACATTGTTCACTTTTTTGCATTTAGTTTTTCCGATTGTCAGCTAACAAATTAACCTGCTTAATGTCAGCAACTACTGGTTACTTACCCATATTTTTAATGGTCTTATTTTTAAAAAACATAGTTGGCTAGTAAAATATCCAGGGTCCCACATTTCATTATTTTTTTTTATATTTATTTGTACCTTTGCCACACTCTATTCCATGTTCCATTGGTTAAATTATGTATGGGGAAGAAGTGTCTGTCTCTTTGGCAATAACATAGTTCATAACTATTCAAATAAATAAATAGCATTTACTAAGCACTTAGGAGGAGGACAGAAGATTGTTAAACTCACTTGCTCACTCCCCATGTTCTTGTTTTCTTCAATATTCTTTTTATTCCAAGAGGGTTAAATTGTCTGACTCTACTCACAATAAGTTTGTCTTTTGTGATATGTTCTATACCACTCAATTCTTCAACACAATTTTTTAAATGTTTGTAGTATATTATGACATTTGTATATGTGACTAGATGACAGATATGTGGACTACTGGTATGCTACAAGAGCGTGTGATTATATACCTCTGTGAGATTTTTATTATTATTACATTCAGCCTGTAGTAGACGAGGACCTTGGGCTCAGTATTTAAAATACAGGCTTGTACAATACACGGCTACTAGCCTCTCTCAACTCCTTTGTCTAGCCATGTTCCAAAGTATATATTAGGCTGATTATAGTAATTCTAGATTATGGTATATTTATTGTATAGCAAATAGGCTACTTTCATCATTAAGTAAATGACTAAAGGTGGCATGAACCCAAACTCAATCTCACTGCTACTACCTGAAAGTTCTTATTGTACTAAAACAGTTATTGTATAAACCGTGCTATTTATTATCTGGTAAATATGTTCTTAATTTGAACTACAACTTCTATACTTCTACAGTTTTTGAGATCCTGGTTAAAGCTATTCAGAGACAGATAAGTAACTCAGTTGAAAACCATCTGTAAGAGCCATTAGCAGAACAGAATTGCATGTATTTTCTGAGGCAAATTTTGTTCTGTACCGATTCTTCTGTCTTACATGCAACGGTTTTATCGCAGCATCCTCAGGTATATGAATACCACATCTGGTATATTATTTCTTCTTATGTCCTTTATCCAGAGAGATCTTGTGCAATTCAACTTTTAAGTTTCAAGAAGAGGATTTATTTCGGACTTATTTAGGTGTCAGGGGGTCAGGATCTTGTCTAATGAATATCCATATTGTTACTGTTATGTGGATCTGTGACATGTAAACCTGGAAGAGTGTGGTGCAGTCTGTGGTGCTCTTCAGTTCCTAAAGGCATATTTTCCCTTGGACCCGGCTCAGTACAGCCAATTTTTAGTTGTTTAGTAGAAGCTAAACTGCCACTGTGTCGGAGGAGCAGAGAGGACAATTCCAGCTACTGCTTTAACTGACATTCCTGGCATCATGGACCCACACCAAGAAGTAGTCTGAAGATAAGGGACAAACCTTTGAATCTGGTAAAAATCTTATTTAAACCCAGATTAGGAAGTGGAGGATGGATTGAGTATTCTACTGAGCCTGTTTTGCTGAGGACATGCATTACAGAATTTAGCATCTGCTGGTGTTTCCCAGCTGCTGAAAGTGTGTGTCCCTGTATTGCATTGTTGGAGGCTGTCCAAGAAGTGATAGAGGTTTCTGTTGTCTCATCAATAGATTCATTTGAAATTCTTAATCTTGTATTTGAAGGTGAAGGCAGTGCAGACTGTTTCCTCACAACTGCCTCAGATAACCCTTGGATGGGATGGGGCAAGAAGGCAAAGTGAATTTGCTCTACTCATTCATATAGGTATCAACTAATATATATATATATTAACTATATGAACTTTTCGTTTTCTTCACTAAGAAGGCCATGTAACTTTTTACTACTTTTTAGAGAAAGATCTTGAACCAAATAGCGTTAATGCTATTTAACTTCACTGTGTATCATATGTTTCCATCTTATATCTAAACAATGTTCTTGTGCAGTAGATGTTTTAGTGTTAGACATTTGAAACCTTATCTGCCATTCTGTTCTTACTGATTTAATCTCCTTGGCTTTAAGTAGTCTGTCTGAAGTTATTGCAGAATGGATCAAAAGAGTTGCACTCAGCTAATTTAGAAGGAGGTTAAGAAGCTATTCTTAAGAGTTATTCTTAAGGGTTCTTAAGCTATTCTTAAAAGTTTAAGAAGCTATTCTTAGGCTGAAGGGTGGCAAGGAGTAGTTGAAGATTTAAAGTTGAAGGCAAATAGTTTAAGAATATTATGGTTTGTCATGTACAGTATCAGCACTGATTTCCTTTCCTTCTTGACCATTTCTTCATGCATACAGCATGTATCCACTTTAGTTTGGACAACACAGCTGTGGGTGACAATCGCTCTTGTAAAACACATAAGGAATAAATCTAGCTTTAAAAAAATGCTGAGGAATTTGGGGGGGGTGGGGGGGAGTTGTCAGGGCAGCTCCCTGACGAAGCCAAGCCATCCCAGCTGTACCTCTGCAGCAAGGGACACAGATCAGGACAGCTGAGGAAGGCACTGCCAACAGGCGCTTTGGAAGGTGGAAGCCTGAGCTGCCTTCATCCTTCACTCTCTGCCATAAAATCCAACCTGCCTCAGCTCAGGCTGACAGAAGATGCCTTTCCTTTGCCTCCAGGTATGCTTTTAAGTGTTAGGACAAGAGCAGTGTTCCCTGTTGCCTGGTGTGCTCCTGCATCAGTGGCTGCTTCTCAAGACACAGGAGAGCAAAGAGTATCACTGCAGAAGATAACTAGCACACTTCAGCTTTTAGCAGTCAGTAAAGTGTTAATGTTCAGTGTCTTTTGCTCAGCCCTAGATAGACGTGCTACTGCTAATTTTCAGCTATCCTCTAACACTTAGTTTAGAACTAAGCAGAAACTGGGTTTTTTAGTGTTTGAGTAGACATTTGGCAACTTGTGAAGTGTCAGATGAGTACTGGTAAATTTGAGAACAAGGGTGAACATTTGTGTCAGGGAAGGAAAAAATTTTCACAGCAGAAAGCACTCTCTAACCTGAGACTGGAGGTACCTGAAATAAAGTAGCTTTAAACTAGTCTATTCCAATTACATTAAAAGCCGAATCCCTGCACTACTGACGCTTTACAGACTCCAGCAACAAATATTGAAATCTAGCTTCAAGGGACTAGCTGCACACTTGAGACTTAATCAATATAAACCAAATATGATAAAGGTTTAAAACATGGCCTAAACATAATATACCATGAGAGAATATGGCTGAAAAGCCCTATCTAAAAGCGCGAGCAAGGCAGAGGGGCCAGTATCTAGGTTTCAGCAGAGCAGACTTCTCCGCTGGTCTGGAAGTTCCTGCTCTGGGGAGGAGCCACATCCTCCTGTCATCCTGGGTGTCCAGTCTAACACCAAGGCTTCCAAAGTAAAAGGTGTGTGAAGGTCCTCCCGCGTTGTCTGCCAGGGTGCAGTCCCCATGCAGATCCACTGCTGCGGTGTGTTATGCTGTAGAGAAAGGCACAGGTGCAAGTGCTCAGTTTTCCTGCTTTTTATAATGCCATCGGGACATAATAATTTCCCTACAGGTTCTCATCTAAATGATAAAAGACTTGGTAAATCTAAAATGTTATTCACTGAACTATTGTTATGGAATTTCCCTATTAGATTTATCACTTCTTCTATTAATTCAATTTAGTCTATTAATGTGCCCTCTATTAATTTATCAGAGCTTTCTGGGTTGGGTCGTCCCCCCCCTCCCCCCCCATCTGTGAAGTGCTCGATGTTGACAGTGACGGAAACCTCACAGGAAGCATTGACAAGGTTTGAAAAATAATTCTGGAGCCCTTGTGTTGCTAAGGAAGTTTCATCAGTAGAACCAACGATTTGAGATTGTTTTCTCAGCAGCACATGAGATAAATGAGAACTATTTCCAGATTCAGTAATTTTGAAATCTGAAGGAAAGATCTTATCAGTTTGCTGGCCACCCTGAATAGAGTACATCAAGAAAGATTAATAGGAAACAGGGATACCTGTTTTGTTTTATAGCAAAAAAAGCCCTGCAAAAATATTTTAGGTAGCTGTTTCTACATACTTCATTTTGCATTAAATATAAAATCTAAGCATTATTTTATATAGCTAGCTTTTCATTATACACTGCTAGGATAAGCAAATTGTTTTATGAAAAGAAAAATCAGTGAAATGTATTAAATCATAATAGGAGACCCTGTATGAGGTCTGAAATGCTGGAATATTTAATGTATGCTTGGGTATCTTCCAAATTTTTACCAGTGGATAAATGAATCTCTCAGGAAAACTTTATTTACACAATTTTAACCTAAGATGCAGCTGTATAAGATGTATAAGGGAATTTTCTTTTCCACCAGCTGCAAAATTTTACTGTTTTGAGATTCACCATCCTCAAATATATGACAAATATATTTAACAGACTAATAAATACAAATAATGTGAACCCAAAAGCCTATGTCTAAATACAAATGTCAGCCTTCGTTTGTCGAGGCTCTTCCCTGTCTATAGCAAACCTTGATTATTAAATATGAAGTATTCCACTTCCATAGGAGTAGGACTGGGACCATGGAGAAATAGTGGCAGGTGATATTTTACTGTAGCTGCAGCATGCTTGAACCATCCAAGGGGAATACATGACACATATCTGTGTAGCTCAATTTAATGTGCCTGGTTAGACAAGCACAAATGTTCATGTGCAATGTATTTGCAGCATGTAGATATTTGTGTTACAGTATACTACAGTATATATTTAGAAGCTAATAGGAGTGTATGAAATCTTTTAAATGGATCATTAAATTGTGTAGCATACTTTTTAAACACAAAAAACAACTCTGCATTTTTTTTAAGATGATCAGTTTAACTAAGCTACCACTAAACAAAAGCACATTTAGGTAATGATAGTTATTGAATAATGACATCTGGTCTTCAATGAAGAATCTATAATTTCCATTAGAATTATAATCTTCTTTAATTTTAACTTCTAATCTTGTGTGTATACAATACTATCAGTCATAATCCTATTGTAGCAGTAATTAATTTGGCGTGTTATTCAGCAAACAGAGATTTTAAAAGTACATTTGACTGCATTCATAAATAAAACCTCTCCAGGTTAAAAGTGTTCCCGTCATATCATGTGGATCTGGTTTGAAGATTTCTGATGAAGGAAGGAGGGAGCTATTTTTTCCTTTGCCAATAAAAATAGATCACATCTATTTTGGGACTCTCAACACAGTCTACGTTTCTAATTCTCAGACAGTGACTATGACTCACTGAATATATTTCTAAAGTCTGAGCTTCAAGAACATAAAGACATTGGCCAGCTCCTCAGCTGGTGTAAATCAGCATAACTTCTCTGATCTTTGTTAAGCTGGCCTTGTGCAAGATCTCTCTTAGGCTTTTAGGCATTTCTGTTTTCTGATGCTTTGATTTTCCTTTCCTTTTTCTCACCTCTCTGGAATAGTTTCAGACTGTCAATCCATGAATGTCCGAGTTATTTTGGGAGCCAGTTCATTTGTTACTGACTTTTTTTCCCCATGGGACAGTATAATGTGGGTTCTAAGTGTTGGTTTGCTTTTATATAGAATAGTTAATGTGATCAAAGCACTCCAAATGTGCTATATGCAAACAAATTCCTATAAATCACAAAGCAAGACTTAATATGTGTCCTCCTCTAGCTTTTTTCTCTCCCATAGTGTAGGTGTGTTTTTCTCGTACACATTTCTGTCATGTGGTATCTATTTCCATATTTAAACATGTATTTTATTTCCTATTAATGGACTTGGTGTATAAATTCTTATATATAAACTAGTCTATCAAAAACTAAATAGGAAGGTTATGATAATTAGCTTAATAATAGGTGGCTGTTTGCTCTTTTCAGTTGCAAAAGAAATGCCTGTGTCTGCCATGTGTTGGAGCTACAGCCAATCCTTGGCCAACAAATTTCAGTAACTCCTTCCTACATAAAAATTATCTCTGTGTGTGTGCACGTGCATGTGTGTATTTTGGAATCAGCCACTTTGTTTAGGCACTGATATCACATCCTGTTATGAGGAAGCAGCAACTTCAATTGTGTCTTGATGCAACAAATACATAATTTTGGAAAAGTTTCAATAATAGTCACCGATGGATTATCAGGCAACGCTGCCCTAAAGGCGTGCAGCCTGGCCAAAGGATTTGACGATTTTGATGAGGCCAGCATCTGTGAAGAAATCTAACTATTTCATTACATTCTTATGAGAATTTGCCTTTTCCTCTGCAATAGTAAGCTTAACTTTAAGTGAAGTTTAAATACTATTGTTAAAAGATCCTAGCACATTTTTCTTTCATGAGTATGCACCTTGGGGTACAGATACTGCTCTAAATACATTTCTAACCATCCTCTTCTATTTCTGTTCCAAACTCTACATACAATCTTTTCGTTAGCTTGTGTGGCAGGGGGTGCGGTGGGTGGGGGTGTCCCCAGGTTTCTTTTTTGTCAGGTATTGTTGTATAAAGAAAAATTAATGGCAGGTAAAAAGTAGATGCCTTTAAAAAGGTAACGATAAATCATTCAAAGTGTCAGTTTTCTGCACAGGCTGCTAGAAGAATAGATTGAATGGATCTACATACAACAGAGCTTTTCTATATTGCTTAAGTTTTTTCATCTGACAGAGTATTGCATCACTTGGAACAAGCCCTAGATCGTGGGTAGACTTTCTCTACTGAAAAGATACTGATCTCTGACAAGGAGTACTTTGATTGTGGGGGAGTCCGTGTGTATCTTCTCTATGAGTGCTCCTTGATAAATATTTTGAGACACAAAGCCTAAGAATACAGCACAGAATATGATAATACATATTAATACTATAGAAAAAAGCTGTTGATTACCATTTGTATTTTTAGTCTCCTCATTTCAGGAAAATGCCAAAAGCAAACTTCAGCAGTCATATCCAACTGTATTATTCCTCATGACAGTATAAAATAGTGAGACAGTTTCACAAACTAGATTAAGAATCATAGTTTATATTGCTGCATAAAATTGCTAAAATTGCATAGAAATCTGTACTGTGGATCATAAGTTAACGTAAAAACTCCAGGCTATTTTTTTTTTTACTTTGTCTGTTTAAGCTACTGGGCAAGTTGTTACATGAATAAATATATTTGCTTCCTCTGAAACTGTGTAATATTAAATGCTGTGTTGTTGGCATAAAATATAAGTTGATCAGACAGACAAAGATTATTATTCTGACAACAGCGTACACAAGGGTATCGTTGTACATTGAATTTCAGTATGTAATATGGTATAAATCTTCATGAGAGACTCAACTTTTATTGGCGGCACAGAAGGTGCTTTTCCTTATTAAATACGGGAGATGGTCCCAGGGGATTTTTTTAAAACATCTTTATCCATTTTTTTCATCTAGTCTCTGGGCTCTGGAAGGCTGACAGATACAGCTGGGTAAGCATTTCTCTTTTGAATACTTGACTATACGTACAGTCATACTTCAGTGCTTGAGAACCCCATAATGTTTTGCCTCAGCAGAACCCATCAGATCCCACACAAGCTCCACCTTTCCCGTTCCATAAATGGATGTGTGTGTGCCCTGTTGATAGCCTGTAGGACAAAAAAAAATGCCTTGATTCTGTGAAATATTACCAATGAATCACTAAAAGGACAATGGTTTGGATTCTGCACTTCTGTCGTTTCTTGCTATCACTGACTATCGTTGTCCTCTCATTACAACTGCCAAGGATTTATTTTCAGGGCATGGGGACACCAACAAGCTCTTACTTCTGGACACTGCACAAAGTGAAGGGACAAGGGTATAGACTAACATACTCTCTTTGTTAATTTAAACTGTATGGATTATTTTCCTGGCCAATGCAAGTATATAATCTCTTTATTGGATGTAAGTAATTAAATTTTGATCAGCTGTCCATCAGGACAGTTAGCCCACCCTCCTAAATCAGGAAGACCAAAGAGGCTATGGAACAAATTCAGACTCACTGTTGTTTCCCAGCCTGATTGTGGACCATAATCTTCTTTCCTTGGATAAGAACTGTATGCAACTAAAACGAGCTCAGGGCCTTCAGGCTCAGCTGAGATCTCACTTCCATGTGTCAAAGCACGGAGCAACCCAAACCATGTTAATTTGTCTCCTTCAGCTCCTGCCCCTTCTGGACTCTTTTATGAAGCATAGCAATAATCCACAGCTTCTACATGGTACACACCACTGGAGATGTGGCCTTCTTACCAGTGTTCATCATTTCTACTGGGGAACCCGTGTCTTCACTGAACCTGGTGTTTGCCAGCTAGGATCTCTCTTAAATATTACTACAGCAAACATTGCTGTGAAACAAAAGCTATGAAAAGCACCAACACATGAGTTGAATACCTTTCACCAGTTCTCAGCACCAGGAGTTTTTGCTATCGATAGCTTCCCTTTTGGACCCTCACCAAACCACCACATACTGTCCTATCTATAGCATGGGGAGAAGCCCACCACTAAGGGGCTGTGCTGCCGGTTAGCCACTGTGAGAGGGCTCCTGGCCACTGCAAGGCTCTTGCTGTCTGCCAAGCACCTTGACCACTCCTGATCATATGGACACTGGAGCTGCATGGAAGAAGCCCGTGGGGAGGGCTTTGGGCAAAAAGGTAGCATCTCTGCAAGCTGTTGTATAGACAGTGATCCATATGAAGCTCAAATGCCTTTCACTGAAAATAAAACCCAAAGGGCTTGAAAAAATCTGAGTGAGTGTTGTTTTTTACCTTTGCTGTGAAGTTTGTGGTCCCCGTATTTGACTTCATTGTCTCTAAGTCCAGAAAGACTTTTAGCAATTCTGCCATTCTAAAACATGGGGTTTATATTTACACAATCTGTCCATTGGTTCATCTTTGTTTTTCCCTGTTGTATCTTGCCATTTTCTAGTGCTTTTGTATGTTCACGCATTTTTGTACGTCTGTGTTTCACTAGTTCCCCCAAAACAGGTTTTAATACAACACGGGTTGCTTATGCTTTTGTTTTGAATACACCCATTCGAACAAACAGGCCTCTTCATTGTACAGACTTAAGTGTTCAGATAGATTATAATTGTAATGAGACCATCTAAAATGCATGTGCTGTATGTAGATAATAGTTCCTTAAGGTGGTCAACCTAGTCCAGCTTCACAAAGAATATTAGCGGTGCCATGCCAACTAGTGAAGCACCTAGTTTTCAAACTGAAGTTTAAAATTAGACATTATGTGTGTGTGTGGGGGGGAATCCAGTGTAAAAGCTTTTGTAACAGAAAGCATGCTAATATACAAACCATAACGCCTTGCTCCAGTTAATACCGAATTAAATACCAATGTATTCACTGAAATTGGAAGAGTAGACCCATCCTGGGTAAAAACCTTAGTCACTCAACTACAGAGTGATGGTTACGCTTATATTGAGTCAGTGGAGATCTTAAAAAGAGTGAATTTTATGGTACCTCACTTCCTCCACCTTTATTAGTCAGCTAATAGTATTAATCAGTTAGGAAGACTGTGGACACAGATGTATACTGCATTTTGAACTGATGAAATTACAAACTTCCATAAATTTGTATATTGCATTAAAGAAGTCACTTATTGAATCTTTATTTCACCTCCCTTTCCCCATTTGTAAATGAGAATGAGGTGGATCTTTCATGTGATGGTCTTTGTAGACCCACACCCACCTGCCTCTCCCTGCATACTTTATGTATGTATATATACATCTGTGCCCCAAAATGTCATCCCACAGAATGGGTAAGCTCATTGGGGATGAAGGCAGAGCTCAGATCTGATGTGTGTATCCTTTCTTAGGTCAGATAAGTTCAGGGCTCATTAATAGATTAGCAAACTTTTAATTCATTTATTTTTCCGAAATTTCTGTTCTTCACTATGAAAAATTGCCGGTTGTGGTATTTCAGACACTTTTAGAGCCCATATGAAAAGAATTGCCATTAAAACTTGGATTTACTAATTTTTTTACAATTAATAGCATCTAAGTCTTCCCAACTGCCTAAAATTATCTTTTTTATCCCAGTACTTTCTGTTATAGCTTTATAGCTTGATGCAGTTAGACTATACCAGTATTTTTTATATCAGTACCAACTATAAAATCTATATGCATCACCTTTATAGCATAAGTAAGGACTGTGGAATTATTATGGTTAAAGTACACATCATTAGTGTTGTCTCGCTGCTGCTGGTTTGTGTATTATGTTGAGAAAGACTAACAGGTCTAAGGACAAAACAACACTTTTTTCACCATCCATAGGAACGTGAAATTGCATATATTGCTTTCAAAATTAGCTATCGCATATAAAGTTATATTGTGTGTAGCTAAATAATAAAAGTAAGTGCATTTTTACGTACTCTTCAAATGAGGTCACAGTGCTTATGAATTTCCCAGTATTGCTTTGAGCTTATGAAATTCCAGTGGCAATCCATGGAACGAGGACGAGAAATGTGGCACACCCATACACACGTACGCGAGGACTCACAGTCAATTTAAAAAATGACTAAACATGACTTGAAGGGCTAATTGCATTTACAGTTCACAAAATATTTTTTCACCTGTGTATGAATGCATATTGATGTGAGAAATATGTTCCGATGAGGATATTGTAAACTATTCATCTGTTAGTTTAAAGTGAATATGTCTTATTCACTGCTAATTTTAATCTGGAGAAACATTAAACTCTGTCAGCTGACTCAGTCTTAATTCTCACATATACCATAGGAAATATATGGTTTGGTACATGGTTTTCACAGCCTAATGTCCCACTGTTTTCTCCAGTTAGAAGTATGTAAATATTTTTTAAAAAGCAGAGTTAGGACTAGCTATGAGATTTAGTATGTTTTAGTTTCCTGTGTCTGCCTTATACTACAATAACTTTTAAACAAATCTTTGCATTTTAATAGAGTTGGGTTTATTTGTTTTTAGCTAATATTTATTTATTGTTAATTTTTCATTGGCTGTGAAACTGACTACGTCCCAACATCCAGGCGGTAATGATTCTGAAAGGAAATAATCAGCATGGATTTCCAAAAAGAGTGCTGCAAGCACTAAGCAGAGATCAGCATACAGCAAGGAAAGGCTGAACTCTAAGCACTGCTTTAAAATTTTTGAGCCCTACTTGGTGTAACTGTGTCATGATTCATATCATTTCACTTCTTAACACATCCTTTTCCTTCTTTTTTCTACACATTTTCTTTGCTCCTTCAGCTGTCCATCCTCTTCAGCCTCGAGGCAAGTCAGTTTATGCCATTTCTTTGTTCTTTGCCAGTGCCTATATACATCAGTCCTAACAGTATTTATCAACTTTCTTGAATTTACTTGCAGTTTATTCATAGCTAGTTTCTTCTTGCAAAGTTTCTTTTCTACTTTGAAATTGCAGACCAGAAATGCAACTGTTTTTTCAGACTTCTCCACATGAACAATAACAGAACTGTGAAAAGGCTAAACTTTGAATTTCACCTGTTCCTGGAAATTATAGCTACTGTAACCTAAGGCACTGTTTCAGTAACAGTACTGCATTCTCTGAATTTTCATCCTCTGCTTGGATTTTTGCAAAACCATACAAGTAGTCTTCACTACATGTGTTTGTTGTATTCTCTGTATCCCATGGGAAGGACAGTACAGCCAGCAGAAGTCATGAGAATTAAGGGGGACCATTTCTTGTGCAAACACTGATCCAACTGGAACACTTCAAAAATTTGATCCAGGAGGAGAAATGATCACTGAGGCTGCTCTCCTTCAGGGTGTCTGTAACTCAGAATAATAGCTCTTGAGTTATTAGCTGGTTATGTTTGGCATTCATCTTCTGAAGTTACTGCCAAAGGCATATAGGCAGAATAAAGTATAACACCACATTGATAAATATGTGTCATTTCCCCTGCCTTTCCCCAGAATTGTATAAAATGGAAAGGCATAATTGGAATGTTAGTAAATATAATAGATCAGAATTTATTTTGGTTTTTTTTTCCCAGCTTGAACCTGTGTAACATCAGACTTCAACCTGGAGTGAGTGACTTTCATGTCTGATTTACAAATCTTTCAGATGAAGTATGTAGTGTGGAAACAAAATAAATGCTTACTTGGCCCTGATTTTTCAGTTATGAGAACTTATCAGATTAGGAAAAAAACAGATGAGAATGCAGGCTGTGCCTGCTAAGGGAAGGAGTTTGTCATCTTGTGAACTGTGCATCTTCCATTGGCCAACTGGTGCGATGGGGGGTCCTGTGAGGTCTTGTGTGTCTCTTCCATTCCTCTTATCTTCCCTGTGCCACTACAATGTTTGTGCTGTTTAGCATATTTTTATATCTGATCTACAAAATCTGAGCATGTGACAGCATAAAGAAAAAAAATGGCAGAGTTCTTGTGCGCAGCAATCACATCTCTAAGTTAAATTTCAGATGGTAAAGGAATTCACAGTAAAACATTAGTTCCAATTTATACTTCAGTGTTCCTCTTTTTCTTTAAAGGGCAAAAGATCTAAGATGCAGATTTGATCTGCATTCTTCTGCATTTGTCTCCGAGTGAGCATCTTTATGAAACACTCGGATCTGACAGAGGGATGGTTAATAGCTGGCAGACATGGACTGGAAAGCTTTTCTGCCTGTCTTCTACTAAACATTAAATCATAGTGATGTGCCTTTATTTTAGCCTTTTGATTACAAAGTATATTAAAACCAGAATTAAGAATGTCTTCAACTCTTTTCAATTCACAGTGCAATGTGTGATAAACTATAGTTAAACAAGAGCAATTACTAGACAATTTTGCTAATTAGAAGATGGTTTGCGAAATATGTTACCTCATTTTTTTCCCTTACTGTATTTTCCAAGAGCAATTAAGAAATCACCATAAAGATTACTGGCTACTGTTGAGGAAGACTTAATGGAAAGAGCTGTGGTTGTTTCACTGAGATAATATGTACAAATAGAGATGGCAGAAGGTAAGAATGGCCATGCTGCGTCAAACCAAAGGGTGTCAAGCCCATGCTCTCCTCAGGAACATGCCAAGGGAAGAGCAGGATCAAGCATGCATCAAGGCTATACGTTTCTGTGTCTAGAAATCCACCAGGACATCCATGAGGATGTCTTAAGCCAAAGGCTGTATCTGTGTGCTTCATCACCCAAGACTTTTTATTTTCTTGCCTGAATTTGTGGAATCACTCTTTGGTCAGATGTAAGCTAATACCCCAGCAATAGCCCTCCAGCTGAGGTCCCACAGTAGAACGGACTCCTTCTTTCTTTTGCTTTACCCTGATACCTGGTACTTTAATTTGATAGCCCTCATTTATTGTAATAAATGCTGAATGGTCATTCTCTCGTCATTTTCTTTGTGTCATTGATGATTATATGGACCTCTGTCTTATGAATTCTTGGCAATTTCTTTTCCAGATTGCAGAGTCTTGATTTATTTAGCTGTTCCTTATGCAGATTATTCAGTGCAACTTCAAAAGCTTAGAATTAAAAGTATGTTTTTCTAATGCTAAATGATACTTGATTTGCAGTCATTAATTTGTTCTTGTAGATTACCGTAATATTTCATTAGCAAGTAAGACACAACTGCAGAGTTACAAATATTTTATGACAATTTCAATTGTCTATTTTTATTTTATTCTCTGGCAATAAAATCTCCAAATAAATTATTCCCATGCTTTGGATTTCATTTTCATTTCACACATGGTCACTGATGTAGATGCATAAGTCTTTGAGCAGGAGGTAGGAATAGATGAACTCCTGAGACCTCGTCAACCTGAATTATTCTACTAGTCGATAAAATCTATAACAAGTAGTTTTCTTCAGTGACAGCAGAAATATATAAGCATAATTATAAACATGTAAACCTGTTCTTTAAAAGGCATGCAAAAGATACCACAGATTTGCTGTGAAGACAGAACTTGTGAATTTTCATCTGAGCATCCCTCTATAGGGAACAAGCTCTCTAACACAGCAAGCAGGATACTGAACAATTCTGTGCTCCATTTAATCCGACAGCCCAGTTGGCTAGCAGCAGCAGTCTGGTGGCCAAGCAGCGTTTGTGCTTTAGTGCTGCTGTGAAACCATGGAATGAGTTCCTGGTGTCCTTTGCCCACCCGAACTCTCCTCAAAAGGCTGTCAGGCTGATCTCTTTTTTTCCTAACTGGTGGAATGTGCTGACATTATTTGTGAAACAAGTGAGTGATACAGGTTAGTTGTAGGTTTTATGTAAAAGCCTAAGCATCTGTAGACAAAATGAAAAAGAATGTTATTTGTATCCCTCTGGCCATGTACAGTTCAAATAGATAACTGGTCCAGGATTTTAATATTACTAAATTATAAGGCAAAAAAAGGTACTTGCCCTAAATCACACAACATGTAAGAAGGAGCACTGACAGATCACATCACAACTGATGGAGCAAAGAAATTAAGAGCATTGGGCTAGAGGAAAGAGTTGGGTGCAGCATCCTGAAGAATATGGTGAAGGAGGAGCAAGAAGAAGAAGAAGAAGAAGAAACTTCTGGGAGCTGTGCTATGTCAGTAATTGGGAAAGAGGTGGCTGCGAGGATGTTTTAATCCACCGGTGTTTGGCTGGGCTGAAGGTGGAAAAAGAGTGGTAGCAAGGAATGAGGAAACCACAGGGAGAAATACCCACGAAAAGCCAGACTCAGTGAGGGACAGGGGCTGAAAGGCAGGCTAGGTATGGAGCTGGGAAACTCAAAGGAACACGAAAGCAACCAGGTAGTAAACAAAGTGGGAGCCAGAAACAGCTCAAACCAACAGGAGCTGACCACAATCACCCTTATCTTCCTGGAGTCACTTTATGGACAAAAGCATGGGATTTCGTTCAGGCCTGAAGATGAAATATGCTTTTAGGGGGCAGAGCATGGAGGGTGAGATCGCTCTGCTTTTCTGGCTTGTTCCCACAAACGTGCAACAGAGAATTTGCTCATGGCGATGCTAGAAGCTTTGGACTGAGGATCTGCAGTATTATAGAGCCAACTGTATTCAAAATTTCAGGGAAGGTTCTGGGTGTCGACGGCCTGATTTTGGTGAGAAAGACCCTGAACTCCTCAGTTCTAAATAAGAAGAGAAGCAGGCCTAAAAACAAAGGATCCTCCATGGTGCTTCCAAATGGCCAACTGCAGTTTATCACTGGATTAGAGTTTATAAGAAGTGTGCAAACTTCAGGTTTGCACACTATTAGAAGTGAAATAAGTTTCAGGAGTGAAAAGAATATTTTACAAAAAAAACCCTCAAACTTTAAACAATGGTGTCATCAAAGAACAAATACCAATATATTTGTATATCCAGGAATATGACTCCTGAAGTCTTTCCAAAATTAATTATAGCTCTATGTAAATCAGGGAGATATATGCATATGCCCATGAACTGTTTAACTGTAGAAATGTCTTTTTTTCCTCTATAGCAAATGCACAAAGGGAATGGGAATGTTTTATAACTTAGGCTTTTAAATAATAAATAAATGGCTTACATTCTCAGTTTGAGATGTTTTGATTTTTGCGTACTGTGTAATACTGAAGTATACATATTTTTTTAGAAAGAATTATTTTTCCCTTTTTAAAAAGAATATAAAACCTCAAGAATATGATAAAACATCACAGTTGGTTTCTAAATACTTTGCATCTTAATATGGTTGAAGTTAAGGCAGTAAGTAATTTCTGAGTTTTTCCCTTGAGCTGCGTAGTTCTTTTCATATGTAATTATTCTCTGAGTGCATTAGATAATGCTATGGTTCCCACAGCTGTATACACATCTATAAATCATTAATGAGGCAGTTAACTGAAACAAAACTATAAAAGATTTGCATTACCCGGCAGAACCCAGCCTTAATTGACTTCCAGTTATTTACAATTAATTTTTCCATTTGGAATAATGATTGCAAGCAACTTAGGGTTTTTTTATTACTCAGGAATTAGATGCTGACTATTCATCAAAAGTTTTTACAGCAGGACCCTGTCAGTGGACAGTAATGAGCTTGAGGTAATCTCATTTTTCCATGCACATATACACAGACACACACCCCCCCACATTGGCAGAGGAGACAGGCGTGGGAGGGGGCGCTTGTAGTAAAATGGAGACAGGACTCAGCACTAACCTTTTTTTTTGCTTTTTATCACATACCTAAGTTTAACAATAATTAATTTCCTTTCTTTATAGCATCTAGCTGAAAGGCAACACAATGAATAGAGCTGGTTATAGTTCTAGGTAGAATAAACTGCATGCATGAAGAGTGAGTAAATATTTATTTCTATCTTCCTATCTTAACAGACTCTAAGACAGAAACCAGGGAATAAATGATGCAAAGGCTGTCAAGTAAATATTAATCCATTATACTATTTAAAAAATTACTTTTATAGAAATATAGCGTGCAAAGTAAAACCTCATTAACTTGTCATTGTTTGAGTAAGCCACAGAACTCGAGGCTGTGCGTCAGACTCTGGACATACACAACTAAAAGATCTGCTCTCTCTGCCATACAAGCATAACTCTCGTTGACATTAATGGGCTGAGGATGCGTTCATCAGGAAGGGATGTCACGTTCAAATTCCTAATAAAACTTAAGTCAAAAATAACCAGAACCCATTTGCAGCAGCTGATGTTATCTTCATTATCTTTCAATCTTCAATTATGAAAATGCCTAAGCAGATAGATCCCGTCAGTTGTAACTCCTGGCCAGTTCTCTGTTTCTAAATCACAGCTATAAAATAAGTAAAGTCTTCTGTACTGGGGTGCACTATACTGGAACCACTATCATTGGAAATCAGTCATTCTCTGAGACTGAGCAAATGATACCTTTAATTATTTCCACTTTCTACCCTTATTGGGTACAAGATACATAAAATAAATGTTTGGGTTTGTTTCTTTCTCTGCCCCTCAGATATAGCTGTCATGCTGAGGAAGTAAAATTACCTGCTTTATTTTCTTGTTTCAGAATAAATAATTTTGTTGTCCTTTGACTTATGTTTGTTAAGTCAGTCTTTCCTTTCATGCGAATTGGCTAGGTACGCTGCTCCAAGCAAGGAACTGAAAATAAAACCAGTGTCATGAACACAGAAAAGGGGAGCTGCAATGAGCATTAGGGGCTTTGATTTCTTTTTAAGTTGTGTAGACCAAAGACATACAGTGGTAGATATGGGAAATCTTAATTCCGAGTGATGGTGAAGCTAACGGCTCTTTTCTGCACCTTATCAAGGGTATAATTGATCTAGAAAATGTGGGCCCCGTGACAATCAAACACTTACAACCTTGAAAGTCTTGCAATCTAGTGCTGAAGTAATTTTTTTTCCAGGTTATGTTCTGCTGAATTGTGTTACAATGTGTAGTGTAAAGCAACGTGACAAGACTAGACATGGGTCATTCAGTCTGTCAGTAATTCAGAGCTTGGCAAATTGGTCCTCCCTCTTCACCAGTCCATGAACTTCACAGATACTTAACTTATTCATGCTACACTAGCTACCCCATTATTTTAGCTGGAAAAGCTACTCTGATGTGTGAAATCTGAGAGGCTTTTCTTTTTGAAATTGGGCTGGTACCAGATGAGCAAACAGTATTATTATTTTCATTAAGATATCACATCCTGTCAACACATAACGTTGGCAATTGCATTTCAAATAACCGCGTGCTTGACAAATTGTATAGCGTAATTTAGACTATCTTGTTGCTGTGTTCATGATCCTTCTTATTGGGCTTGATTTCCTAGGGTGGGGAAGGGGCTTTTATTCTTTTTCTAAGTTTTTATGCATGCAGGTGATATTGCTGACAATGATTTTTATTTTTTTTTCCACTGGGTGCAACTAGTTTAATAATTCTAAAACCGAGAAGTCCACCACATTCCAGAAAGTATTAAACTGATCCACCCCTTCTTTCTTACATGGAGTCTGAACAGAGTCTGTTACTGCCTGTTTTCAAAACAGTGAAAAAGAAATACCGTGGCTTTGGAATTTCTTGAGGGTTTGCTTTGAAGAAGCCAAAAATAATTTCAGGGAAAACAAAACTTTCATTTGGTGAAAATTTCTGTTTATTTGAAAAACCATTAACTATCAAAAATATGCAATTTACTTACCAGCTCTGTTATAAATCAAGAGTCTTAGTCCTGCAATGTTTCTCATCACAATAGCAGACTTTTCATTTTTCTGTGACTCCCTGCAGTATTATGAGCATGGCCTGGTTTTGATTTGGTTTCAGAGCCAGCATCTGTGAATCAGGTCTGTGAATTAAACACAACTGCTTTTCTCTTTTTCCTTTTATTTTTTTTCCCAAGTTAGTAGGAGCTGAACACAATAAATATTAGAAGAAATAAAGAATTACAGTTGGGGTGTGAGGAATTCATTTTTTCCTTTGCAATGGAATCTCAGTATTAAACTACCAGGAAAAAGCCATGAAAGGAATCAGTGGTTTTTCCACTGCTGTCCACGTTGTAGAGTCATTTCAACATGTGTAATATAGGTGTCAAATGCTAATAAATCAGCTGTCAAATGCTATCAGATGCTTAGTTTGCACAGGTGTAAATGATCATGTAAAATGCAAAGCACTGATCTGACACCAAAAATCTCTGAGTACCATTTCTGTCCTCACCAGTTTTACAGAACCACTAAAAAAAAGTCCAATAGGGTGTTTATTCCTTGTTAATTAAGTTACTAGGTTTTTTTGTCTGTTTTCTTACTTTTCGGGATGCGGTTCCTTCCTCTCCCCCCCAACTGACACCAAGGGAGAGAATGCAACAATTTATATGGAATTGCTTTGGACTGGTCTACAAAGAAAGACATGTTTCGTAATAATATTACGAATGATAAAGCATTTTTCCTGCCAAAACATCTCTGTAAGTGCCCCAGCATCATCAACTGATGGCAGCACAGCTCTGGGAATAAACAGACTTTCAGCTAATAGCAGGAATCATCAGGGGAAACATGAAACAGGTATTTCTTCCTGATACAGAATGACAAATATGATTAAAGTTAAATTCCAAATCCTACTGGCACTGGAGCGAATGAAAGTTTATTTTTCATTCTTGTTTATTCTTTCTTCTCTTTTTGGCTAATTCATCTTGTTTCATTTAATGCCAATGTTTTTTCCTTTCTCTTTGGCCACTTTGGTTGGGGGGGCAGGGGGAGACGACAATTCAGTTTAGGCATGTGGCCTTTTGGTAATAAGATTAAAGCTTTAGGCAAAGCCCGGATCCTAAAACACGAACAATGCAGGCACCCCATGCCTGTATTCAACCCTCCAAAGGTAGGGGTCAACATACTATGACCCCGACCACTTCTTTGCCTCTCCAGCAGGAAGCTGCTGGCACAGTCCAAAAGGCGTCTGTGCGCTGGTGCCGTGCGTACTTACATGTGATCCTGTGACACTCGACTGCTTAATGCATAATGTTTACATAAGGCTGTATACTTCAAAAGCACTCAGTAACCTAAATATAAGATGTATTGTATTGCAATGCTGATTATGAAGGAACGAAGATACAAACTTTACTATGATGAAACCATGTCTTCACCTAACAATTCAAAATGACCAAGTTTCTATCCGTTACCTTCTTTCAGACTTTCTTCTGAAAAATAAATACATCTGTCTCACTGTTGGCTGACTGAAGCACACAATGATTAATTAGAGCAAGGGCTAATTCTGTGTAGTTCAGCATGAACTTGCCAGTTCTCTGGCTGTTTCATCTCCACCATCCCTCTGGCTGGCCAAAAGTTATTCCAGAATACTGGGCACTTGCTCTGCTACCAGGAGCAGCAGGTATAGGGATGGCCTAACCTGTCTGAGATAGATTGTTGGTTTTAAAGATAATGACCTTAAACATAGAGGCTGTGCCAGTTGTGCTGGCACGGAGCTGGATTGCTCTTAGCGGTAAGATTGCAGTTAGTCAGGCAGATACACTAGGCACAGAACACAAATCGGGAAGCTCAGGCAGCCCTCATGGCTTTGAGGGAGCAGGAAGGTGAGCAGTTACATTTTAGGGACAGCAAAAACTCCTTTTCCCACAACTAACCCCTCTTGTAGACAGCAAAAGCAAAGAACTGTTATAGAGTGAAAGGGATCTACTACTCAGTGAATACACATTTCAATGTCATTTTGGAAAAAGCATTTTCAAACATGCAAAACCAAATGTCTTTTAAAAAAAGTTTAAATATTATAAAATACCTAATTTGTTAAGTATCAGTTTTCATAAGAGCATTTTAATATATGGTGCTTTATTTACTTTCGTAATTTTGGATTATGTGAACAGAATCACATAATGAAGACATAGTAAAATCTTACTGTATTTGTAACTGGAACTCAGAATAATGGGCGTTCTTATTTATTTTCAAAAATAAGTTCCAAAAAGAATATTTGCCCCTAACTTAGATAACCACACTCCAACATTCGTGCAAAGGAGGATCTATTAAGATGCCAGCGTTAGCTGGCCAACAGAAGCAGAAATGGATGACGGGCTAATGGAAAGTGAGCAAGCTGCAGCAGTTGTGCTGTGCTGACACTGAATTGGCTTGATTCAAGTGATTTCTTTGATGTACAAATATAAAACTGTAGTAATTCATAATTAAGCTATAAATTCATCATTTAAAAAATACTTGTTTCTTCTCCCCTTCCATCCCAGCTTCAAATCATCAAAGGCCCTTATTTGCAGACAGAACTAAAGTCAAAATTTTTATTAATCGTGATTTTACAAGTGCCTAAACATTTGTAGTATGTAATACATGATGACAGCACACGACCTGGCTTTCAACACACCTCTGTAAATTCCCTTCTGTCTCCCTCCCTCCTCACCCCAGCAAGGACCAGCAGCACAGGCAGGATGCTGCAGTACCGCAGCTGGAGGAAGCAGTGGGAAAAGCGGGAAGTCTTTCTCTCAGTATTGCTGCCAAAGGTAGCAGATCCTCAGCCCGGGGCCGGCGAGGCTGTGAATTATCACGCTTGTAGTTTAGGGCTAAGTCTGTGCACACGCACACACCCCTGTGCACCGGAGCAGTTGCGGAGAGCAGCTGAGGCCATGAAGGAAATTCAAAACAATTTGGGTTAGCCCACGTTTTGTCATGTTACCAAAAATATTCTGTAAATAAATATATTAATGGACCACTTACTTGTAGATAGCAATTACTTAAACCAGCATTCAGCTTTTAATGCACAGGGATGCATTTCTAAAGGGGAGTGTTCTCGCTGTGTATTACTATAGATCCAGATTTTAAATTGAGATTGGTCACTATTGATTCTGTTAAAGTTTATTATGATAGCAGTCTGCATTACACAGGATTCATAAAATTGCTGAAATACAGCGTCCATTAACCTGCCTGCGTTTAGCCAAGATCACCTTGCGTCCAGCTAACACCAACTTTATTGGCATAGTGCCATTTCAAAGGCAATTTACAAACAAGGAGGTGCTTTGTAGGAAACCGGAGCTGCCCCAGAGGCAGATGCAGCGGGGCTGTGGGTGCTGCACCCCAACCTCGCCAGTGCCCCCTCAGCCTGCGAACACCCATCCCCAGCTGAGCTTCCTGCAGCCCATACACTGCATTAAAATAGGTATTCAGTGTCCCTCCGCTCCGCCACTTTTAGGAGGTGCTGAGAACAGAGGCACAGCAGAAGTCCTGCTCCTCTCAGGAATTCTCTTTGGGGAAAAAAACCACGAACACCAACAGCTCAAAGAGGTGATGACCCTCTTGGGCTACCAGCACTGTAGCCAGCGGGGGCTGCTCAGCTCACTGCCTCACATGAGAAGGAGCATGGTGAAGGCTGAATACTCTCCTCCTGAGATTGTTCCACTGTTTAAAAGACAAGATGAACAAGGAGGGTGAGAACTGTAGCCGAAGGTGAAACTGTGTCCATGAGAATTAAAAAAAGAAAAAAAAAAAAAAAAAGCTCAACATTGCCTGTGTTTGTGCGTTTGCTGGGCTGTACCTCCAGGCAGGAATGGGATCATGGGCCTATGCAGCTTTCTGAAAGCAGCACGTGCTGACTTGTACTGGACATGGCACCGCAGAGGACAAGGAAAGTTACTTTCCTTCTCTTTATAGCTTACTTGTAGATATGAAAGACAATTAATTCTTCCCTTAGTCTTGTCTTGTCTGAGTAAACAAACAATCCCATCTCCTTCTGCCTCTGAATGACATGCTCAACAGAGACCTAGAAGATATGATATGAAAGCAATTTCCTCATTTTCTTGCCTTTTGTGCTCAGTTGCAGTGCCTGGAGCTAGGCAAAGTCTACTCTGAGGCTTTGTACACTGAACGGAAGAAAAAAAAAAATCACATGCCACATCAGACTTAATCCCCGAACATCTGTGTGTGGGGAGGGCAAAGGCCGTACCCTGAACCACAGCGCTGCAGTGTGCGCCTGTTGCCTGTTCTGAGTTGCCAGTGGGAAACGGCTCCTCGGCTCTACGGTCACTGTCCCACATTCCATACTGCAGCAGTCAAAACCAACTACGTGACAGTTTTTGGGTCAGACCCCGTATGCAGGAGGGTGTAATTTGGAATATTCCTGAGGAGATGACAGGAGATAGAATTAAGTTAAAAACAAAATTGAAATCTGCACTTTATATGAACTATTCAAGCATAACTGACCAAAGCCATTGCTTGTTCTGGCTTTAACAGGTTTCTCCAACAGAAAGTGTTAGTTACAAGTGTGCTCCTTAGGTTGAGCTAACACATAAAAAGCTCAGTGTCTTGGTTTGTCAATATTTATCAGGAGCTTCTCAGTAAGGACTTAACAACAGATTCAGTGTCTGAAGTTTATCACTTTCCTAAATCTCATTTGCCAGTACTTTGACATTTAAAACTATTCTGGGAAGGGCAAATTAGAAATCAATGACGTGCTCATCAACTCAGTATCAATGCAGCCCTAAGAAATGTAGCTCAGCCATTGATGAAAAAAAAAAAGCTAAAATTGCCTTTATGGAGACTAAAGAAAAATGCAAAAATGCTTCCGCTTCAAAGACTGAAATATTTAGTTACTTTAAGTCTTTCTAAAATGCATCAAAAAGCGCTCTTCAAAATGTGCAATTCCAGAGCAACACCAGAGTTCGGTCAATCAGTCAGAAATGCTGCAGGATCCCAAGGACCGTTTCAAGTCCTTTTTAAAAATAAGATTTAGAAATAAGGTCCAACCCTCATTTCAGAGAATCCTGATGTAATAGCAACTGCAATTAATAAATAGTCAAAGGTAGAATTTAATTTCAAGTGCTGCAGTGTTTTACTCACACATGAGCTTTCATTAAGAGTGCGGGAGCACTCACAATTCCTCATGCTCCTGTTTCTTTGTATCATTCAATTTTTATTGTTTAATCAATGCCAGTGTGCTTAAAACAGTTACTAGAATGTTTGCAGTAAAAATAATATGGAATTAACCGTGTTTGTACTTTGAAAGACTATTCTGATAACTAGTTTGATCACCTGTGAAACAGAAGCCAGCATTTTTTCTTGAACTGACACCTGTTTAAGCTAAAAAATTTCTTTTAGAAATCTTTCTGCTGTATTACACAGCATAGTTTGAAGCTACACTTTGAAAGTTAGCAAAAGTCCGTTAACCAGGAAAAAAATCTAGTGATAAAAATTAATCAAATTTTGGACGCTAGACATACAGATATAGATAGTAGTATACGTTATCATAGGAAATATATTCCCCATAGATCTATTTAAAGGTTTTTTTGTTGTTGTTTTTAAGTGACAGTGATTTAATACAAGGTGTGTGTGTAAACATAAGTATTTGTATATAAACATGAGTTTGTAAGTAAATAAGCATTGTGCCTATGACCCATGAATGAAAGAGTGAACAGATGATTACTTAATTCCACTTGACTCAAACCAGCTTTCAGTCACATATTTTGAGAAAGGAATGTTTCAGCTGCAAAGTTCAGAATTTGGAACATACAATAATTAGGAAAATGTTCAATACCATCCCACCCTCTTTATTATGTAATTTCTTCAAGTATTTTTAATAGTGCAAAATACTGTTTTGCATTAGTACAGTAACTATGGGAATTCACAGTCCAAAAAAATCTTAAAAGATTTCCAAAGTCAAACAAAAAAATTTTTAATACTGTATTTTTAGCAAGAACATTTTTAACAAAGAATGTGTACTTTAACTTAATATGGTACAACAGAGAAACCATACTTAAAAGTTTCCATTATCTAACACTCTACTGCATATTCATTTTTTCATCTTAAAAGACCAAAAGCCAAGCTGAACTGAGCATAAAAAAAAGCATCAATTATAATCCTCATATTACATCAGCTATTAGGGTTTAGCTCACACTTTTGAATTGGTCATCTAATGAAAGGACAATTTTTACATCATTCTTTTAAAAAATGTACACACATTTCTTTTTAAAACGTAATATATATCGAGTATCTGCTTCAGTAAACAAAGCTTAATTTATAAACACAATCGAAACAGCTCCATGTTGAACAGTTTCAGTGATAAACTGGACTTGTATGATGTACAGCCAGTGAGGACCTTTGTGGCTTAAAATCATTGTGCCATTGCTATACAGTAATAGCTACCGCCTTAGAAAAAAAAAAAAAAAGTTCTTTTTTGGGGGGGAAGGGGAAATAATTCCTGTATGTGCTTAAAAATACTAAAACTCCTTTCTATCTCCGGGGACCTAAAAATGATCTGTTGCAACAGGCTTGGTTTGGTATGGTAAGCTTGTAAAAAGTCTCAATATTTCTTAATGACAATACGGCAGTTTTCGATGCAGCAACAGTAAATTGCTTGAAATTGTCCTTCAAGTTTCATGCTACAAATCCTGTTCTTCACACAGTACTGAAGGCATCAAAGGTTGGAAGGGATGTTTTTCATGAACTATATAGTCTTCAAATAGTGATCATTATACATTTTTCAGCAATAGGTGTTTCCTTCAGTACATAATAGTAGGTTTGATGTATGTTCTGTTTTCTGGAGGAAAAAAAAAGGAAGAAAAAAGGTCAATTACACATCTTACAATTAATTGAAACAGGTGGGTTTCCTTATTTGTGGACTTTTTTTTTTCTCAAACCAAATTATTAGATCTACGAGTGATACAACCTATCCATCACGTGAGTACACTGTACATTGGAAAAAGAGTCCCCTGATGACAAAGCCCTGGAGGGGAGACTGTTACGCAGAGAAATGCAGTGACCACCTCGAACCCGGTGGTACAGGTGTGGGCACTCAGCTGGGCTAAAAATCCACCAGCCTTGTTTCCAGTGGTGCTTGCCAGCCAGCACCTGCTGAGGAGAGACTATCAATATTTTTATTTGAATTTTCTTCCTTTATGATATTTGCTTTTTAACTGAACACTCATTTTCCTTCTTTTTTTTCAGAAGGCAGCCTGTGTTGTATTGCATGCCTGTGTAAGACAGACCAAGTAACACAGCATCAGCTTTACAATGCACCATTATTACATGCACAAAACCTTCTAGGGAACAGTGTGTTAAAACTGCATTGCATTAAAAAAATGTAATAGAAGTAAATCAATATCTGTTCTTTGGAAAACGGTTCTTTCGTTCCCAAACTGCCACATTTCTTTTAAATTTATTTTTCTTTATTTAGGGAAACAAGTAGAAAGCCACTTATTTCCTTCATAAAAATATTCCTTGCTATAGTACCTATCAACTGTGATTTTTCACATTAAGCCCAGAGAAAACATAAATATTAAAATGCCCACAGAAACTAAAGCTAACAAGAATCCATATTCTTGTTCATTATACAATGAATCATGAATCCACCCAGTTAAACCCGCAAGTACTGATCTTGAAGATGATAGCAAAATGATAATACTGAGAAGCATTTTGTATAATGTTGACATCTATCCCATTACTGTTTTACATATGCCAATACTGAACACTCATAAGGAAAGAACAAGTATTGACCTGCTAACTGACACTGATCCTTGGAGCAATCTCAAAGTTTGCCACATTTCAATTTCAAAATGCATTTCAGCTATAATATGAGTGATTTATCATTTAGCAGTAGCTGTCAAAGTAACCTCCTAGATAAAACAAAAACATCTGGAACCATAAACAGAGGAGAGCAGTAGCTGAATTTTAATCCAAATCCGACATGTTCACTTCATTAGGAACAGGAAACAGCTAATTAGTAATTGAATGTTTCATGGTTTTAAGGAGGCTCAGACTCTCCAAACAGAGATGATTTAATATGTATTTTGGATGTAAACAAGCATAAAGATCAGAAGACCCAGTGACATAACATCTCTGGAGGAACATTTGAGAGCATGGGAACCTCCGAAGAAGCGACTAACATTAGTTTCAGGCTTTTGGCTGATTAACGTTGTCTTAAACTTTGCGGGGCAAATATTAAAGCCTGGGGAGGGGGTACGCAGAAATGCAAATATTGAACGCTGTGGGTTTTGTTTGGTATTGTTTTGTTTGGTTTTTTTTTTTTCTTTTTCTCCTTCTGATTATTAGGAAGTTGCACATGACTTCTTCCCATTGCAGGCTGTAGGTGATCTAGCCTATATTAAAGTTGTACTTCTAAAAAAGGTAGCCACTGACACAAGCTGCAGGTTTGGCTGCACTCAAAAGTCCTATGAATACTCTTTATAGGCAGTCCAAAAGGCTGAAGTTCTGCCACAGCGTGCTTCTCGCGAGCCAGTAACACATCGGTTCTGCATGCTGCAGAAGCAGCCAAAGCAGTACACGTCCTGGGCATCTACCGCCCGCGCACCCACTCTCTTTGCAGCCAGGTTTGCAAAGGGGTCTTCTTGCCCAACCACCTCTACAGGGGCTGGGTGGATTTACAGGCGTGCTTGGTGAATTAGTCCATATAATACCAATGAAAGTCAGCAGAAATTAGATCCATAACTCGTATTTAAAGGCCATTGGGCATCAGCTGCATCTTCTGATATGTTTGATGCTTGATATTTGTACTAAGACAGAGACCACATATGTGCACACATTTACAGTGCTGCATTTGGTGACAAGGACTCTCTGCCTGCAAGAGGAGGGGAGGAATCCAGTTGTGCATTCAAGGGAAGAGTTGATTTATCAAAAACGGGATCATTAATATTATTTTTTAAATACTTGGTATTTTTATTGTATTTTAAAAATTATTTTCAAACTAAGGTAAGAGGTGGTCATTGAAGGTACTGCAGGCTGATGGACTGACTATTTAAACTTTGAAACAGGGTTCAATTTTGCCTTCCTATTCCCTTTATTTCTCAAGGGAAGATCAATGGAGGTATTTGGAATACCTGTAAGAGAGAAAGTAAATGCCAAAGCTCAAGCATAGTGCAGCCACCCAGGAGATATTATTGATCAGTAAACAGAAAGTGCATAGTTAAATATTTCCTTTTTTATAAAACTCTCAATTATTCTCCAGAAATTAAAATACTTTTTTGTTGCTGTGCAATAAACTTAACTCCACGGCATTAACAACGTCATACAGCAACCACCTATGAGGAATTAAAGAGTTAGGAGCATCTGTGCTACCACTTATACATGAAAGACAATGCGATGTTGTCAAATTCATCTTTTTGAAGAATATTCACCATCCCCTCAGTGTAGCTGACTGCAAGCTACATTCCATTTTACAGCATTTTACTGTATTATATAGCAAAGATTTGAATAAATCTGTGTGCAATAAATGTATTCTTTTATTAGGTTTATCCCTTAATCAAATATTCATTTATGTGGGCTTCATTCTATTAAAAAATGAAATTATACAAAGGTGAGCAAAAGCGTAGATTTACAGTAGTTTAAAGCCTAATCTCATTCTCTAGGGGTAATATTGACAATATAAAAACTGTATAAATGATATTCCCTAACACTAAAATATGCTTATGAGCCCCCTGTGCATGTTCTACTGCTTTACAACCTACAGTGAAATGCATGACTGGCTTAATAAGCAAGACATTTAGAAAGGATTTTTTTTTCCTTTCCCCTTCACAATGTATAAGAAAAGTAAAGATCTCACAGTTTCTCAGTGAGACAGAGCCTATGTTAATAATTGTAATTTTCCCTCAGGATGGTGTTGTCTTCCCCGAGTTGTTAGTCTGGGGTATATGTTCATCTCTTGCACTCTCTTTTAGCAAAAATATCGTCCTTCATCTTTTTCTTTCAAGGTTTTAATGTGTGTATAAAGGACAAATCCAAAAGCAGTAATTACAATCTGCATATTTATTCACATTTTTCTTTTCTTTTTTTCTTTTTTCCTCAGCCTATTCAGCAGCTCTGAATTTTCTGAATCCTTTGTCAGGCTTTGTTTGTAATATCTTTGTTTTAAGTCAGTAATTTAGCTGTATTTCCATATAACTACTTTAAAACAAGATTTCCACATGTACTCTCACAACTTGCATACAGAAACGTGCCCCGGTAATGCTGCTGCGCAAATCGAGTAGAGGAAAGGGAGCAACGCGACGCAGCCGGCTGGCTGCGATTAGCCAACACAGCTACACTTCGGGATTGTTCAGGTAACTTTAGCACACTGTAAATTGGAGGAGAAAATCATTGGAGGAAGGAAATTTGGGATCTGCTACATAATGAGAAAGCAAGGATAAATTTCTTGTATCAGTAACTGTAAATTATTCATACAATTTAAAAAATAAAACCCAGCACTACATGTTGCAGAGAACATTGGTAGCAGAGATGAAATAATAAATTGAAAATCCCACTCTGCCAATTTAGATGAAGGAAGAGTTGGGCGAGCTTCTAAAACAAAGGTCAGGTAGAGCTGAGCTGTGGCTGTGTTCCTGCAGACAGAAGAGCGGCAGGAGGGTCGAGGGCAGCCAGGTGCCAGACCTGGGCGCTCTCAGAGGCTTTGCACAACTCCTACTTGAAGGATTGAATCAAAGAGTCTTATAGAATACCGCAAGTATGCTGGACAGGAGCTGATCTCTCCACCCTTCCTAGGCTACGTAAACAGAGTCAGCATTTCAGTTAGATCACAGCCAAGCTGGGCTTTGGATGCAGTGACACATGGAAAATACAATGCCATAACAATAAATCTAACTTACAAAGCTGGGGCTAATTAGTCTGCACCAGTCTCTAATTTTGAAGTAAATAATATAAATAAATCAGAGAACAGTTGGCATTAGGCTTCTACTGTGGACGAAAGCCCTCAAGAACCCCTCTTTCCCTAAACCTCTTAGCAAACAGGAGTGCTGACTGGCCTGGAGGGAGGCTGCATGCCGGCCCCTGCTAGCGGGGTAAGGACCACAGCAATTACGAAAAACACAGAAAAGGATCGCTTCACTACCATTAAAAAACAAGACCTGGCCTGCAGCCAGCTCTTGTGGTTTTGGGCTAGTCATTCAGCCGAATGACAATAGCGAGTAAAACTGACTTCTTTGCCCGTTTATTAGTTGTCCACCAAAATTTTTCCCTTCCACTTGTCTGTAAATATTTTCCAAACTGAGCAGTGAAAGAGAAAAAACAACACACCATGAGCAGGGCATGGTTTCCTCTCGACTCACGGAAGAATGCGAACAATAAATGCTGCTTCTGAGAGCAGCAGTACTAATGAAGTTTGGCTTGCTTGCTTTTAATCTCTCGCTCTTTCATATCGCCTCTTTTCCACCCCTGCAGATGTGCAGTCTCTGATGCTGGCTGCGCTGATGAGCCTCCCTCTGGGGGAGCGGCACCAGCCCTCTCCTCCCTGCGGGTCCTCGTTCCCGCAGCAGGCAGGACTGTGGCACCTGCCCCTTCAGCGCTGCACGCTCACGGAGGTGCTGCATTTGGGGTTTCATCCCCACTGATTTTGTGCTTAGGACTACTGAGTCAACTGCCGAATATTTCCACATCGATGTTAATAGACCTAAGAACTCGCACAGAAAATAAGACTTCTAACGAGTAACAACAGTCAAGGACGAGAATATGTTCACTGAATACAAACTCTGCAGATGCTGGATCGCCGTTGTCAGTTTGAGTCGACAGGGAGGTAACATAGTGGTTCCTGCTTAGGAAATATTCAAGCCTACTGACACTGAATTATTGAATAAATGTTTTAGCCCTTTGTAAGAATTGAAAGGTATGGATCTTCACACTCAACAGTCTCCTGGGGAAACCTTTCCTCACCTTCTGTTTCCAGTAAATCACAAAATCTCAGCTTCCTCCCTCATATGTGTGTGTGCGTGTGCTTAGAGAGAGAGATATTCAGAAAAACACTGCGTATCAGAAGTAGAAATAACACTGAGACTAAGATCAGCAATACTGTTGTTTTTAAAGCCCTGCATTTGTCTCACCGGCAGGCAGGTGTAGTCAGTAGCACAGTGATCTCATGGCTAGTTACTAGAGAGAGCCCTTTTCTTGGTTAGCAGCTAATGAGACGGCTTTCAGCAGCACGTGGCCAGCGTGCGCGCAGATATGACAGTCTGGTAACTGCACGCAAACTTCGAAAGAGTTTTTCTAGAAACACTGCAATATGACACAGCACAAGGTAACTGCTAGAGGTTTAACAGTTCAGAGCATCCAGAGCAGGACACGCACTAGGGACAGAGCACAGCTTGGACAGGAGGAAGAAAAGGCCTAAGATTCAACCGAAGAAGACAGCAAAGCACTCACTCACAAGGAAAATACCAGGCCTCTGTTTAGTTTAATCTCAAAAGCTTCTAAACACAGGGTTCTGGTCTTTTCTTATGTAAAACTGTAAGTGCTTGAACACTTTTTTCAGTGAAAGCAAGACCAACACAATAGCACTGTCATTTCTCAGATGTTGAATTTGTGTCTTACAAGTGCAGACTACTCTGAAATTCCTTAGCGTGGTTGGTTTCAGCAGATGATAGCGGCATTTGGAGGTATAATTTGATACAATAACGAAGTTGTTAAACCTCTTAAAAACACCACCCCTCTCTTTTCTGCACCCCTTTGCACCCTTTTTACCATAGGCTGGCTTTGAAAACTGATTGGTTTTATCAGAACATTGAAAAAACTATAGCCTAGTTTTCTAAATAATAAAAACCAAAATATGTTCCAAACTTCAACAATCTTTCATCTTTGGCAAACAGATAAAAATAAACAGTTATTCATGGTTACTGAGAGTTTCTGTGCTAAATCTCTGCCAGATTATTCCACAAACAAAAGCAGCAGCAGCTGCCCTGGGTCACCCTCCTGTTGCAGGTACAGTGGACCACAGTTCCTCTGAACCATATCTGCACGTCAAGGAAGTCTGCCTATGCTGCTGCCTCCTTCTTGAAATTTAAGTCTTTTATTTTTTTGTAAATTGTTATCATCAAGTATTATGGTAACATCTATTTTTTAAAATTTTAAGATAACATTGCTTTGCTGATTGTTCCAATATCCCCTAACAATGAAATATAGTAATACAAAAGTTAACTAAGGTATAAACATGCAAAAGGAGAAGTCTCCCTGCGATCATAAAATGATGTTATTTTCTGTTCAGCAGTTCATGTTACTGCTGTTCATGCTAATTAATTAAAGGAGCTGTTGCTGTAATGTGCAAACAGGGAATCTGAGAAACTGAGAGGGCTTTTAGGTCTCGGAGTGAAGTTAAGTCAATCTGGGCGCGGGCAATCAAATGTAATGAAATCACTTGTCAGTGCTAAGCTTGCAAAAACTGTGAAGTTTGACTAGGGAGTAAAAGGATTATAATTAGATTTCCAATAGGATAATAACTAAATGGCAGAAAGCAGTAAAGAGAAAATATTACTTTGTTAGCTAATGGTGCTGCTGTTCGGTTTCAGTTTTTATCAGCACACTTGTAGTTGTGCTAATTTAATTTGCTTTTATCAGCAAAAATGCACTACTCGAATGGTACTTGAATGTCATTTGCAAAAATCATTGATCTGAAGGTGCACTTAATGACACCCAGTATGTTTATTTTATGTGAAACGGAGACTGGTTGATAAAATGGTTGATGCACTATCTTGCTGGCCCACAAGTGAGTTATGGAAGCAAGACCAGAAGGGTATCTGTGTGCATGCATCACCCTCTCCTGCACCACTCAACTATGCTGGGGGCTTCATGACTCCAGCAATTATTACTTTTCTATTTTGTCAGCTAAAAAGCTTCTCTCAGATCAAGCTATGCTGGACTAGAAGATCAGGTATACGGAGGATGGAGGTATTAGACTGTAAAGTTCAAAAAAGTTTTCAGTCTCATCTGCACAAAATTCCTGTTCAATTAATATACAAAGCATAGAGAAAATGAGTCAACTAAATGGAAAAGATTTATAATGCAGATCAGAATCCCAGTATACGAACAGCTTGTGTTAATAAAATCATTTTAAGAAATGAGCATAAAATATGATAGGACTTAATCACTGTGAAAGGTGGCTGTGCAATATTTTTGTAATTTTCCTTTAAACCGTCTTAAGGAGATACTGGCAGTGAAACTAATTGAATTTCAAAGGAGAGGCACTGTGTGAATGATAGATTTCTGTCCAGCAGAGCTATTGACAACAGCAAAAGAAAGGTCTGCATTGATGCTAATGCTTTTTTCTGTGCAATAGAGAGAGATTTTGGAAGCTTGGAAACAGCTTTGTATTAGGGCTATGTGTTTTGACCCTTCCTCTTCCCAGGGCCCAAAAAACAAAGGCAGCAAATGACGGGGGCAATGAGAGAGTGTGCTCAAATTGTTAAAGACAGCAGTGCAATAGTAGCTGTCAAGCACAAAAACTGTAATCAAAGGAAAAGAGAATAAAAAGATATTACAGCATCAGCATAAATAAAAATGAAAGAGGCGGTGCTACAGGACAGAAACATTTTGAAATCTAAACAAGCTCTACAGAGCTCTTCAGAAACCTTTTTATCAGCTGGGAACGCTTAGTGAAAAACTAGCTAAACTCATCACACCTTTACATTTGAACAGAATTACCGCACCAAAACTGTCACAGAAGTCAGCGCACGCTGTCATTCCTTACTGTGGTGAAGACAGGAGGTGCTTTGCCATTGAGGAGTATAGGACAGGTTTACAACTCCTACTGCACAACTCGTGTTCTGCTTTTGCAGCAGGGCATTGAGCTCAGAGATACTGAACATAGTGGACATCCAGTTCTCCCCTTGTTCAGGCTCTTAACCTGAACAAAAACTTTATGATCCAAAGCCTGTTAAAACTAAAAACCGATGTAGTTGGGATCAGATTAAAAAAAAATACCAAAACCAACCTGAAATAAAAATCATAAAATCACAGGGTTTTCTTGTATATCAACAGACTACAGGAAGGGTAAGAATGTTCTCTTAATTCCTTCTAGTAAGTAAATGGTTGTTGGAAGTGGCTATGCATCACTTTCCCCACAGTTATTTATAATAATATTTAATGGGAAGGTAACTTCAGCCAACTGCAACTTTTTTTCTTCAACTGAGAATTGAAATTAAAGTCCTTTTTTTACTAGGTTCTGTCAGATGCACCTTTGACTCTCTCTTTTTGGAAGAGCACTGAGCACTCATCTCACCAGGTATCATAAATAGATCAGAAACCTCAGGAATATTTTGCTTGTCAAATTTAAATACATGTGTTCCAAGTGCTTATCCAGTATTTTGACTACTTCTGGCAGTAACGATTTTCAAATTGCAATATTTAGAGCACAACTCTAATCATATGTGTACATATATACACACACATGTGTTACATGGATATATATGCATTACAATAAAGCTGTGATTCTCCTTCTCTATAACACATAGCACATGAACCTAACATCACAAGAAGAGACAGCAGTAAAAATATTTGAGAGCTTTCCTGTATAGATGACAGATGGACGACAGATGCATACCAGAGGTATGCAAAGTCAAGCCTTTAACAGTTGAGAAACGCTAGAAGTTATGTTTGTATCTGTAACTGTACTGCAGTCCTTCTTCTGTCTACACAGAAGGGGACTGTCTTTAGTTACTTCAACTCACGTTATTTTTTGCACGTTACCATTACATGATTCAGTAGAAAGGGTGGAAGTGCTCTAAGAAGACGCAGTTATATTGAAACAGGCAGCTGTCTCCAGGCTGCTACAGTAGCCAGCACAGAACTGAATGGTGCGTAATGAATATGGAACAGGATTGAAGGGAGAAAAAGGTTGGTTTTATAGAAAAGCAACACTACAAAACTAGACTTTCTCTGAAGTCAGAGAATTTCTATGTTCTAATTGCTCGGGCCAAATTTTATCACAGGTGACTATGGATTTTCTGCATGTCTCAAACAGGCTTCCAATGGTAATGAAATAACCGCTAAGGTCTCTGTATCTCAGCTCCCCCAAATGATGATTAGACAATTCCCTTACTTCACAGGCCTAAAGCCAGAATGCATTTATTATTCTTTGGGAAGCACTCAGACAATACATGGATGTTCTGCATTTACAAACAGTCACTGAACAGTGAGGAAAATATATAATTTCTCATAACATGAACATGACTTTCCTTTTCCACCTACAGTTTATGTATTTTTTGCAAACACCTATGATCTTCATAGGCAGGTAAGGATCAGAGGTAAATGTTTTAAAAAGATACATCATTTGTAAAATCACGCTTGAACTAAGCGCATATATCTCAGAGTTAAATATGAGTTTCTTGCACCTCTATTTAAACAAATTTAATTTCTGGTCCTGTAAAGTACTGATCTTACAAAGGTTTTCTATATTGAACAGGAAACCAAAATGAAGTTGTGTAATTTACATTTATCTTAAAGCAGGAAAATGGAGACAAAAACTATTCTGCATTTCATTTAATTTTTGATATGGCTCATGAAAAACATGTCTGTGATGGGATGTGGTACATACTGCACCTTGCATTGCTGCACTGTCATGTTGGGTTCCGTTGTGTTCTATTTCCATATCTGGGATTCCAGCATCTGAAAGATGTGACACTGAAGATTAATACATTGCCCTTTGTCCTCTTCTCATGCATCTTTAGAAAAATATTTACAGCAAACTAGGGTGATCTCCAAGTTACACGGTCTTGCATAAAACATTTGGTCTCCATAGGATTTTCAGTAGTAAATCATTTCCAAAATGTGCAAACAGTACTGATCTCACAGTGAATTATTTTTAATGTGCTTCACATTTGTTTGACGATCAGATAATAACCAACACATGATATTAATGTCTGTAAAATTCTCTTGGAGATTGAGGGCATCTGACACGCGAAAAATAAAAGTTGAAATTAAACTGTGATAATATTAAACTACGTTGACTCTCCTAACCATATACCTGCAAAGTACAGAATTAAAGAATATAGCCAATGCCCGTTAACATGTTTGTGTGTGTGTGTGTGCGCGGATCAGTTTGTATGAGTGCATGTTATAGATAAAGACTGTGAAAACTGCATTTAAAAGACTCAGCTCAGGGTGTTGTAAGCATGTGTTATAGCCCAAAACAAAATTACATATGTGGTAATATGTGAAACATTTCCAGATTTCTGAGAACAGCTTTCCAAAACGGACTGTGCTTTTTCCCGAGTTGAGAAAAAGTCTCATAACTATATGCACTTTTGAACTACTTAATTTCATATTGATAATACCTCTGTATGCACAGTCCTTCAGGGTGGGGGCGGGGCTTGAACACCCCAGGGTGTTATGATAACAGATGCCATTATCCACCTTGTGCCAACAAGGATTAGCATGAAGGGGATGTGATTTGAATCCATGGCACCTCGAATCCTGGAGAAACATCTGCTTTGCTTATAATACAGCACTTAAAAATTACAGCAGGAGAAAACCCACACCTGAAAGGGAGCTGCGTATACAGTTTGGAAGTTTTTCTGTGTAGAAGCCTCTTCTGGACTTTGTCAAATAAAGAACAACTCTCCTGGCACTTTCTCAGATCACTTTAGTTGTTGGAGCGTCAGTATCTATTGCAAAGATGACATTTTGCTGGTCACCCTACAGCCTGACCAAACTCTATGTCAAAGCAGGGCAACCCATTAAAGTACAGTCCATACACAGAAGACTAATATGAGTAATAGCTTAGTAATACATGTGTAAATGAACTATACGGGATGTATATGTATATAGCCCTATAAATACATATGAGCAAATAAATAATATTTTAATGTATAACATTTTTTCGTATAAAATTACAAGTGACTGCTATTACATAGGGCTTCCCTTATTCAGATTCCTGTTTTGAAGGAAAGTTCAGGGCACTGATGTATTAATCTAAAAAGGTTCTTTCTTTTCAAACCTTTTAAAGTACATGTTGTATATATGTAAAATGACAAAGTAATCTGTAACTAATATCAGCATCTGTTAAATGAGACAGACCGTCAGAGTTAAATGAAAAATATTCAGAATAGCCCTTCACATTTTGTTGTCATAAAATTGTACCTGCAATTAAATTGTGGATTAAGATGCTAATGAGCTACCTGATTTGCATGTGCAATCAGATTAGCATGTAAATACCAGCTTCTTGCAGGCACTAACATATATATGACTACCTGAGTGTGCCTGCAAATCAAAACGTTAGCAGCCAGGCCCACAACAGCAGATGTAAAGATCTGTTAATCACATTGCTGGTATGTTGGTACCCTTTAATTTGTGGCTTCCAGAACTGCTGAGTACTCCTAACTGTCGTGCGAGCGGCAGGTGCTTACTAGCAACAGAAGAATCTGGGTGAATGACCTTACAGAACATCAGGATGTTAGTTTTTTCCTGACATTCATCTCAAGGTGCTGGCTATGTTTGTGGGATATGATCTGGGCATTTTTCTGACCCAGTGGAGGCGGCGGAAAAGGTTTCTGCTGGCTCTGTCCACCCACTTTCCCTTGGGTCATTGTCCCTTATCACGGTGCAACTGCAAGCTGTATATCCATGACTGAATCACCACCGTTCACTGTCAGTACATTAGAAAAGCCAGCCAGTTCCTGGTTACAGTGATATGCTGGACTATAAAACCCAGCAGATGAGAATGCCTCTGAAAGATGTTGCTCTCGTACTTAAGGAGTTTATATCTCTTAGGTGCTCTAGATAAATCACAACTCGTAGTCCATTGCAAAGTGTTGCAACGGCAGTTCACATAGACAGGCTTGCCCTAACTTTAAAGAACAGTTTGGGTAGCCCTCACAACTGAGAAATCAAGACAAGCTAAACTCATTATTTTTACTCAGCAGTTCAGGCAGCTTTTGCAGTCTGCTTATGTTATTATGGCTCAGTTGCAAGCAGTGCCCAAGGTAGGCAGCACAAAGTTAACGTAAAGACTACAGGATATACAAATGCAGCAGAGACTGCATGTAACTGATTCATAAGCCTCTGCAGAGACTTTGGGGTAGGGATGCACAGACTAAACTGCAGCTACAAAACCTGAAATTAATTAAAACTCAGCTAGGTTCAGTCTTAAAGATTCAAACCAAAGTTCTAAACTTTGGCCAGAACCATATTAAGCAGGCGAGGCAAATCCTCCCACTGCCCAGAACATAATCACTCTGTTTAGGAGATTAACTGATTTGCTTTTGTCTCAAGAATATTTGAGAAGTATTCAAAACCTAGTTATCTCTGAAAGCTGATACATATTTAACAAACTTAATAGGTCCTGAGGCTGAGCAAGCTTCAGCCAAACGGCTTTTAAAATGAAGCTCAGCAGTTCTAAAAATGAATCTGCTGGGAGAGAAGAGTTCAGAGAACCTTATAGGAACCAAATTTCACATTGTCTTAGCTGGCACTGTAACAGATTTCTCTGGTAATATATTCAGCATTTCTTGTCATGTCTGTGTAAACTGCTCTGTCTGTTTCTCTAGTTGCAGACTTACTTATTTTTTTAATTCATGACCCAGAGCACATGGCCTGAAATAGATTTTTAATTATTTCAGGAAAGGATTGTTGTTTTTTAGTCTGGAATTTGCTTTGTGCATCATCTTACTTTTTTTCACTCAATTAAACATCATTTTAAGCTAACTGTGAAAGGCCAACTAAGACATTACCATTTAACATCCTGAGACCGTCACCTGATGTAGCCTGTTTAAGCGCCTGTTCCACTTGTTCTCTTCTCTTTGACTCAAATTCCAAAGCTTCCTGCAATTTTCTCTTTGCCTTCTTTTCTTTCTTCAAGCGTTTCTGAATTGTTGCTGAAATGTAAATATACTGTAAGAACAGCTGTTAAAGCACAGTTAATATATAATGGCGACTGTAAATGAGTTTATGTTCAAGAGCCCAGTTCTAGCTCAAGAAAAAAAAATCTGGCATGAATCTGATATAAAAACAAAACAACAAAAAAAAACCCCAAGCCATATCCTGTAGTGAAACAATGAACAATCTGAAAGGACTTTAGATTTTGTTAAAGATCTTAAATCTTATTCTTGCTCTGGAACAGCCCCATGGATTTAGGTCTCCTCACCAGGATGTTAAGAGCCTCAGAGCCAGCCTGCTGGTTCATGTTACACAGACTTCACCAATGTGTACTAAATTCCAGCTACAGTTCTGCAGAGTTTGGTTGAGCTGAAAATTGGCTTAAACTAATTTCTAGCAACAGCAGCAATGTACATCCTCAAAATTAAATAAATCTCTCACCCTTCATTCTAACCTTTTCCCTGATGCCTCCTCCACTAGCTTTATCTAGAAAGATCATCCAAACACACTGGTCTACCCTGGCCACTCCTTATCGATGGAGGAAGTCTTCTGAATGTGTCAGAGGTTCATTTTTAGTTATGTTTTCTAACATTAAAAGGAAATGAAATTTATTTCTGCAGATGAACTGTTTCTGTGCAGTGTTGGAGAACCTGACATGTCAGTAGCAATGATGTACAGAGTGAAACTCCATGGAGTTAAGTGGTAATATTTTTGGTAAAACTGGAGCAGCAGTTGGGTGAATTTTGAAGCAGAATAATTGAAATAACAAGAGCCACTGCCCAAAATGGAAGCCAGGTGTAAGGCCATTGAGAAGCTGGGTTAAGTGGGTACATACTCAGACAAAAGGTCAAATGCGTAGAGAAGGGGTATGTGCTGAGTAACATGAGTACTTTTGCATGTCATCACTAGTGGGAGAAAAAAAGAGGGAAAGCCAAAGAAAGGAGAGAAACAAAAAAGCATTGGGTGTACGTTGAGAATCTCAGAGAGAAATTAAAAGGGAACTTCCCAGGTAGAAAGCATGTTGAAAACAAGCTTGTAACACTGGTAAGTAAATCAAGTATATTGTCTTCATTAGCAATTTCTCCTTCTAACTGAAGCACTCCATAAAACGCTATATAGTAGCTGGCTGTTTGGACTTAAAATAGGTAAGAGCGCTCCTGTACAGCTTTGCGTTAGATCTCAATGCACTTTACAGTCATATCATCTTCTCTCCTTCACAGACAGAAAGCAGAAAGAGTGCCTTGACAAAGATCATCCACAGACCATTGGTATAACCGTGTAAGATATGGCAGAAAACAGAAGTATTCCTGATTAAGCTCAGTCTTAAACCCAACTATAAATAAAGTTAAAACTATAACTAGAGAACTGTGCAGTATTAATTGTAGCCAGATGATCTATGTCTTCACTGTGAACTGCTGACATTGGCTACGATTGTATTCCCTCACCTATATAAATTCAAGCAATAAAATGCACATTTTAAGACTTTCCCTTTTCAAACCCTTAGTCTTAATCCCATATTTAACCTTATTTTCAACCAGGTTACCATTACTTGGGCCAGAACTACATCTAAAATGTCTACCTCTGCCAAGCAAATTCCACTACTTAATCCCATGGATTCATCACCGAATCAAATAAATGGAGAAGCGATGGCACTAGAAAAGGTAGGTAAAACTATCAGACTAAAAGGAATATGAGCTTAAACATAAATGCCCTTTTAAAATTACCATCTATTTTAGAGTCGTTTGCTATTTTGTACACTCTGGCACATATAGATCGCAAGTACTGTTAAAATGAAAGTTGAATTTATACAAGCAGTATTTTGCAATCCCTTTTCTTTTACTTGCTTCTCCTGTGTATTAGACACCTGTGAATCTCTAATGACAAAATATTGTTAGAAAGTTTACTAAAAAATTTGGAAAAATTCTGGGAAAATCCACAGTATTTACATAACTTTTTGTGACCCCTTTTTCATCTGACTTCTTACTGACTTTTCCAGATCTTTCTGGATTTGTGAATGCTCCAGTCAGGGGGAAAAAAAAAAAGGGTACCATTACGTGGGAAATCTCTGAGAGACTTAATAAATTATGATGTCAAAATGTGATCTGTAGAACATAACTTTGGAAAATTAAGCAACCCATGTGAAAAAGCCTATCTCTGGCTTTCTATAATAATAAAGATGTGCATGTGGTGATGACCTGAAAGACAAAAAATTCTGAGGATATTGATATTGATTGAGAATATTGATTATTGGTGAAATTCTCTTCTGAGCCAGAAGCCAACAAAGTCTGCGAATGGCTTAAGGTTTTTGTTGACTTAAATGTGACTCAGGAGGTGCAGTGTGCTGTCTTCCTACAGGGAGATAAATTTTGTTTTATAGAAATACAGCAGTCTCATCCACACTTAGAGTGGGGTGATGCAACATTTCTGAACGCTCACTGCAATTTAACAACTTCCATAGTATTTACTGACCCTTCATAACTTGACTTAGAAGTGCCCTTCTTTGTTGTTGTTGTGGTTTGGGCTGGGCTGGCCTCTTACAGAGACCTGGCGCTGCACACAGCTCTGTTCTACACACCTAATTTCAATTCAAAATGCACAGGAAGATAGCACTTGGCACCTACATTTTTGGTCTTATCTAGTTTTATCTTTCTGATTTCATGGATGTAATCTGGAAGTAGCTTTTGGCACATAAAGTACTACTCCTCTCTGTTAGATGCAAATTTGAATTTTAAAAAGAATACTGCCTTCTATGCAATATCACAGCGAAAAATTCAGATTTACCAATTTAATTGCCTATTATTATCTGAAGCTTCTGAACAGTCATGGTTTTGTCTTAGAAGGCCCCATATGGGGACTGCTACTGTATCTCACTCTCCTGATGGAAAAAAACGTATCTAGGGTTATTTGCTTCAGATCTCGCACTTGGGTAGACTAGTTCTCGTGGTTCCGTCTATTTTGTTGCGCTGAAGTTATCTACAAGAAAAACTAGCTGACTAGCACCTAAACTACAGAAATGTGGGCTAGATAAGTAGTAAGGTAATGAAAAAAAATCACCTAAATACCCAAATTACAGACATATTATCTTCTCACAGCAAGACTGATCCTCAATGCTTGGAGGATAATAGCAGAAAACAAAAGAAATTAAAGCTGTCAAATGAAGAAATCGGGCTGGGAATACACAGGCGGAGTGGTAATAATACATGTGAAAGCTATGAAACTGAATCAGCTTTCCTCCACAGAACCAACCAAAACTCTCTGCGGCCAGTTGCCCTGCAGGAAATAATTCTTCAGTCACTGTTCTGTCTGCTTACAGAAAAGTGTGCTTCATTCTGTTTTTATTAAATTTAAATCTTTCATTACCAGTGCTAGTCCACTGCTGCATTACACTGAAGTATGAATGTCAGTTAACTCTGAGTCCTCAATAGCTCCAGCTGGAAATGCCAAAGGGTTATACATTTAATAGATATCTAAACTCCATTTTTCATTCACTCACCTCTGCTTTGCAGCTCAGCTGTGAGTTGCCTTTCCAAGCTCTCTCTTAGTTCTCTCTCCCTACAAAGCTCCATCTTTAACTCCTTCTTTTCCTGCTGTATCTGCTTTTCCTGGACTCTCGCATTGTCCACAGCCACTTTCAGTAGGCCCTAAAACACACACAAGTGTAAGTACTGAAAATACCATTTTGTTTAAGCAGTGACAAAATGCATCCATTTGTTTCTTTTACACCCTCTAGGAAAACAGAAAAATTAAAAGCAGGAACCTATAGACCTGGAATGCAACTGGGCATTTGAAGTAGCTAAATGTTATACATGAGCAATTTTGTGGCACAGAACCATTCAGTATAGCTTTTGCTAATTCATCCTATTGATGTGGTTTATTAGAAATGGAGTGCCGTATCATTGCTGACCTTGGTCAAGTGCAGGGAGAAGCAAAGGAGGAATAATGAGACTGGTGAATTTTAATATGACCATTATTGCCAACTATTAAGTCAAATAGACAATGTATGAAACCCCTTCATGATCGATAATGCCAGATAGTGGAAACCTAAGCATTTAAATAAAAGAAATTAGAATTGCAGATACAAAATAGTTTCTGAAACTTTTAAAGAGCTTGAAAAAGAAACACATTTTGTCTATCATGCCATAGCGTGGCCCTATAGAGAATAATTTACCTGAATGTTGGTTAATAGTGTTTCTACTGATGAAAGACCATCAGCAAAAAGAAATGGTGCCGGAAATCCAGGAGGCAAGGCCTGTCCAGCCAGTTGGACTTTATCTAAGGTTGGTTTCATTATTGGAATGGCAATTTGGACCTCTTCTGTAAAGACAGGTTTAAAAGCAACATCAGAAAGCATTGGAGATATAGGTAAATGTAATTTCTAGAAACTAGCATTCTATTTACCTGGATGTCAAAATACAAATGCAGTAGAAAAACAAATATTGTTTCAGTCTGGACAGCTGTGATTGTTGCTAAAGTAAGTTTGCAAAATAGTACAGAACAATAATAAATACATGAAGACTGTAACATAGCTGTAATAGAGACTACTACATCTCAAATTCTACAGAATTATACTACAGTATTCTGTGCTTCATTAAACCTGAATGACCTTTCTTCATTCTATCATGTTTGCCATTCTGTGATGTGCATTTTTTGTTGCTCTAACCTTGACAAAATTCTAATCCAGAAATGTATCACATCTCTTTACTCCTTTAACGTTATCCTTCCCATACTCAGCAGTAAATAATCTCCACTGAGTCATCCCTCCTGCTTAGCTAGCACCAACTCCACGTTGTCAGTGAAGTGTCAGCACAGGTTTTCTTAACAAGTACCTTGCTACTGTCAGCCTTTCTAGTCACAGGCAGCAGCCAAAAATGCTTTGCTGAGTTATCTCTATCGGAGGTATAAGGATAGCTGGGTGGTGGGGGGTCACAGGAGCGGCCGGCGAGGAGAGGGCACTCCAGCACAGCGCTCGCTCCTGCGATTTACTGCACGGAACTAGATTGATGCATCGCTTGGAAATTGTAGAATCGGGACCTGACAGCTTCCCCTTCACTCGCTGTTTCAAACAGATCATGTTATAGATCAAGCTGTGTACAGACATGCGTACCCGCACAGAAACAACATTAGTAATTATTTTTCAAAAATCCTTTAAATTGTGATGAATCAGTACTATCACCAATGAACTCACATTTTTTAATAGGGTATTTCAAACATATTTTAGAATAGTAAATGTATCTCTTTCTGTCACGTCCCTATGAGTACTTCTTCCCCACGTATTCATTTTAAACATCAAGTTAATTGCTAAAACCCACAAAATTAAAATCTGCTAGCAGTCTAAAAGCCAATCTTTGTACATTTCTTCTACTCTGAAATGTTAAAAAAATATTTCTGTGTAATATTCCAGGGAAATCCAGTCTATATATATTATGTTCCAGCACTTGCAGAAATCAAGAATATCTTCTCAGCAATTGCTTTTTAGTAAAGCTTTCAACTAATGTATTGACCATAAGTTCATGATGCATATGTTTTCTAATGGCAACTGCACAGCCAGTCCTGATAGTTTCATTTGTCAAGTGTCTTGGTCATATTAAAGCCAGGATTTACAATTAGACCATGCCATATTCAAAAGCCCTCCTTCTCCCACCTCTTAAAAAAAACCAAAAAAAAACCCAAAAGAAAAACCAAAACAAAAAAACCCTAACCAAACAAAAAAAAAACACCTAAAAAAAAACAAACTCAGAAAGAATCTGACAACAACGAATTAAACCACGGTGTGTCTACAGCAGTCCTATTATCTAGTTTAACAAACTCCAGGAGTATCTATTGAGCAGCAAACACTTTTTGCTGTGTTTCTAAAACACACCTAATGACAACGAACCAGAAGCATTAGCAGTTTTCAAGTATTCTTTGAAATCTCTGTTTAGGAGTGTTTTGTTTTCACTGTGTAAGTTCGTTAAATGGCACATGTTCATAACGATTCTTCAGGAGTAATAACAACAAAAGCCAGTAACCCTTCACAGCTATCATTTTAGAGCTCTGTTCATGTAATTTAAATGATGATCCACTAAAAAAACCAAAACAAAACAACTCTGGTAACATACTCAGACCATGGAGTTTGTGCTGATTCGGATACACCATTTCTCATATTTAAATATCTTGAGTATCAGTGGCAGAGTTTTAAAATAAACTGATTAATGGTTGTGTGTGATGCTACACAGAAATAATATCTAAGCCATGGAGTAACAAAAGACTAGACAGAAGTGGCATTTGATAAAGGAAGTAATACATGAAGTATGCATAACAAAACTATAGCTGCTTTAAAATCTCTAGAAATCTCTACAATTTGGGGATGAAAGTAATAACATTAAATTGGCTGAAAGGAAAATTACTATTGACTGTGAAGACAGGTTGCATGGTCTGTGGTTTGTAACGTTACTGTACAGCAGATTGAAGTTTCAAAATAGTATTACTCTTCTTTAAAGAGATAGACACAGCTAAATTAGGTGCTGCTTGCTGCAGTGAGGATCAAATGCAAAAAGAATCATATTTCATCAGACCTAGTCAACACCAGGAAAATAAATAGAAATATAAGAGGTATGCAGGCAATGATTCATTTTGATAATCTGGCCCAAGAGAGACACATAGAGACAGCACACAGATCTAAGCTTCTACCAAAAGACAAATAGGACACAGAGGGTGGGAATTGGGATGACAGTGTAGCAGAGGTCACATCGATTTTCAGCAGCAGTTTTCACACAGATGAGATAACCCTGGACTCTATTTGGCCCATTGTTCATATCCTACCTGTCCCAGAAGCAATAAATTTCCAAGTCCCAGAAAAAGGGCAGTAAAGAAGAAGGATTCTACTTATGACTTCTTATGATTAAGTTTTTGTGCTAACCAAACATGCTTTGCAGACCAAGGTCACATTGCATGTTAAAGTCTGTAATAGCTGAAAACTAGAAGCAGCATATTATGTTTTAGCGTATATGGGTGGAAACTGTCAAACCATTCATCATTTTTTTTTCTGATTGAAATCACACTCTGCAAAGATGAATGATAAATGCATTAGAAATCTATTTCAATCTTGTAATAGGTCTTCACATCTGAATGGTGTCTACATCTTGCCCATATTCTGAATAAGCGCACAGTTAGGCAGAAATTTATTAGCTATACTGGAGAAATCATAATTGGTAAAGCAATTAAAAACGGCACATGTTGGAAGCATTTTTTGTGGACTGCATTAAATGCATCTCTTAAACAGAAAAAAGATGTTGATTTAAGCATTTTGATTTTAAAGAACACTAAAAATATAAATGCTAAAAGCTGCACTCATACTTACAGTACAACAGAATAAGCAAGAAATAAAGCTAGGACAACTACAATCTAACCAAGGACACAAACAACCTTTCTATTTATTGAAGCAAAGTGGGAACTTTTATCGAGCTTGTTTGTTAAACCTGCCATGCTTTATAATAGCGTTCAGGAATCCATTTAGAGTGCAGTCTTTTTATTTTAATTTCTAGCTGGCATCCAGATGAATAGATGAGAGCAAGAATTATGTTGCAGAGAAAAGAAATACACAGTAAACACTAACAATGAATGGAATATTATCCCAGGAAAGCACCTGGAAATCCGCTAGAAAGTTTCTTGTTCTTAATTCAATATACTAAAGTATTTCATCTTCTGTCTTCTGCCCAAGTTGCAGAAATGGGGATTGGAAAATGAAGCATCAACCTACAGACTAAACGCAGCATTGGGAACACGAGTAACGTGAATTGCTCCCTGCATGACAGTGCATGGCTCAAACCAACAGGCAATTTTATTTGCCAGCTGGTTTATATTCTTTCAGAAGGTATGTTTTTAAATCAATCATTCATATACCTGATACACTTGACACGTCACATCCCTCTCAAAAACAAGGTAGAAATATTAAAGCTACAATTTACATATTGCCAAACACTAGTTAGATTACCTAGTTGTTTCTTCACAGACACTTCCAAACTTTATCTGTGTGGAGCTGTATAAGCATTAGACATAAACCTCACCTCAAATAGCTTATAAAATATAACTTATGCATAAAATAAACGTGGCATATGGAGAAGAGAGTGACAATATATATGAAATTTATACTTACTAATCTGTTAGTCAGTAACCAAGGCATTTGATCTCAGAAAGCCTTAAGCCAACATTAATAAGACGGTTTTGAACATAGATGGCAGGTGGGTCACTCCTTTTCCCTGCCTGTGGCATACGATTTAGAAACCTAAGGACTAAAATGGTTTATCGCAATTATAATTCTTTGAGCTTCATATTTGAGTGATGGGGATTACATTTAATGGTCCATAGTTACAAAAGAACAGCCTAGACGCTCTAATGGACCTTTTTGACCTTTAATAAAATAAACCAGAGGATCTGCAAAACCAGCTGAGTTGTACGTGTTACCCATCTCTGAAAATAAGATGATACATTTTTATTTGAAATAGCATTATTTGTCCAAAGATCTTACAGAATCATCCAAACCAATATATCTTTATTGACTTCCAGTTATATATCTGCTTCACAACAACAGTGATAGACAGTGGCATCCAAACATGGGTATATTGATAGAATTAGGGCCCAAATCCTAATTTTTGACTGTAAAAAGCAGTTTTCCAAAAAAGTGAGAGTTCTTATTCTAATTTTAAACCTTGACTTCTCTGTTGCTAACTAGAAGCTAGTAGATTTTTTTTTTCTTTTACAGTAAGGTATGTATGAAAAACCTGTAATCTGAGGCATTGTTTATTTCAAATATTTTGTATCTGGAAGTCTGAAAGGACAGGCTTGTCTGTCTTCAGTGTCTTAGCAATTCTGAAAATCCTCCATAAACCTCTGCCTACCTTTTTCTCCCTCACTCATTGCTTCTCTGCCAGGAGAACTGAACTCCTGTTCATCAGTGAGAAAAGAGATACCTTCTCCTAACCTGGCACCAATCAGACTTAGAAATTTACTGCTTTAACCTTGTGATTCAGGTGCCAAATTTGAAGTCACTGCTGTTTTTCTTAATTACGGTCCCTGAAAGAACAGGGTCAATGAATGCAATTGGGGAGTAGCTGATTAATCCTGCGTACTAGCTTTAAATCAGACTTTATTTCATTTCGAAATGATTGATGCAACTTGATAGCACACAAGCATTTTTCACTACTAAGCTTTGCCATAAAGAAACTTCACTTTAAAAATAGTATCTAATCATTATATATACATTTCCAAGCTGCCTTAAAAGCTTTTGGAAACTATCACAGAACAGTAACATCAACTATGCTCCGCTTCACGGTATCCGCGTCCAAGCTGGTTCTCACCTATGCATTCTGAAATCAACTGATTTTGTCCTGAAGAAGTGTTTAATAAAAACCTTTTCGTTGTTTTCAACAGAGGGGGAAACGTAGCCCATGTCTGTTAGATTTAGAGCAATGTGCTAGCTTAAGAAAAATTGAGTATTTGGAGTAATAAAAAAAAGAGAAAGCCAACTGCGCAAGCCATGCGTTCACCACCTTTCCATAGACCTGTTCTCAGGAATGATGAGGGTGTGTTTTCCTGAAGGATGTCATGAAGCAGGCACTTAGTGTTTGAATAGGAGAAGGAGACAAAAAGTAGAGAAATGAAAAATTTCAGTAGAAAAGGCTGAAATTACAGTTTACAAATTGTCTTTATCTGTGCGCTCTTTATCAAGAGGTGCATAATTATACAGCTTTGACATTTTCATCAATGTACTCTCATTAATAGCAGAGAAAATTATACCTATTTATAACTTCAACATATTTACAATATACTCCGATGTTCACACAGTACTGATGGTAAAAACACCTGAAAATATTTTATTAATTCAAACCTTAAAAAAAAGGACCTGAGTTAGATGAGATACTAGGTTTGCAATAATAAAAAATGAAATTGAGAAGTGCAGTAATTCACTAGCTAGACATCAGAACCAAAATTTCACTGCAAGTAACTTCAGTCTAAAGTTCAATATGCGCAGATTGAGAAAAACAAATACAACTGATGCCACCTGATTAAATTCTGTTCATTAAGGAGAACTAGAAGTACAATTAAAATTACTAATAAATCTATAAAAAGCCTTCAAAATTGCTGCATTTTATATTCACAACAATTATTTACAATTTATAGTTTGTGTGTGTTATTATTATACCTGCTTTCTCCTATGAACTGCTCCTCAGGCAGATTTTGGTAATCTGGATTCCAAAGAATCTAAAGTTGTTCTGTGCTTTAAGTTGATTTTAATTTACATAGAAGCTTAAGTACTACCAATCTGCATTTTCCATACAGCAATTTAAACCAACTAGTTACTTTCAGCTAGTAGCAGTACCTTGTCATTCCTCACAACGACAACCAGCATTATTTCTACTGACAACAGAGAAAAGTGAAAATGTGAACTATTCAATAAAAGGCTAGTAATAAAATTACTGGGGCGTAGAAGAAAGGAGGAAAATGAAACAAAACAAACAAAATCTTCCTCATGGCCATTATCAAGAGGTTATAAAATTTTTCTCCGCTAACTCTCCTATTAACATGCACAAAGGTTTTTTTCATGGTGATTTTTAAGCATCGCTGTAGTCTGACTATTCTTCTACTGAGATTTTAAACTGTCAGATGAGGATGGGTAGGAGGAACTTGCCAAGAAAAAAAAAAGATTCTTCAATTTTCTTGGCGAATTCAGCTTTTCCCTATTAATGTTGAGATTATTTCTTCAACTATTTTGTTGCAAATATTTATGACTCCATATGGAACAACAGATGTTGAAGGGAAGGGATAGCAGAAAAGACTTCATTTTCAGCAATTACCCTGCTACTTGTTGTCATACTGTAGGTGTTCTTAGTGCATCTATTTTACATACTACCCTGTCCTTTCACACACTGAAAAAATGTCAGTTTGGATAATTAATGTAATAACTTTAGTCCAAATCATTTTCCATTTCATAAATGAAAAAAATAAAAAAAATAGGACAACAGGAGGAAGAAATCAGGAAGCAAGGGGGAAGATAGGAATTGCTTTCCCAGTCCTTCTGGAATATCTGATCAGGAATCAGTTTCTTGCAAAGCTCCATTAGGTCCTTAATACCAAATCTTTCCCTTTTTTCCTTTGAGACAGATTCCAGTGACTGCCACCAAGAGGAGAAATGATACAAGAAACAGAAAAACAAAGCTATCCAAGAAGCAGTATAAAACCCAGTAAAATTATTGCATTAGAAAGGTGAAGAAACATGGGCTGGGTGTGATGAGGGTAAGCAGGAACAGGTTGATGGTGTTCAAGCTGAAGAAATATCTGTTAACTGAACTGTCAGCCTACCAGCACAGGCAGCCAGAGCTGGCTGGAGAATATCGGTCCCCACCACGCAGACGGTGAGATCTACTCGCAGGCAGAATCGCGCCTGCTCTGCCACGTCCCCCGGGCAGCACATGCAAGCGAGCTCCTGGCCAAACACAACTGCGATGAGTGAGTACCACGTTCAGAATAATAAACCGTGCTTTAGTGTGCATCCAGCAACCGTGCATGGGGGACCCCAGAGGACGGGAGAGGGAGAAGGATAATAACTGAATCCCAGTGCCATGCTAACTGCAGCTACGTGGCTTCTGGACAGGAGGTAGCTCCCAGTTGGCAAAACTTGCAGAATGGGCAGCACCAGCTGGCAGCTGCCTGCAAAAGCCACTTGCCCCCGTCTGCCTGAAGGGTGAGGTGGTGAGGTGCACTGTCACGGGCAAGGTCTGTTGACACCACGAACGTCTATAAATGCAGTACTCAAAAACTGAAAAGCAAAGCCGTGTACCCAAAAAAAGACCTCTGTGCCTCCACAGATAGGCAATCTCTTTCATGTCCCACTCATCGTAATAAAAATATAGAATGTGCTTTTAAATCATTTTCATCATCTGCTCCCTTTATTGCAGTATTTAGTAGTATAACCGGTAATTTGAAACAGATCTCATTAGAAAGATTCCATTTTTCCTATTCACAAAACTCACACAACTATATAAATGCTTCCAGATAGCTGTGATCAGTGGGGCCAATTTTTGCCAATATGGTACATATGCTTGTGATCCCATTTTGCACCCAAAAACTCCACCTGCCTGCTAAGGCTGCAGATGTGCCACCAGGAAAGGCTTTTTTGAAATTGCCTTCCTGGTCCAGGGAACTATTCAAATATCAACTGTGCATATGCTAGGTGCGTGCAAAGCGTATACTCCATGCTCAAAATGGCATTGTTCCCTTTCCCAAAGTCTGTGTTCCTAATCTCTGGCAAACCCAAGCTGGAATCAAGACGCTCCTTGCCTTCTGGGGCCCAGGCAGTAAACACAAATCCTCTCTGGCCATAAGCAAATCTAAAGGCACACAGAATTGAGCAATAAGGAATGATGTTATTCCCTGACATCGAAGCTTAGTGATCACCAGCAGAACTGCCTGGTAGCCAGTGAGCCAGCTGCAGGGCTCTGGGTGCCATCAGAATCAGGTAAATGAACCCTAACCCTCAAAGTTAGTAAGGATAAATATTTTTGTAATGTGTTTGTCTTCTGTAGGATTATACACAGTGAATACTACACAGAGATTATAGTTATGCATTATATGATTTATGCTAACATAGTAATTATGACACAGAAGAGAATTAATCTCAATATGTTTTGCAATAGTATCAAACTAATATCAATATTATTACCGTTAAATTCAATTTCTTAAAGTACATGTATAACCAGCAGTTAAGTCTTCCAAATATTTGAAGCAGGCAGAGTACTCCATTTCCTGGATATTCCTGGATAATTATTCCTGCTTTATTAAGGTTTATTTTACAACTGTGTAAAATAGGTTATAAAGGACAATTCTGCTATTATGTCCTCCCCTGCTTAAGCTTAATAAATATTATATTCCACACCATCCATTAAAGCCAAGCAGTGGAGAAAATAGGAGTGGTAGTCATCTCCTCCACAGATGTAAAATACCTTTAATAAAATAAGGGTGTATAACAGTCAGGAACAAATTACTGAGGTCTGCTTTAATAAAATAGTACCCTTAAAGAAGTATTACTCTTAAGGTACTGACATTCCCACTGGTGATGCAGTGTATCCTTTCAAAGCAGTATAGCTTGTTAAAATGGCAAGATATCTTTTTGCAATAGAGTGTTTGTGTCCAGGCAGATACAAGGTTTGTATAGAATGCATCCGGGGAGCCATAAAACTGGTGGGAAACATATTTCTCCGTGGTATTTTAGTACTTCGAAAAATTCAATCACTGGGAAAAAATGTTTTGCTGTAAACATCTGAAGAGCCTTATAAAAGCAATGGCTTCCCACAGCACCTGCTTAAATAATTTTAAGAGGGAGTATGTCTTTGCTCATCTTCTAAAACTTGTAGAAAGCTTCTCCTATTAATTTCCCTGGTGCTGTCAGGCTAGGGCACTTTTAATCAGAAATAATTATGAGTGCAATTGGGGGATGTTCACCAGCAGGATTTTTGCACTGTAGAATAAGACAACTTTCAAAACTGATCGCTAGGAGAAATGTGATTGCCTTAACAGGAAATTATATCCAGAAAGATGATCACCTTAAAAGTTTCTTTCTGGATGAATTATGAATTCTTCACGTGTCAACAAAGAAGTTCTCTGCTTATATCTCCCAGCGTTTGAATTCAGTTCAGTTACACGTTGATTTTATAAACCCTGATTATCAAGAAGCATGACAAATTCATCCCTTTTAAATTTACCTTCTGTTTTAATTCTACAAGAAAGTAGCAGTTCTGCGCCGTAGCTGTAACCAGTATGATACCCGACACAGCCCTGCTGTAGACTTCCACAGAAAACTTTAACCTTGCAGCAGCTCCTCAGCCCTTCCCCGCTGCACGCCGCCCGTCCTGCAGTCCCGCAGCACAGGCAGAGAGCACGGGGCTGCGGCACCCCCCTGCCTCCTGCCTGCCCACCCGGCTCTTACCGCAGCAACCAGGGTCCCGCACAAAACAAGACGCCCACCCATCTCCCACCCTGGGGCTGAGCCAGCCCGCGGTGCGCAGCAGCGCTCCTAAGTGCTGCCGTTTAGACAATGCCGGTATCTCCTGCAGATATTGCTGGTTGCAGAACTGAACCCTCATGCAACTGAGCCTCTCTTGGGCTAAGAAACGGTCAGAATTTGGCTTATCCCAGTGCTCCTCCCTGCTTCGGCTAAGAGGGCAAGTAATAGGCCCTCCGATAGAAATGTTGTCCTGGTGTATCGATATTACATCTTAGTGACAGAATGATTAGACTCACATATATCAGCATTACAGCAGCTCTCGGTGTGGAGAGCCACATGTCCATAGCAACGTAGCAGGACTCTTTGCCACCAAATAATTACACGATGCTCTGGGGAAAGACAAGTTTTCGTAGCACACAGCCAATCTATCAAAAGGGAAAACTCTTTCTGACCCAAATGGCAGCTGCGATCAGAGTATAAATGTAAGCTAACCACCAAGTAGTCCACATCCACTACTTTGCAACCTAATAACTGTTAAGTCTATTGCTGTCACTTATCCTGAGCTCTTTTAAAAGATCTGGGGAAAGGAAAGAAAGAGGAAAACTTTCTGCAGAAGGCAGCCACTATCTGACACTAATCATCTACTGTATTCTTCCTTCAGACCAGCCCGAGCGCTGTGTTTGGCCGCCGGGGAGGCAGGGAGCTGTGCTGCCACACGCTCCAAGGCTCCCACCTTACAGGCGTAGCGCCTCTTCAGTGACCACCTCCTTAGCAGTGACTCCCAATATGTATCGGAGATGAAACCTCACTTGCAAAAAAAGTGTTAAATGAAGTATTTAAACCACAAGAGGCTAATTCCAGGGTCCTGTTTTCCTCTAACAGGTTACTAGTACAGTGCAGGAGTACAATTCCTAGCAACTGATCAACTCTTCTTTCCGCCCAAGACTTCAAGCACCTGTGCCATCAACCTGAAACAGCAAGATGCATAAAGTTATGCTCTGCTACAGAATGCAGCATACAGCAAAGTTTGACAGTAAAGCCCTGTTGCTTCGGCTAATTTCATTAATAACAGCCTAATCTCTGCTGGTGCCAAAGCACAAAAGCTGGAGCACTGAGCAAATTAAGATTTTTATTTTTTCTTCTCACAGCCATGTGTATGTACAATCCCATTCTTGTATTGATTTGGGATTGCAAACCAATCACTGTAGAAATGTTTTGAGACTCTTCATGAACCTTTTGTCTCTAAATAGCTAGAATTTCTAGTAGACTTTAAGACTAACAATGCCACTGGCATCATCATTATTAAATAAAATCTAAACAGATTTTTTGATAAATCTCTTGGAGTTACATGCTTCTCAATGAAAAACAAAATACAAACAAATTACACAGAAACCCAGTACTCCAGACCTCTCACGCATTCACAAACAGATTTCAAACCAGCCTTGGATTTGGTTGGATGGCTGAAAAATCCAACCTCATAGAGCTGCTGCTCTCCATGGCTTCTAGATTTGGCAGCCGATGCCTGGAGAGGCAGTGAGGTGCCACAGCGAGCTCTGCCACTGGCTACCAAGGACAAACAGAGGGGAGAGAAAATAGCACCATCTTAAGCACTCTCCCGCTGCAAATACAGAAGTTTAAAAACCAACTGTGACCAAAACCAAAAATACCTTGTCCAAACTCAGTAAAAAAGTGAATAACTAAAAAGTATCAAACAGTTGTCTGCGTATTTTTTTCCAAATGACAGAACTAAGGCTCTGCACTCCATTAGCGCATTGGTCCTTCTAGTGAGATTTCCACCAGGTCAGCTAGGAGCATGAACTTATTCATGTTTGTAAGTCATATTAAAAACTCTATAAGCACAAAATCCTTTAAAAATGTTTAGGTTTTGATTATTGGTACTGTGACTTATGGCTTTTAGCAACCAAAGCATTTTCCTTTTAAAACTGGCTTACTCTCTTTGTGGGGCACATTATATTTTCACTTTGGTTTATTCTACCTCCTTGCTTTGAAACTGTGCATTACTTGAGAGAGTAGCTGACATACCCATTCATGATAGTGCACAAAATGAAGCTTAATGAATCCCAAATGCAACGTACTTCATGTGCTAAAATCAATGTACATTGCCTGCTACAGTATCTCCCTGTGAAATTGAGGCATTTGCTCAGAAATTTCTCTCTCAACAGGGTCTTTTCTTTTTTTGTAGCACTTAACTGCCTTTTGTCTGCTCTTGTCTCCCTCCAGTGTTGCTCAGATGGCAATCTTTTATTCCTTGTGCAAACTCATTTGGAAAATGCTGGATGGGCTACAGCTGTGTACTGCTATGTAAGGTCTAATACATGTCAAGCAGTGCTTTATACACGCTGAGTAAACGCAATGAAACAATGTTTTAATTGATTATTAAAAAGGCAGGGTTCTAGACTGAAAGTAGTATTTAAAATCAGATTTAATCAGCTAGTTTTGTAAAATTCTGAAAGGTATTGATGCTGTACACACTGCCATTCCAGCTCTAAAGTTCTCACAAAGGTTACTGCAACCCAAGGTGATGAAGCTAGTGACGAAGGTATTTTTGGGTGGTTTATGCAAACATGCAAGTCTTGCAGCCGATGAAAAACAAGCAGTGGATCAATATATTAATGAAGCATGAAACTTACCTGGAAAGGTATTTTACCACGTATCCTCCAAGAAATGAAATAAAATACATGTTTTTCAAGAGCCAATCTCTGTTCAGGTTCTGTGGAACCTTTGCAGCTCAGTGGTTCTCAAAGAGTAAAATATGTTCTCATTTTTATGATGTATAATGTCTGGATTTATACTCTCTAGCAGTAAATACTGACTTAAAATCAATGTATCTGCATTATTTCTGACAAAGGTATCTAAGTTGGATATGCAGTCTAGAACCATAAGTCTCTTTATATGATTCGTTTAAACCAACAACTATTAGACCATGCAACTAGCTTTTTTTTCCCAAAGTCGGAATGTCAGAAATAATAATAATACAGAAAATTAAGTAATTGGTAAATCAAAATAATCGTGGATCCAAAAAAGGTGCCTCTGACCCTCCACAGGACACTACTTGGGGAATCACAGATTTTTTTTTAAGGACTATTTGAAAGTTTGGGCAATGATTAATCTGAAATGAAATCCTGTTGTGGTTTGGGCCTCAAACGAGGACAAATCCATAGTCTAAAGTCTTCTTTATACCAATAAACGTTCTCCACTGACTCTAGTTCTCTGTGGCCCCCTAGGAATCTATGTGAAAAAATGCACTGTGAAGCAAACAAAATATGCCGATGTTGTCTTGAAATTCAGCTTGTAAAAACTGGTAACTTCTATTAAGTGGCAGCATGAAAAGCCTTCATTATCTTGAAATACGTGGATTATCAATCAAATGAGAAATAAGCGCAGAGCAGATGAAAATGGCAATGGCTATAATTACAAATTATGTTTTGTGCATGACTGTCTCAAGAATTGTTACAGGATGCTGTGAAAAAAAAATCATTTGTATCCACAGTCCAGAATAACATGGTCCATTCCAATGATGTATTTATTTTGGAGCAGAAATGTCATTTGTTATGTTTCACATTGTTTCTGTGCTACCCACTGAATCTATATTTAGTTTTATTTTTTAAAAAGGATGAATTCACTTTAGAGAACTGACAGCTTATATGAATATTTTAGTTTTGCTTGCAAGTACCAGGAAAAAGAAATGGCATAAAACTCAAGTTCCAAGTTCCCCAGAATGCCTACTGAGAATAAATTCTATGTTTATTTGTATTTCATTTTCCTTGAACAACTGCCTTTCCCTTGGGTATTTATTAAAAGCATAAAAAGAATGAGCCAAATTCACTTCTCAATAACATCCATTCAGCATTGTTGAAGTTGTAAAATTGCACTAGACTAGCCAAGGGGAAAATTTTACTCACTATTTAGTAAATATATATAATTTTTTTTATGGATGAGAAGACATGTTGTTTAATCTTTAAATTCTGTCTGCTCCTGCTTATCACAGAAGAAAAAGCAGTCGTTTTGTTATAAATTCATGACCTTACATAGCAACAGATATGACATATATGCTCTATTCACTCATTCAGTTGTGGGTTACCTGGGGCAGTCCTACACTATGCGTTTCCCATCGGACTTGTTGAAGACTTGAGCAAAGTTTCCATCAACTCCACTGCACAAAGAACTAGTTACATTTTCTTCTGTAATATTTGCCTGAAGATTCCCATAAATAATCTTATTTGACCTACATTCTGAAATCCTCAGATTGAGGAAGTGCTAGTAGCAGAATGGCTTAAAGTGACCATTGGGAAGGTCTATTCTCAATGCAGGGTTGGAGGAGCATTTTTATACTGCAAACGGTGCATGACAGAGACATCCACTTTTGTAGCGACTAAACCAGCAAAATGCACAAAAAATGTGATGAAACAGAAGCTACCAGTCAGGCTATGACCACAGCTGAGATGGTTCACAATGCAGCAGCCAAGCTGCCTCCCCACCATGCCTCTGCCACCCCCTGCACCGAGTTTCCATCAGGCCAGGCTGAGCTACCAAGGGGCGCTCTTCACCTACCAGTGCAGATGTCTTAAAACTGTCTCAATACCATACAAAATGAAAAACCCAATTCCCATTATAGAAGATCATTTGTCCCAGTGCAGTTGACATCACTGTGGTTTTTGTACAGTTTGATTATGTCTTTTTCAACAGAGTTTGCAGGAAAAGTCATTCGACACTGCAACTGCAGCTCCTAAATGGAGTATGTGGCCAAGAGCAGGGGTTAGTGTTTCTTGCCCACTCCTCCCCAAGAAATTACAGTTTATAGCTTGTTAGTAGAAAAATGACGTCTTTAAGATCTAAGCCAATGTTTTTAGAAATATCATGGATTGTCTTTATTGCAAGCATAACAAACCCCCCAAAATATAATAGCAAGTAATGTGACCATTGCCCTCGGCAGCACCATTAAACCGGGCAGTGAACTACTTCAAATAGCTGCGAGTGTTAACCATTAGTTCTGCCTTAAGTAGGTTGATTTTAACAGTCAAATGTGCGCTGCAGCCTATCTGAACATTAAAAGCACCTTTCAAACTTGATTTTACAGAAATGTTAACGACCAGAACAAACTATTGAAGGCAAAAAAGAAAAGTAATTATTTCAACAGATGAAAGGAAACAGTAAATTAACACTCTTGTTTTAAAAGGGGGCTTAGTAACTTATCTGCTTTAAGGTAATACCATTAACTGAAGGTACTATGGATATTTTACTTAACATGTTTATGGTTTGGGGTTTCTTTTCTCTTCTGGCCTTTAAAAATGAGGTTTGACGCAAAAGGAGAGGTGTAAATCTTTAATCGAAATACAACAAGTTCCAGAAGTGCTTTATCAAAATCATAGCAACAGAATTGGTTCCTAAATACCTACGTTATGTGACAGGTACACATGTACATGCAGTGTACCTGAGAGGAAGGGGAAAAAAAAGACAGAACAGAACAAAGCCTTCAACAGCGACAACCTTTATGTCCACAGAGGCCTCTAAAAACTAAGGCAAGGAGTAAAACAGAACTAGAATGACTCAGAAGTATTCCTAATATACCACCAGTGCCTATGTACATAAAAAAAAAAACTAGGGACAGCTAAACTAATCCTATTATTACACTAAAAATTATCTAGGGATAAACTTGTCATAGCTTAGAAAATGTTAAGCTGCTTGTTATAAAATACAAAACATACTGATTTTTGTGCATGAGCTATTATTCAGTGCAATTTTGAAAACTGTTTAAAAACATTCACTGGCTTGGAAGCAAGATTTTCTTACCATATGTGTTGCAATATGGAAGCAGACTGTAGACAATTCCAAAAGGAATTTCAGATATATATTTTAAAAATGTTTACAGCAAAATTTAGGTGATCATTATTTTTTGTGGACATGGATTTTCCACACAATAAAAAATGTAGTGATATAAATGTGGGGTTTGAAAATAATTTATTCTGCATAATCAGCATAGCTACATATGCTTTTAATTCCAAAATCGCTCATTCACAGACTTCAAATGATGAAATGGTAATTATTCTTGTGACTTATACATGTCCACTTTGAAAATATGGCCAAATGTAAGGTTTATTCAGCAAAGCTGCATTGCTGATGAAAGTGGCTTTAATCTTGGCTTTTAATTAATAGTTTTTCATAAAGGATACTTTAGTAAAGATACAATATTGTATTTCATACATATCAGTTTGCAAATGTTTATGCATATTTCTATAGATATTTAATGCTATACACATATATTCATATAAGACATACATGAGCTAAGAGGTAAGGAAAGAACTGCATTCAGAATTTAGCAATACTGAAGTAAAATGAGAATCAGAAGGTCAGGAAAAACTGATGATGTCGTCTCAGAAAACACTGGCTTTGACAGTAAAGCCCATTTAAGTAGTTCCCACGCCCTACAGTGCAGCTCATCAGCCCCTTCTGTGAAAATCTTTTGGATGCCTATTTTTAAACTGCATCATGTAAATAGAGTCTCTTCACTAACACTTCTGGATGACATAGGATTATTATTTTGGAGAGACATTTCCTTGCTTAAGGTATGTTGATGTGGATATAGACACAATCTGGTCCATTCTTACGCATTACTTAAATCATGGCAGTTAATGTCATTTGTCATAAAAATAGGAGTGGGAGTTGTTTAAGGCCCTTTTTTTTTGCTAGCTGAACAAAATATATTATCTATCTTGTCCAATTTAAAGAAGAAATTGAGGAAAGCGTGGAAAAGTACACTTTAGAGTGCAGCCTTTGATAGACTGAGTATAGGTAAGGTGGCATCTCAAGGCTTCACCCTGGTGACAGCTGGTGGACAGCCTGCCCTGGTGCTAACTGGCAGGCTGGACACAGGGGCTGGAAGCAACCAAGACAGAGACTTAGGAATGCAGAAAGGCAAGTTTGATGGGAAGTCACTGCATCAAAGCTATGTCAGGAGACCAGAACATCATTTGGGAGAGGACCGGAACCACAGAACGGTAGAGGTTGGAAGGGACCTCTGGAGGCCATCTTGTCCAACATCCTGCTCAAGCACCACCACTGACAGCTGGCTGCCCAGGTCTGCTTGAAAAATCTGACTGAGCGGCAGAGAAGGTAGGGTAGGGTAGACTTCAAACTCCAGATCTTTAAAACGGGTCAGAAAGAAATAAGGTATGACTGGAAGAGGGCTGGCAGTTAAACAGATTACTGGCATGAAAGGAGACATCTACTCCATAAATTAACCCTGCCTTTAGTAGCCTCTGTTCATTTGAGGGTATTAAGGAGACAATTCAAGGAATAAGCAATAGCTGGAGACAGTCCCTCATGATAGGATTATATGGTTCAAACTCTTTAACCATTGTATTGGACCCACTCAGAGGCTGCCAGATACGCTACCCAAATCAAGCTGCAGCCTGCCACCTCTGCGTCCATCACCCGCACGTCAGATCAATCATTATTTGGTAATGAGTTGTGATAAATACCACCACGTTCAAGCCTTCAAACAGTAACTCCTACTTCTTCAAATACATTATGACAGTACTGTTGCTATAAACACATCTGCATCAAATGTTAGGGTAAGAAGTATTTGTGAGCCAGCAGTCTAAAATCATAAGTTTTAGCTGCACACAGCAAGGTATACACTTATTTAAAAATAAATGTGAAATTCAGTCTTCCACAAAAGAAGCAGTGTCATGAGAAAACTCGGGCTTTAAGTTTTGTAAACGCTGCGTTTTCAATATTAGAGTGTCAGTCTTCATTCACTCTCTGACAAGGTTGTCAATCAAACAGCAATCTAGTTTTGTAAGACTTTAACCAAAGATCAAAGCAATGATACTGCTGAGTTTACATTACCTTCCCAGAGATAACTACTTGAACACTTTCATAGCACTACATTGATATTAACTTTGCACCATTCCTTCCAAGCAAATAAAACAGGACAAAGTTTGACAGCCCTTCTGGCTTCTGCTCTCAGCCCTGATCTAAACTGAATCCCAGTCCCCATCCTCTCTACCCCTTTATAACTGCCACCTGGATATTGAAGTTGAGTATCACAAGACTTGCATTCAGTTAAACTTCCGTCAATTAAAAAGAAAATGAAGTGTGCTTTCTGTCTCCTTTGGGAGACACACTGAATGTCTTTTACTCAATAACAATAGTTAAGCAATAAAAAGATGAGTGAGCAAAATGGGGTATATCATCATTTTGCTTTTGACTTCAGCCCAATGGCAAATGAAAGGCATCCAAAATCAATTTCAAGAAGTTAATAAATTCAGCATCTGAAAGCAGTGAAAATATAACTTTTGCAGCCTCATCATCAAGCTGATTTGTAAGCAAAGCCGGGCCAAATTCCTGCACACTATGTCACCCATATTTTCAGTTTCATGCAGGTAATATACTATTTCTACAGAGTTTATATTCTGAGGCTAAACATATATATATCTCTCTCTCTTCTTTCCACAAACATATGTCCTGGTAATATCGTAATAAAAAACTGAATGTACTATGCCCAGGAAATCATGTCGATCACTATCAGTTACTTCCTCCAGTAACAGTGAAAGAAAGGTGAAGGCTAATGCTGCACGCAAGGGCACGCTCGAAGCAGAACGACTGCCTTCCACAGCTCCACATAACTTTCAGAATAGGCCTCTTGATGGCAGCATGGGCAGGGGGCTGTTGGGGATTTTATTTACTTGTTAACTGCCTGAGAAGCTTGCCGGACCATGCCCATCTAAACGCAAGCTTCCAAAGGGAAATCAATTGACCGTAATTACAGCGTAATTTAAAGAACTCGTTGAGCAATGCTGAATACCTTCAATCTATAGCTTCTGATCTTACTAAGAAACAACACATAGGGCTTCCGCTTACTCCAAGCAGTTACTTCAAATTTAGATGAGAAGAAAATTTGATCCACAGTTTCTACCATGACATAAGAAACCTTGGTTCAGGGTCAAGTCCATCCAAATGATTCAGTGGCAACTGCTCTTAAGAGCTAACTGGCTTTTACCAAGGGGCTTCGTACAAGACGTGATTTTGCAATGCAATTACAAATAAACTACTTGAGAAAAGGAGGGATGGCACAGATGTATCTCACCTGGCTTGTAAGGCCAGGACTAACTCCTACAAGAGCAGTGACAATGCACCACCTTTGGTTACACACCAGACTTGCGCACGCAGCATGAAAAATTGCCAACAAATATTGAGCCAAGGCATGTAAACAAACAGTTGTACAGCAGGCTTGGGAACTGCGGGTCTGGTATTGGAAAAAAATCAGAATTTCTGAGAGCAGCAGTTTCTATTTCTGACATAGCCAATCTACGTGATGCTGTTTGGATTTCTTGTTGATCTGAACCAACTGCAGACAGCGATATTACAGAAGGTCAATTACACTTATCTAACTTACTTACAAGTCATTCACAGCTTTAACATTTTTGTTGGGGTGTGGTACTTATTTAAAAGGAATAAATAAATTTTAAAAAAACACCAAAACCAAACAGGTTTCCGACCTTGGAGACTTCTGTGTCAGTATATTTATTTATTTCTTAAAGAAAAAAAGACGTACAGAGGAAAAAAAAGAAGGCAGGCAGGCAAGCTGGGTGCTGGATAGAGCTTGAATTGGCAGGGTAAAATGTGGGTAGAGAGTGCAACTGAAGAATGATGGTGTGTGTGGACTGAGGACATGTGTGAGTTTTAGAAAACAGCAGGTGGAGAAAACTGTGGAACAGAATTATATTTAAAGGGGAGAAGTTAGAACTAGGTGAGAACAGTAAAGGAATCATACCGGGAGTGTAAAATACTCCTTTTGTCACAGTTCATACTGTGAACATGTCCAGGGTTTTTCTTCCCAAGGCAGAAGCAATGGGAAATGCTGTTCTTTCTTACTCTATTTCTTCACCAGAGCATCATCCTCCTCAGATGGTGGCAGCTTTTGGTAGCCTAGGCTGTTATTATGGGACCTGGGACAACTACTCCCTCACACTGCAGAAAACACCATGCTTATTTTTCATGTTAGAAATATCAGATTGTGTTTCCTCTGTCTTTACTCCAGGATTTTACTGACCAGATGAAAATGAGTGACTATAAAAGCCAACTCAAATCCGAATTACACTGTAAAACCTTCTGTCTTTTGTATTTGTTATATCTATTTTACCTGTTCACCTCTAATGTTTATAAGCAAGAGGAAATAATATTTTTGTAGTCTCAAACATTGTTTCTCCAGCTGAAGACAGTCTGTGCCATGCCCGCTCTCCACACTTTCAGCTTTCTACACCTCCTCCAGCAAAAACAGAAAGTCTAAGAGATTATGCTACTGATATTTCTGTGATACCAAATAAGCACAAGAGTATCTTTGTAACCTGATTTATCTGCAAAGGAGATTTGAAAGTGCGCGTGTGTATCTACAAGTCACCTTTAAAACAACAACTCTTCAGTGCATGCGTAATGTAGTCACCTGGACTTTCTCTGCTTTCATGCTTGTCTTCTTGCCTTTCTGTGCGATTGACTGCACTGCTTCACGCTATCTAGCAGAGACCTATGGGTCTGTGATCATACACTGGCTGGTGGTCCAGATTTCACCAGAACGCATATGTAAGCAAAAGGCATATGAGCACATATGTTTTTATGCGAAACAGAAGTTAAGCTGTGAATGCAATGCATCACGCTGCAACAAGGAGCGATGGTAGAAGCGAGTCCTGTCCACCTTAGCTGACCCACTTGTCACATCTCTGCAACCTGGTATGCAAGCACAAGGGGGTACTGGATGACTTGGGGTGATCTCTGTTCTGTAGGGACTCCTACACACCACACTTGCAAAGCGCTATCTTTCTCCGTATCCCAGAGCAGAGTCCCATATAGCTAAGATTTGTTGCCTACTAGATGCACAGTGAACTACCGGTAACATTGCAAAAGCCCATCTTAGATGTTAACGTGGTTAAACAGCACTACATTAAAAGTGGCCATTGACAAAACATACTTAAACTGCTTCTGTTTCTGAGAACCCTTAATGCTACGGAGTGCTACTCCCTTTCAGACCTCTTGTCAGGCTTGGTAAGCATACACTGACTTTACATATTTTTAAGCATGAATTACCTACACAGTCAGTCCTCCTTGCCCATAGGATGTAAAATTAGTTTTCAAAATGAAAGTTTAAGAAGCTAAACCTTTCTTCATTTCCTTTTATCTTTGATAATTCCACACAAAAATAGTTTCTCCTAAATTCTGAGTTTCTTCAAATATTTGTAAAGACGACGCCTTTATAAAAATATTTTAAATATAAAAATGCGTAACTGTATCCATAACTAAGTCTTCATTTAGTTAAAAAGTTTTGATATTATCTCTATTATTTATTCTTCAAAGGAGAATAGTAATTAGAAAAGTTCTGCAAATTTGCACTAATGAAGCAGAAAAATCTACTATGATGTAGTGAATTTTATTAATTACCATGTAAGCAAATAAATACAAAAATGTTGAAAATATAAGTATACCTAGCCCCTTCTTTTTATGATTTTTATAGTAGTTTATGTAAAATTACTTAGAGGTTATTCCTAAGTCTTTATAAAAACTGAGCTGGGAATTATAATTTTGCCACAAGCTTGAACTTTTATCAATTAATTTATACTCCACAAACACTGAAAAAGAGAGGCCACCTAAATATGCAGCAAAATTACATACTGAAAAAATAAAATAGAGAACAGGGAGAATAAAAAGTAGATACAATGAAAGAGAAAGAAAAAAAAGTATTATGAGAATTCACACCGTACATTATTGCCACCACTTACACCAAGGTAAGATTTAAGATAATCATTCAGTGCTGATGCACGGGCTTAGAGGCAATATTCTTTCAAAATACAGATATGTTAATTGCATAGGAGAAATGAACTACAGTGCCAATCCTGAAGTGCAGTGGTGGTAGGAGGAAGGGTCAGCATCACACTATTTTTTCACACAGCCTCCTCCATGCTGCAAGCAGATGAATGCTGGTCCAGCTTAAGCAGTACTCTACATTGCCTTAAGCAACCAATGACCCTCAAACAGTCTCTCTTTTGGTCCAGGACTGCCCAAGCCAAGCCACTGCAGACACACCTCTTGTTCTCTAATGTCTCCAGTGTCACAGCTACCGAGGTGAAAATGGTTGAGAGCTATAGGTGATTTTGTGCCCCTGGGGAAATCCCTGCCTCTTTACACTACCTTCTGTCCCATGGAGTGCGACACTGCCACAGAGAGTAGCCATAAATATTTAAACTGGAGAGTAAAACACAGTTCATAGACTAAAACTAATTAATCATCTATTCAGCAAAACTGAGATACATTCAGTGGAGTTCAAAACCTTCAAATGCAGTTAGAATGATGTGAGATCTTACTGCAGGGTCAGTACTATTGAATCTTAACAGGAATGTACAAGTGTGCTGGCATTTGAGTGTGACCCACAGGACACAGAGATTAGGGTGACACAAAAATTGGTGAGGTCTTACTCTAACTGTGAACCCACATTAATACCTTTTCTGTTTATTGATCTTTATCAATTGGCAGTTGAAAGGAAACCCCAAGTCCTTTTCTGTTTACACCTTTCTTCCCTTCCCTACATCCAGCATCTTTTCTTGCTGGCCTCACGAAATCTCTCTAAATCCAGGGGGAAAAAAAAGGATGCCATAACAAAACTGCCTTACTACAGTATGTGTTAGCACCATTATATAAAATAATTGCTCCTTGGGAGATTCTAGACAGTCAATTAACCCCCAATTCACAACTCAAGTGGCAGAGCAGACACTCAATGAATAAAGGGTAGGGGTTCAATTCTCAATTAAGATGAAATTTTTTCCTTAATAGTTTAATCTTGTGGTCAATTAAATCCCCTAGCATTGCATTAATTATTATATGAATTCTAGGCAACTTCTAATTCAAAGGTTAGTTATGGTGTACTGCAACTGGACCAGAGTCCTGGACTTAAATTTTTCAAAGCTGAAAGCCTATTCTACCTTAAGGGGAAAAAAAGTCTCTCTTGAAAAAAAGACAAGGAAATGTCTTTCCATTGTGCTTTCCTAATCTGGGATACTTTAAATGTATTTTTATGTATTTCTATGCCAGAGATAAGATTGCAATTATGCCATAGATCACTAGAACCAAGTGACACACCACATACTCCTATCACTGGTTATATTAAAAAGTATTTCTAAGCAGGCTTTTAAGGATTAATCTCATCTCCAATTGCTGAGCTTTTTCCTATATTGTTGGGCATAGCAGCTTGGAATAGTAGGTTACTTTTCCATCTGTTAGACATATAGAGACTATCAGTTTATGAAGTACTTTTTTGGTACTCTTTTTGGGAGAATAAAGTCCTGGATTTCCTCGGGGAAGCAAAGGACATATGCTGATGCTCTATGGTTTCTGAGTTGCTGCAGAGATGAATTCTTTTTGGCCAGCTTTCTGTTGAGTAGGTGCTGGAATCATATAAAACAGCAACTTGCAGAAAAAAACGTAAAATGGTGAGTTCCCCGGCCAAATCAGTGATCTTTTTTCAACTAATTATTTTTCTTGCTCAAAATGAAGACAGTTTGTCTTTGAAAAGACTGTCTATCATTAAAAAAGAAATGTATTGAAAGTTTTTGAAACAACTATAACAGATGTCATAGTAGTTGAAAGTACAATTAGAAAGCACAACGCCGCAGAAATAAAACTTCAAACAAAAGCGGAAAGAGTTCTTTGTGCACATCAATAATTTAGAATGATTTAAGAACTGTTTTATAGATGCAAGTGGAGCTCTTTCTGTCTATATATAAATTGAATGTGGTCTTTATAGGCAAACAAAAAGGAGATACAATCCTTTTAAATTATTTTTAGGATAATTGTTTCCGCAACAAACATCATTATTTATCAGTTTTGAAAAGAAGCCAACTGCTAACATTTGAAATGCACAAATCTTGGCACACAACATAGAAAATGGTAATCTCCCCCCTTTTCAAAACCAGTTTTGCATTTATTTTACACGTTTGTCAAGTTCTTATCTCAAAGCCCATGTAGTGTTACCTATTTCTATCAGAAATCATTATATTTTATTTCTAATCACCTTCCCATAGCTAATTTGGTAAATCAGGAAAGGAAACATTTATTGCTACCAGATGCTGGTACCTTCCTGCTCGTTCACATATTACTATAAATTGATTCACCAGCCTGGAAAACAAGGTTTAATATGTATTATTTTCCCTTCTGGATTTCTTCTGTTATAATCTTTCTTTTTAGATAAACAGTCTCATTTTAGCAATGCAAACATTCTATATCTATGCTACAACTAATTATCAGCTAGGATGTGTCTGTACTACACAGTGCAGTGCCATATAATAAGATTTGAGAGAGTCTGCACGCTACAAGCAGTTTAGCCATAGTAGCAATCCGGCTCCCACTGAGGCATACCCCATTTCTGATGTATTAATTCCTCCAGGAGGGCAGTGCAGCACCGCACAACCGGGCTGCACCACTGCAGTTCCTTCGCTAGTGGTCATTTCTTCAGTGTACATAGTGCAGTGCAGGTACAACCAAGGAACCCGCTTCTCTGAAGGCTGAGACGTGAGCTGGCCAGATCGCCTTTTCTTATTCTACTGATTGCAGAATTGTGAAGGTATGAGTCAAATCTTTGAAAAAGACAGCTCAATTTTTCTCTTCCTTTATCAGATTTTTAAGGGGGAGCTGGAATAGCCCACGGAAGAGGCTGAAGAAGATGCTCTGAACCTGAAAATCTCTTTGTTTCTATATTTTTCTGTATCTTTATTTCCATATGTAATCTTTATTAAGAAAGTAAATTATCTATTCTGTATTTGAAACTAACTGCACTGTTTTTCTGGATTTCTTTTTTCTGGGGTAAACCCCCTGTATACTAAAATGGGATTCTGATGGATAGACAGTTTTGTGTATAGAGAGACAATATTTCCTTTCAGATGAGAAGAAAGATATGGGAATAAATGAGGGTCCTTGAGACTGTAAAGTTTCTAAAGAGGAAATAAGAACAGACGTTTTTGCCTGTTTTGTCATAGAAGAGAAACCAGTTCCTCAACAGCTTCCTCTTACACGTTTGAACATCAGAACACAATTTTACTGAAGACAATCAGAACATACGAGGGGAGGCCCCAACGCAGCTACTTTGCTGCTTCTTACAGCACGAGACACCATGCACTGCCTTTGAGATAGAGACTAGGAAAAGTACAAATTTCAAACTTTGAGACTTCAGTTATCTATGATTAAAATTTATTAGCCCACATATCTTTGTAGGTTAAATCTCATTGCTAAAAAAAAACCCCACAAAAATTCTGTCATTTAGCTACAACTATTGCAGAATGATAATCATACTTTTTAGATATTTCGGACCATTTAGCTTGAGCATTTTACGTGATTGATGATATATGAGCTGCTAGTTGAGTAAAATTAAAACCCCAGCCTGATTTATAATATATTTAATATATGCTATAACAGCAGTGATGTTTACGAAACACTAATCGTAAAATAGGGTGCTGAAAAAATATCTTGTCTATTAGAAAAAATTCTTATTATGAACAAGACTATAATCTAGAAGTGCCCAAATTATCTTCTGCTGAAATTTCAACATGTGTGTATAAAGAGAGATTAGTAACGAATGTTCTTGAAAAAATAAAACTGTCTCTCAGGAACTCATTGAATAGCTTTTGAATATTGGCAGGTTTGTTAGGTTTTTTTAAATATCAAAAGCTTTGTACGAAGAAACAAAGGAATTATGGCACGATGGAATTATTATTATTGTTATTATTACTGTTGTTATATTTTAATTTTACAAAAATATTATGCTTTCCTTAAAATACACCAGTTAAAAGAAAATTCAGTATACATAAATATACGCTTTTAATAGAGTAACCTCTCCTTTCCATCTTAATCTTTTCTGCCTGTAACGCCATAGGCTATGTGACAATAATGTCAAAAGTCAAACAGCAACTCTGGTGACTCCACCTTTAATATGTGAATTTCTTCACACTTTTGCCTGGAGGGCACCTTCATTACAATCACTTTCTAGATTTTAAAACTAACAAAACCCAAGGCAGCAATAATAAATACATGCCAGTCTCCTAATTGACAGCATCTAAAATGTTTCCAAAGGTTACAGATGTATAAATAATGTTATTTTCCCAGCAATTCATATTTTCTGACCCCTGTAAATAGACACGTGTACACACACATATTCCATTTTCTGCTCCAGCTCAGCCATCTACCAGAGATACTTCATCCTCCAACATATTCTACATCAAAAAGGCATCCTCTACCACACCAGAAGAGGCACTCCACTGAACTGTCATTAAAAATTTTACAGTTCTGTACCCCCTCACTGACAACATTCACACGAATAAGCCATGGGATATGTCAGCACATTCACACAAGCCAAGTCTAGCTATGAAAATACGGCACAGAAGTCCAGGTGACGGATAAAATAGACAGATTCAAAACTATACGATGTTTTATAGATTATAACATCCCAAAATACACCTGGAAGCAGAATTTTATTTATTAAACTACTTGTTATAGCCTGTCATATTTTGTCAACTAGAAGAAAAATCTGCTTTGGAAACTACTGTCACACTGACTGCAAAATAAAAGAAGAAAATAAATCTGTTGGTATTTCGAGAGCAACATGCAACAGCAAAGCATGACCAAAGCAGCATGCCTGGGGAATTTTATATTGGAATAATCACTGTCTTGCTAGCTTTGTACTCATTTGCCTTGAATTTCAGACTTCTAATGGCTAAAAAGTTTAAAGTGTAAGTGAGCCTCTGTATGTGCAATACAACCTTCTGGGAAAATTATACATTATTAACAGTTCTCAAGAATATTATTAAGCATTACAAATACATCACAAATGAACAATATTTCAAAACGACTTAGGAGTCCAACTACTACTTTCAAAAGTGGCTCAATTACTTAGAGGCTGATTTTCACAGGTATTCATGCAAACTACAGTTATGGAAATAGGAGTGATGCCTCAAAAACTCTCAGAAGTCTGATCCTTCAAGCTAAAGCTACAAAGGCACTTGGTGTCCTAATGTTAGGCACAGACACGTCGATGAGGCATTGACAGACCAACAGTCAGTCTCACAGCTGCCTTTGGCCCTCTAGATTTATGCCCAAGGTCCCTATGGCCACATGTATTTTGGCTGTGAAGCTTAACTTGGGTCCTCTTTGGAGGATCTGAGATAGACTGTAAGTCCAGGGGTGACAGCACTCCCTGGCTGATGGGAGTAAGCCCCAAGTGGAGTGGCCACTTGAGAAACAAGAGCCCTGTTTTCAAACCATCAAACTATTGGTTTGGGATTATTTAGTAAAGGAGTTTGGGGAGGGGAGAAAATACACAAAGCAGCTCAACAGTATAGCTGATAATGCAGCAGGCCAAGGGACCTAGTTAAGGAGCCTACTCTTATGAATATTTAATCTCTCAGATGAAGTAGAACAGCTTTAACCAGAGATAGTGTCATAGATGTAATGCAGAGACCCAGCAGCCTGAAAGAGGCTTCACTTAGGAGAGGAGATTCAATCTCCTGCTACAAATTGAGGAGTTTTGAGATGGAAGTTTGCTTCCCACAGAGTACCCCAATGACTTGGGTATCCCAAATACAGCAAGACACAGGTGTCCTTCCTTCCACCTTTTTATCAATCCTAAGCACCTGCTACACGAAGAATATTAACAGCTGGAAATCTTCAGCAAATTTAAGCACTTGCCTCCCATCTTGTAGCAGGCACTGGCCTCTAACAGTGATCCAGGAAGCCCCACTTGTGGCCCTTCCCAGCACTGGCCAGCTTGCTGACAGGTACTGGTAAAATGTTACTGTTAGTGTAAGAATTATGATGTCCTCCTTGTTATTCTCATTCTGCTATTTCATAACTCACTGGGTTGTATAATGACTGTATAATGATAATCTCATAATCAGTCGTTCAAGTTTTGCTTATCCTTTTGGCAAATAAATTGCTCCTATGATTGACATAAGTTGAGAGGAAAAGCAGGGAGACATTTTAGAAACATAGAATGGTTTAGGTTGGCAGGAACCTTGAAGATCATTGAGTTCCAGCCCCCCTGCCCTGGGCAGGATCACCTCCCACTAGACCAGGTTACTCAGAGCCCCATCCAGCCTGGCCTTGAACACCTCCAGGGATGGGGCATCCACAGCTTCTCTGGGCAACCTGGGCCAGCGTCTCACCACCCTCACAGTAAAGAATTTCTTCCTGATATCTAATCTTAATCTACCCTCTTTCAGTTTAAAACCATTACCCCTCATCCTATCACTACACTCCCTGATAAAGAGTCCCTCCCCATCTTTCCTGTAGGCCCCCTTTTAAGTACTGCAAGGGGCTGTAAGGTCTCCCTGGAGCCTTCTCTTTTCCAGGCTGAACAACTCCAACTCTCTCAGCCTGTCTTCATAGGAGAGGTGCTCCAGGCCTCTGGGCCTCCTCTGAACTTGCTCCAAGAGGTCCATGTCCTTCTTATGCTGGGGGCCCCAGAGCTGGATGCGTACTCCAGGTGGGGTCTCACCAGAGCAGAGTAGAGGGGGAGAATCACCTCCCTCGACCTGCATGACAACTCCTTGATTATTTTGCACATTTGCCCCTCCCCTAATTAATTTATGGAGAATACATAGAATAACAACATCAATATGAAAAACAATTTGAATAAAGTCAAGAACAAAAAAAGTAAAAAAAGTTTCCAGGCATATTTCTATGTATGCGTGGTTTTCTGTGTGAGGACAGTAAGGTTTTGGGTAACATACATAATATGCATTTCATTTACTTGCTGATTCTTATGCTATCTCACTCATGCATCTACTTGCTACTGTATTAATAATAATCATTAAAGGAACATCACAACATTAATATTGAATTTATTCAAAAGTGCAGGGAGTTTCATGGAAAGAATTCAAAATGGGCCATTTTTCTTCAAAATAAAGTGCTTATTTTAAAATAATTGAAATTATATTGATTGCTTACTCTTGTGGCCTCCCACTCTTCCAGGTATGATGCTTAATTTCCAAAGAACAGCTGATAACACAAAAAAGTTACTAATGGAACTGGCCATCCTCAGAAATACATATAGCTATAATAAACAAATACCTAACAGAGTAAATCGTACTGTAGTGGTGCCCTCTGCCCAAACAATCGAACATAAAATCTGATTTCCTTGAAATTACAGCCCGAGCTGCCTGTGGTCCAGACCTCCGTATGTACTGCAGCCCCAGTGGCTTCTGAGTTCCATATACGGGGGATACCTGCTCTGCTAACAAGCTCTACAAGCTGTAACTTTATCAATGTAATTCAGTACAATGTTTAAAATATAGTGAAGAACACACTTATTCTGATTTCATGACTACCTATCTATTTCAAGAGGATAATCTTTTTCCACTTCCAATGTGAGGTTAGTTCACTACCTTCTATGTCCACTAAGGATCTATTACTTTTTTATTATCAGGAATATTTGTTTTAATGCATCACATACAAACACTTTGGAGACGCACATAAATGTATGGCTTTGTTCTCAGCCTTCCTGTCACCGGAACCGCTGGGCAGCAAGTCCTTTTCCATAAGGAAAAGATAGCTCTTAATTGCCATCTTAATGTGACTTTTTCACAGAAGGCAGACACACTCCACAGATCTTAAGATATTCAAAAGAGCAAATTAGAAAAAAGTGCTAAATACATAAAAATGCTACACAAAATACCATCCACCTGTGCTAGGTATGCTCCAAGGCTTCCCCTTGGAAGGGGGAAGCTTTCATGCTTCCTTAAGGCCGCTGGCCCAGGACCACAGCATGCAGAGCATTCCCCTGCAAGCACCTGCAGCTCTCCCGAGTTATCCTATTCTCTGTAAATTAGATTATATAAAGCAAACTCCACTGATGCCATAAAGGCTGGATTTGCACCGGATTTGCTCCTTCACAGCACAATCAAGAGTAAAATTTTTGGTGCATTGCTGTCACAATCAAAAGCATTTTCGGTCCTCTCTGTTCTTGACTGAAACAAAGGTTCCGGAGCCAGGGCCACAGACGTATTTCACTGATATGTAACATCTATCTATGGGGAACATGACAAACTCTAAAGCCCAGCTTACTATCACTAACCCTTAGAAAAGAAACCCGTATCTTATTAAGTGCAGCTTCTGTGAATTTCTTGAAGGTCTTCCTTGGACACAAATATTGCAAAACTTTCAAAATCACCAATTAATAATTTTTGTTATTAATTTAATTTTTATCCATTCACTTACTTTGGCTTAAATCAAATGCATGAAATACACCAAAAATGTCTTTTCTTATAACAGACACCTGTACCAAAAGCAGGAATTTCTGGCTTCTAAGTAGTTTCCTAGTGAAGAAGTGTTTGATGGTAGTCTTTGTTGTCCTTGCTAGGGATGACATTTTATTTTCAGTAACATATACAGTCTGTACAAACAAAAGTTTCAAGCAGTGGCAGTCTAACACTTACTAGATGAGTTCGAACAGAGAAGAACCTATTCCTTCCCTACATTATGCATGGTTGCACACCTGGGCACACAAATGCAGAAACACAACTTCTCGGGAGCAGGTTTGGTGCTTATGGCTGGCTCAGAGCACAGGCAGGGGGAGGCTGAACCCTGGTCAGCGCGTTCCCAGAGATCTCAAGGATTTCTGTAACACGAGAAAACCATTCAGCAACCTTTCAGGATGCATATTTTTCAGATCTTACTGCTCGTAATGAGGACTGAAGGCAAACTTATTAAATAACTCATAGACATTAAGAACGTCACCAACTGCAGTTTTCAGGTTAATGACTTTGCATCAGAGGCATTACACATCAGAGAATTGAAAGGGTCAGTTTTAATACAAGTGCTAACTCTAAGGAAAAGATTCCTGGGCCTAATCCAAAAGCTTTCTTAGGTCACTAGGTACCAATCAGCAACTTTCCTCCCCTTTATAAAAATATGCCTTTCAAATATAATACAACTCTATAAGATGGACCTACCCAAAACTCAATTCACAGTATTGGAGGAAAAGTGGAAGTGATAAACTCCAAAGAGACAACCTGACTTTGGAGAGTAGCTACCTTATTTCCATCCTATTTTGTTCTTTTTTTGCACATTTTATTCTATGGACTTACATGAATATCTTACTAAAAAGTTCGGGCTTTTGAGTAAAGAAAATTTCATTATTTCAGCATGTTTATACAGACCCATAATTTGCAGTGTTTAGTTAGCAATACATTAAACTCACTGAAATCTAATAAATAAAACATATTAATAAATTATATATCAATGTAAGAAGCTGTCTTGGTCCATCTCCCAAGATAATTATGAAGTGGGCATTTTACTCTTCAGAAGAAATGCATTCTTAAAAATGATTCTGCAAATAAAGAACTAATATAAACTTAATGTAAAAGATGTGACCTTGGAATACCTCATTAATACCTCTTCTATAACTGCCCTTGTATTTATAAATGTTTGAGCAATGGTTAAACACACAATCATAATGATATGAGTCTAGACATTTTAAAAATGAAAGCTCTACCGTTACTTTCTATTTACATATATTGTGAATCCGAATGTGAGTAAGAGTTTGCCTTGGTTTCATGGGTTTGGGTTGTTTTGTTTTTTCGGGTTTTTTTGATTGATTGACTGATGAAAGATCACATCTACTCTTAGGCCACCATTTTAACAGTTGTCAGTTCACTTGCAGGTTAAATTTAACAACAAAAAAAACTTGTGGAAAAAGCCTTTACCCAGAATAGAGCACTGTGATTCTTAGGTTTCAGTATTCTGAGAGTACAGAAAATGTAAAAATATCTCTGAATTTTCCAGTGAACATTTGCACTGCGCATGTCACTTAAGGTTTTTGGAAAAAGAAACCTTTGCAATCTTTAAATCCATGTATTATTGCATACACTGCTTACGAAATGACCCCTGGGTCTCTAATATACACACTTAGATATCAAAAGGAACACGACTTTACTTCTAATTTGGTGAGTTTTTCCATGTATCTCAAGAGGAGATTCACGAGCACATTGGTGAAGAAAATTGTTTTTTTCTCATCATATCTTTAACATGCAAGTATTGATACGTCAAGGAAACAGCATGGTGAACATTTGAAGTGTTGGCACCTATCATACACTTTGTACACATGCTGCGTGGTACAGCTTCGTACTCTTAGTTCTCTTATTCCTTGCACTCTCCATCTGGATGCTTTCAGATTAATTGTTGGAAAAGTCCTCTCTCTGGAGGACACCCTCCCACCACCGCGGCCTGTTGCTGTTTCAGGTGTTCTGCACCTGCTCGTTCTCCTCCCCTCACATCATGAGTAACCCAGTCCTTTGGCAATGATTAATTTAAACAGCATAAAACCTCTTTTCCGCTAATGAAATACAATAAATAAATATAGTTATTCTTTCATTACTGTAGTCTCTGACCATCTGAAAATATTTCACTCAGCTGACAGAAATGATGCAAAATTCCCATTTCCTTGAAGTAATAAAGGGAAAGGTGTTCTTTAATAAAATGAAAAGGGATAGCTGCCAGATGCAGTTCTGGAGACTACCGTCTACTGGAAACATGACACACAGCCCTTGAATCCAGAATTCTGCTCTGAAGATGCAGACAACTAGGCTAGATGAGGATAGCATCACCGCCGAACAGCTCTGGGAAATTCAGAGCAAATCACTTTCTCAACAAATACAAGCTTTACTTCTACTCAAAGACTGCTTGACCAACGGTTAAGTCTAAAGATACTTGTCATTTATGAAGTTTTCCCACAAAATCTGACTCTGTTTCCCTCAGGGTGGAGTGCAGCTCCAGTGCCCCAAAACCCCATGTGGACACCCGGTCAAAGCACGCCGTGGTCCCCCGGGGCTCACACGCCCTGCTTGCCTCCTGCTAAAATCAGAGCAGAGGGGCAGGGCTGCTGCATGCCCAGCTCTCATCAGGGCTCAGGGCATGCCACTGGGCCAGGAGGTACAGCACTTGCATGGCCTGTGAGCGTGTACCATCCCTGTCTGGAATAATAACCAGTGGTATTAGCTGGGGGAGCGATCTTCCAAAATACCAGGCTTTGGTCAAACTCTGTTCCCACTGAAGATACCACAAACATTCCCGTTGATTACTGTGGCAAGCGTTAGGCCAGTGCCTTTTATTACTCCATCCTATATGAGGAGTTTGAAATACTTCTTGTCATGCAGTCAAACAGAATAATTGTACCAGCATTTAAATCCGACTGGAAGGCATGGCCAAATTCTTTTCTGGCTCATTTAACCTTCCTAATGCCAGAATTCATATGGAGGTTTCTATAGGCCTATACAGGGCTGTGTCAAACACAATCCTTTCCCATACCACAGAGATTTTTTCCAGGATATATACTGCAGCAGATGAATTTAAAATTTAGTTTCAGTGAGCAACTGCGCAGGTAAAATGTAAGTGCTTAAAACCAGACATAGCAAGTAAGCACAATCAGGAAGAATTTGTGTTTAACTTTCTGTAAACATTTGGGGCTATGTTCTGTTTCCTTTCACCAAAAGGATTTCAAAATAGTGATTTCAAAATAAAGTACAGATGACTCTTCATATGGTTTTCACTCACACCCTGATATGGATGCATAGGCAAAGTGCTTGTGCACCATAATGGTTAAAGGTGTTTAACAAGAATATAATAATGTATTTTGTATAAAAAAAAATAAAACTGCAGACCTATAAAGATGTTTGACACTGTTGTCCTCTAATGTTAAGCCTGACCACACTTCCTAAAAAGATGATGAAAGGTGTGGAGTAACTGAGATTAAATGGCATTTCTCCTTCAAAAAGCTTAGAGGTATGGTCTGTAACTGGGCTCTAACAACTCTGTGCTGAGAGAGCCGCTAATTCTGTAAATTCTGCCCCCACCAACATAGGCAAACAGCTCAACAGAACTGAACAACCTCATATTAACTGTCTTTTAAAGAAAAACTGTTAAACTATATTCTCTTCAGCCCTAATTACCTTGAAATTACTTTGATGAGAACAAGGTGGCACATTTTTGTCTTGTGCTGAGATCACTTAAAATGGTACATGGAAAAGAAAAACTGTGTATCCTGAGGGATATCACAGTATTTGCCTATAATAATTACAATAACTTTTACTGTTTTTTATGCTAAGATATCATATAAGTAGTACTACTGCTAAATTTTAGTTACTTAATTTTCATTTGTTGCTATCTTAATTGTTACAGAGCACTCAGATTTGTAAAGTTATATCAAGGTGTGTAACACAAAAACATGTTCGATATATGCCTTCAATAATTTCTTTGTTGTTTGAAAACTTCCAACTTACAGCAAAGCTGGCATTTTATGGCCTGCAGAGCTATAAATCATTTTTAAAATCATGATGATATTACTCAAAACAGATGTGAAAACATATGTTTGCCACAGTTGTATAAACCGCTTACTTGTCATACTTAATAAATGTTGATACTTTTATTTTAACTACATTCCTTCTTAATAACTTTGAAAATCTTTTCCATGGTAAATATATTTTGCCTTAGTAAAAGTAATGGCAGGTTTTGAAAAACAAAGCTTGTTCTGTATACACATTACAAGTATATTTTTTGCTGAGCAACGCAGCACAGATCACATTCTTCAGTGACTGTCCACACCTGACTACGAAAAACAGTCAACATACTTGAGGTGCACCACAGCCCAAAATAATTATATACAAGAGAATACTACTACTATTAGGAACAAAGGATCTATACGGGAGTGAGACAAATCAGTGAGGAATAACAACGCTTGTATAGGGTGACAGAAAGGCCCAGCACACACAGGCTGGGGATTTTCAGAAGCAGAGTATTGACTCTGTCCTACTGGCGCAGTCCATCAATTATAGGGTGGTTGTATCCCATAAAACAGAGATTCCTACAGGAACTGTACTACAGGCTTGTCACACTGCCAAATGCAAAAACCGCTTGGAATTGTTGGATATACCATGTTGCTGGTGACTTTAAAATGTCAGCATTTGTCCCACTATAATGTCATCAAAAGGTTTCAGTTCTGGAGCCGTGGGATTACTTGAAAACTGCATCTTTACTTGACAAAAAGAAATAATTTCTCATTTTTGTATTTTCAGATAAAATCTTGACCTGTGTAGATCAAGCATAAAGACAAAAACATTATTCTGTCTTTAAGAAGATAATTTAAAATGTCTCATGATTTCAAAGCACTTTTTTCTGATGTAGGTCAATCTCTGAACACTAACTCCATCCTAAAAAAATCTGTAGGCGCATGCAGAAGTAACACGTGTAAAGACATATTTCCCAGTACATGATCGATTGAAGAAAGACAATACTATGCAAAAATGTAGACCAGGAAATTAAAAAACCCATACAACTTTAATCTTAAGGTGAAGTATGGCACACAAAGGGTTAGCACCAGATCTTTGTGATTTCGTACATGTCACAAGGAACGTTCAACGACCACAGGAGCCTGGGTAATGGGTTCACAGGTGGTGGGGTTTAAATTATTTTCACGCTTTTCGGGATTTCTGAATTGTCTTTTCTGATCCTTAAAGTGTACCTTTCTTCATCCGTCCTGAGTGACAAGACTGCTACTACCAATAACTACATGATTTGCATCTTTGAACCCCATAGGATACTGAATTGTTTCTCTGAAAAATTACTAAACATGTGGCAAGAAACCATGCACAGTTCAACAAAATTAAAATCAACTACATTTTCAGATTTAGATTAAATACTCAACTATGCAATTACTACAGAAATGTAATTTTTAAATCTTAGGAATGAAGGTATGGTTGATAACTGTTTGGCCTCTAGTGTTGGTCTAAAAATGCCAACAGGTGTCAAGAGGGAAAGATTTAAGCATGATGATCCAGACAGAAAATTATCTCAGAATTGCACAAAAGGGCTCTTTTGGGGTTCACAAGGAAAGTGCTTAAATGCCTAGAGAAACCAGTGAATAGAAAACAGCTTCTGCTTTCAGGAGGAGAGAGAGTTGAGTATAAAAACATAAAATACAGGAAGTTTCAGGCTCTTCCTACCCATAACTGGATCAGTCACAGACATCTAAGGAATAGAGCTGATCATATATAAAATTATTTAAGCAGATTCATGATTTTGTAACTCTGGAACCACAGGGCACAAGGAGCCTCCAAATTCTCTGGAGTAGCTTATAAAATTGGCTATACCTGCCTTTTTAGTTTTCTCAGAAAATACATTAAATACAGAGAATGCAATCATTTACTCAGGCCTAAGGTGCAGGAGTTTGGTTTTTATGGATAACGTAAAATCACCCCAATCAAAATATATATCAGTTTGTGTTTTTATTTATGATAAAATGTTGGTATTTACAGTAGACTTATAAGTACATTTAGCTTATGTTGTCTCCTCTTTTGGTCACTTGCTTCTCTTTCTTTTCCTTCACATCTTTTTCACGCTGAAACCGTAATATCTCCCTCTATATACACCTTTGCAGTATTTTTCCAGTATTCACTTACCTTCAGCTTTCTTTTATTTCTTTAACTATATTCCATCTTCTTTTTTTGCAGGCACTCATTTTGTATGGTGCTTTCTGTACATCCTGCCAGAATAAACCTCCCACCTATTAATATGAATTTTTTTTTTTTGTTATATTTGCAAGGAAACAAAATGGCTTCTTCTTCCGCGATGCACAGCCGCAGATGCCACATGCTCTCTTGTCACTACACCACTTCCCCGGGGCTTACCTGCATGCACCCATGTATTCAGTTTCTCCAGTACTCAGCAATCACTGCAGGGAGAACTGAGCAGAGGAGGCTCTTCCCTGCCTACAGGACAATCACTACAGGCCAAACATCACTTCTTCCCTTGCTGCCTCTCACTTATGAGGTAATGTAATATTATTAGACACAAAAAATGGCTTACTTCCCTCACCTACATACCAGCACTAGTGTAGTCTGCACACACACACCCTGGAGGCAAAGAAACAGTACCATGTGACTAATCAAATATTTGCTAGGAACTTCATAAATAATTGAGTCAAAAGACCGGCAAAATATTAGCCCCATACTATATAAACACAGAGAGGCAAAGATCTGATTGTTTACACTTCCTAAGAAGAACGCCACATAAATTCAATGGATACATTATTCATTGCAATTAGGCACTTAGCTCTCTTCAATTTATAGTATTACACAATTGCATATGCAGAATAATAGAAAAAGGAATAAAACTCATAATAAGTGTAATTAAATGCCTGAGATGGAAAATGGCCTGTAATTCTACCTTTATCCTTTTGTATTTTTTTTAGGCTGGTCCCGGTTTCTTGATCAATGAGTTCTCCTTCCCTGCTGTTGGTCAGCATAGCTAAAAAAATCAGAGTGCACAGCTATATAACACTGTCAAGTTAAAAAAAAAAAGTCAGCAGAGAGGAAAATATTAAATTATATTTCCTCTTTGTCAATATGTTGGTATTTTAACATTTTTTATACTATATAAGTTCTAAAGCAATTGACCATTTTTATTGCCCATAATCAACCATTTCACTGTCCCAGTTCAGCACTTAAAGCCAAGTAAAATATGCAGCAAAGGCAAATTTTCTTAAGTTGATTAAACAAAGATACCAAAATAGAACCCAAATTACTACTGAGGTGAATGTGATTTCTTATGAAATGTTCAAATTAAATAATTAGAAAAGTACTTCACAGAAATCATTTTGGGGAAAAAAACATTTAAGGATTTAAGTATTAGTAATTATCTATAAAGCAGCAAACTTAATAAAAAATACAGATAGACAGACAGTAACCCAAATTCATAGATGACAGCAGAAAAACAATACTCTCTAGTGTTGAAATAAATTCTTTGCTTAACACCTGCAAGATCAGTGAGAGGTGTTACGTTTATGATTTCAGGATGCCTATTTTCTTTGTTCTTATTTAATTAAACCATTTCCTTCTCTACAATTAACTAATTACAGAATTTAAAGTTATTCCAGTGAGGACATTTATTAAAAACGTCATTGCCATATTTCAGGGAAAGCTTTTTTCTTTTTTTAAATAGCTGAAGTAAAAATATATCTGTATTTACATAGATACAAAGTGTATATATATCTTTACAACGGGTAAGCATTAGACTTCAACACAGAGAAGCGTTTGATTCAACGTAAATAAAAGCTAGTTTTCTGTAAAAAGCCTTCAGCAGCAGTTTTGGAGTGCAGAGGCTTGCAGCGTGTGCTATTATTATTAATAAAACAAGTTACAGTAGCTTTCAAAAGCTACAGTGAGGACAAAATTCCCTTTTTCACTGCTGCTAAAGGAAGTTCCATTTCTTCTCCTATATATTTCTAGCCCTATTTTACATATGAAAAAGCTGAGGGGAATCTACTTTCTAGTCTCTGCCCTGTGTGTGCGTATGTTTAGGCAAAGTAGTTCAAGTTCCACTGACCAGTTTGTGTACAGCCAACTGTGCTGCGTAGTGCCATGCTGCTGCTGCATGGACCAGAGTCCAAACTGCAAGATCCCAGCAAGCAGCTGAGTAGTTATATGATGGGGGTGAAGTCTATGCTGACTTACATGGACTGCGCTGTTTTTGCAGTTTGAAACTAGCTCAGCCATGCCTGCATAGGCTCCAGCCACTGTGAAGACAACAGTGTTGACATACACTGACGTGAAGAGATGTTAATTGACTTGTCCTAGATCCCTCTTGGAAGCACCAAGAATAGGATCTAAACTTTCTCTAGACTGAATTAGCATTTTAAACACAAGATCGATAACGCACAGACTGTGAAAGCTGTGGTGGAGAGCCCAAAAACATAAAAAAGCCCTCAGCCTTGTGCTGATGAGGAAATGCGTGGGCATGAGGAGATTTCTGGGATGGAAAAGCCACCGTATAATCTGTGACTTTTCTGACATACATAAAAAGAAAAAGATATCTTAATATTTTTCAATTCCAGGTGCCTTCAGAGGCACTTTCTTACTCCAGCATGCAAGAGAAATTGGTCATACCAGAGAAGAGGTAGTATCTTCTGTGCGTGGATGGATACCGACATAGAATGATTCTGAGGGCCCGGGCATAGTGATGAAACTAATAAAACAAACTATATTGATGAACTTTCTGGTTGGTTTGTTTGTTTTTTTTTTCAAAAAATGAGTGCTTCCCTGTGTTTCCCAGCAAAGAAATATTTCCCTCAACAAACTTCTAAAATTCTTGAGCTCAGTAACTGTGAAGGGGTGCGAGGCTGCAGAGCACTAACCGATTCTGTCTGGTGTGTTGTCCAACTGGGATGGCGAGCTGGACACGCTGCTGCTCTGATGGGAGGAAGCGTGGCTCCCAGGCCGCTGACTGTCTTCTAGAGACGGAGCTGGAGAAGGGCTGTCTTGAATCCTTTCCTTGAAACAGAAATAAAACAAGGTCTGTGCAATTTGATTCATGAACTTCACTGAAGTTCAATGAAAAAATGAAGTTGGCTAAAACAGCAATAACAAATGGTCTTTCCGAGATAAATAGTGAACACAACTCACATTGAAAGAGCAGTGTAGTCTTCTATAGCCAAAAAGAGTGTAGCCTTCTACATGCAATGTATCTGGGCATAGTTTTTCATCCTTTGTGTTATGACATAGCATTTGCCGCCTTTTTTTTTTCCTTGCCAACTTTTTATTTTCTACCTTTTTGACACATGGGAACATAGAGAATGGTCTTTCATGCTGTTTTCACAAACTACTTTTAATCTAGGGGTAGTAAATTGACATATGAAAGTCACATTTCAAATAAAAAATTCAGATTTGGACTAAACAGTCACTAAATGCAGTCAAATTTGTAAACTCACTAGAATTTGTACCTGAATACCTGCAGCAATATCTTCTCAGGGTAGAGCCCAGAGAAATTTTAAAAGCTGTGGCACTGGTAAGAACTTCACTTTTGCATGAAAAACACCACTGGCTAACCAAAAAAAAAGAACGTGCTTGCAAATTCTTATGTGAACATTTGCACTTTGATAATAACCTCTAAACCAAATATACATTGTACTTTAGGCAAGGAGAAAATAAAGGATAAGAAAATATAAAAATTTCGCAAAATGAAATTCTGCAGATTGCCTGAAGATGCCGTGAAGTTTTCATCAGTAAAAATCTTTAGGAATGGGTTAGACAAGCGTGGCGTAAGTAATAATTCATCCAGTCTTGAGGAAGGCTGGAGATCACATGACCACTTGAGATCCCTTCCAACCCAGTGATTCCACATGTGTAATTTTTCTGAATTAATTCAGAATTCCAGTACCCTTCATTCCTGTTTCCAGGACCAACAAGAAATTAGTACCTTCTAAAACAGACAGATCATGGCCTGAGATACTTTAGAAATTCTTATCTTAAAAACCCTTCTGTGTTTTAAATCCTCTACTACAAATTCTTGAAAGTGTAGTTCCAACAGAGAGACAATAACAAGGAGATGCTTGAATTTACAGAATTCCAGAAACTGCATCTTTGGAGTTGCCCTCATCCCTGGCAATCAGCTGTTCCCTGTGGAAACTCAGAACTAAAATATTACTTTCTTTTTTAAAAAAGGGAGACCTTCTTGCCCCCACCTCATTAAAAATCACAATTACAGTGTAATCTGGGGAAGTTGTCTCAAGGGAACTTCACAATTTTTCTGCCTTTCTAACCTATTCTCAAAGATTTTTCATTAGGAGTATGCAATCTGGCTACTTGGTGGCAATTTACCATGTGCTTTTGGAAAATAAACTGCAGTTTTTGCTAGACAGTATCCCCAATCAATAATATAGCTCTAGGAAGAGAATGGTAGATTCTAATAGTTTTTCCATTATAAATAGCTAGCATAATAGCTTCTGTTCATAACCTATTGAGGCAATTCATTAATAACACTGGCAATAAGATTGACATTTTAAGAATATTCTGTTATCCATTAAAACCATCTCTCTAAACCACATTCATCTCCACGTTCACAGATACTTTTGAGAATGATGCAAAGGGAATGTGAAGTTGGATCCTCGTGGCAAGGGGTGCCATTTGCCTATTCCAATCACAGCAGCTAAAAACGTAGCATTGAATGTGTTTTTAATAGGATAGTTATTGTACATTAAATAACAACTGAGCCTCAAAATCATGTAGCAGATGTGTATCTATTACATAGCTGTTAATCCTCGATGGATCTGTTTTCACTAATTATCTGCTATTTAATGAACGTACAATAACTAATAAATCTGAAAGGGAGACTTTTAATTGCAGTATGTTTGAATGCTAATTAAAAATGTTTAATAAGTTTTAACAGATATGAATGTATTCTTTTCAGCCACAAGTTGTTAAAATTTTGAAAACTGAATGGGTTTAAAAAAACAAATTTTCAAATTCTGGGAGAAAAAAGTCGAAGTCACTGATCTTAAAGCCTCCTGTATTTTCTTCTTCTCTGTCTCCAAAAGAGTGGGTTTAGAGGTTGCTGAGATGAGAGAAAGAGTAAGAGAGTTATGACGTACTCTGTGGATGGGTTGCTTATTAAGTTACTTTTAAAAGTCACAAGAGTATTCTGCTAAATAACTGATGAATCATATATATGCAATCCTGAGCTTACGAATACAATGTGTCTTTCTTGTGTAAATAATAACTTTCAAATAGGGTTTTTTTTTCAAATACCAGGCTACTGGTAACAGGCTACAACTCCGACTGTAATTTTATTTGCCTGGATTTCACTTTTAATAATCCTCTTTGGCACTATTTCCTCTCTTTTTATCACAAAGAATATGCAATTTACAATTAAGACATCATTTTGAAATGATTACTTTTACAGAAGAGTACATAGTTTAAGTAAATTTCACTGCCTATTGCAACCATGAAAATGAATAGCCAAGGAGAGGACATACCAACTGTTCTGCAAAAAAACCTATGAACAAATATGACTATGAATTAACACTTAGATATCACACAAACAGCCATATATGTCATCTTAAAAGGGAGTTATTTGAGTAATTCAAAAGCTGATGATTTGGAAAAGCAAAGTATTCGAGTTCCTCCTGGCATTTGCCATTGTCTCTTGCTATAAAATAATCTCTGCTTCAAGTAATTTGCCTTCAAACTCAGGGTCTTGGTTTGAAATGTTCAGGCAGAAATAAAAGTGTCAAATAATAATGTCATTCTTAATCACAGAGTGAATCACTTTCTAAGAGAATTAGTTGATTATGTCATCTAACATCTTACCCAGTTACAAAAATGTACATATACAGGGAAAATACACTTTCCCCTATAAGTAACAAAGGAGCTGAATTTTTTTTCTAAAAATGAGGATAGAGTATCATCAAGTAAGACTGCATATGGATCAAAAAATTGTCTATTTCTAAATGTTTGTGTGGAAATGTAATGCTGAAGTTCCCCTACTATAATAAATAACACTATGAACAGACTCTTTTTGCAAGTAAACAGATCCATTTTTCAGTCCTGTAATCAGTATGCATCTATTTAGCTACTTAACAGCAATGTGCTCTGGTTCATTAGGTAGCTACTGTTGTGTCTCAGCCTAGTTAAAATTTCACAGCAAGTTAATCTATTTTATTACAAATGAGAACACAAGTGATAATGTCCTCACCATTTTCCAAACACAGGGTTAACAGTATTTGTAACAAATCAATGAGGGCATTTAAATAGGAAAATTGCAAATCTAAAACCTTAACATTTTTTTTACACATTGATGACTTCATTTTATTTGTCATCTATGTATTTTACAACCTTGTTACTTTTCATTTATTTTATTTTTTTTCCTCTTGAAAATAGCTCAGTTCCCACCAGCACACTGCTGTGCAGCCTGGTTCTATACGAGATACAGTAACAGAGAAGCATTTCTAAATAAAGTCACATTTTCTCCACTTGTATTTCTTCCTATTTCATAAACTTGCAAGATTCATATTCCAGGCTACAATGTAATTCATTATATATACAAAATTTACAGATTGTGAGAATTTTATGAAAAATGAAAACATTTCTCAAAATCTCACCCATTTATCTAACTATAGTACCTACTTTATCTTTTCTCTTCCCTTTACAGAGTTGTAACATAAATTCTCAAAAAAGACTTTTGCAGTATTTAATCCTTTTGAAGGGTAATATATTTCTGTCTCACTACAGATCAGCGTCTTGCTTTGGCTCAGAAAATGTAGCTACAAAGCTTGACATTGTTAATTTTATTTGTGATTTAGGTTAAGGGCACTGTAGTCATCAACTCATCCAATTTCCAGATACATCCTTGATTTCACCTTAATATCCCTTTTCTATCCCCTGTGAGGTAGTATTCCACACAAATAATATGAAACACTACATAACAGTTGCATCCACACTGGTTTTATTTGAAATATATATGAACAGCTTACCTATTTTTGACATAATCATCTTGACCTTAATTCATTACCTCTGATTTTTTTATAGTATTGATCTTTATTTTGTGTCAAGAGTTTAGAGAAATGATGCTGCTGGATTTTCCTTTATTTTTCTTTATTCTTAGTTCTAATCTAGCTGTAATTACTCTTCCAAATGTTAATCTATTAATGAGTTCCTAGAGGATTTAATGGCATTTCACTGCTGACAAGCAAGTTTTGGAAGTTTGTCTGAGTCCTGGATATTTTATTCAGACATTTATCTTGATATTTCATATTTAATTGAGGTACTGCTTCTGTACTCTACAGGGCTCTGCGGTGGCAGGAGACCTGGAATTCATCAGACCTTGCAAATGAAATGAAGAAGAAGGAAAAATAGGGATTCTGCTGTCTTTAGGTCTAGACTAGAGTTTTCAACTATTGCAGGAAAGATTCAGACCTGATGACCACATTGGAAAAAAGGAGTTCATCGGCGATGGCAGAATAAACTTTCCAACATTAATTTGCACACTAGTTCCCCACTGGAATGTTTACTGTGCCGCACCTCAATCTCCCAGTGCTTGCCAAATCACCATTCAGATTCTCAAAATGGATTGCACAATTAAAAAACATCTAGAAACCAGAGCCTTATTTCTCTGGAGGGGTCTGTGAAGCCAGGAGCAGTCAGCCAGTAGACTGGCTGCAGACCTCCCCTCCTATCCAAAACTACCACAATTTCATGCCTGTGATATCGCTGCTCCTATCTCCCTGGCTGAATTCCATCCTCAACAAGAGAGAAAAACAAGAAAAGTTGACACAATTTCAGCTAGCAAAGAACTGAATTGCTAATGTGGGGGCTTTTTTTAGTTAATACTAAGACATATTTCTTTCCAGCTAGTTGATACTAATACTTCTTTCCAGCTATTAGTTGATACTATTTAAATTCTAATAACAAGTACATTTTTAATAGTGTTCTAAAGTTTACAGTCCTTATTCTAATGCATTACTGAGAAAAGCAATACATAATTGGCCTTTAGGCTTTTCAAAGAAAAAGAATAATCCTGACACAGTAAGCAGGAGCTGTGCTAAATCCCAAATGATGCTGGACAGTGGCCGATAAGAAATTCGACGGTTAAAGTTACTGTTTCCAGGCAAGAGAACACTGGATAGGTTTATATTTTGAATCATCTCAGTCATCTCACACGCAAAGAGTAAGATGACTTGTTGGTCTTCTGAGCTACTTAAAATATCTCCAATTGCTGTAAGAACTGGAGATGAACAAGGTAAACAGCTGGTCTGAAAACTAAGATAGGATCTGTATGTCTGAAAGCCAGCTGGATCCCATTCATCTTTTGCAGTGTATCGGGAAGTCATTCACTTAAAATATGTACTTTGCCAGTTAAAATACAATTTTTTTCACTGTGTACATATAGTTGTTTCAGTTGTAGTCAACTGGCAATTATTTTCTGACCAAATTTAAGAAATCATAAAAACTCTCCCACGTTTACTGATTTTTAATACCAGATGTTCACATGCTAATTCCATTACCTTGTGACTACTTCCTATCAATTCATTAATTGCCAGCTGCTCAGCCAAACAGAAAACTGCAGCTAATCAGATGGCATTGGTAAACAGCCAAACAAAAGCTTCCTTCTTCACCATTTCTTAAATTAGCAGTCACTGTGAGAACTATGGCAACCTTCATTCACATATAAAGATCTTACCTTTACATTTTACTTTGAATCTGAAAGTATAATACTGACTAAAATTGGAAAGGGCCTTGCAGTGGAAACTTTCTACCTGTACCCCTCCTATGAAGTGTTTCACCCAGTGCTGCTACCAAATGAAAGAAAGGCACTCCCAGGACTAATGATGATAACGCTATATCTAGTCTACATTATAGCTATATTGGTTATTAAGTACAAATGCAAATGACTAAGCCAATACTAAGATCTGAGCCAGAACTAAAAGCCAGTATGTGCTTGGCCTACCAATGTTCCCTTGCAAGCTTTGCAAAAAAGAGAGGTACTTGTGCCTTACTGTACTTTTTTCCACTTGCAAGTTTAAAGTAAGTAATCACTGCTTATCCTTTAACCTAGCAACCAGGTGTCTCGGTGTTAACCAGCAAGGCAGTCTTGGCATTGCAGGGAGAGGGATATGCCTCCCTTCGAAGGAGGAGAGATGAGAAGGGTATTTAATGCAATTTGTGGGGACCTCAACATCTCCCAACATAGTAGTTTCTCTGTATTAATGAATAAAAAGATACAAACCTGTACACTCATTTCTCCTTTGCTACAGATACAGCCACAAAAATTAGCCTTATAAGAAGGAAGCTTAAACAACTCTGTCTCACATGTCACTCCCCTAACATATTCTAGCACCCATTCCAGCAATAAGCTACCAGCAATGAACACGTGCTATGAAATGGGATAGAATAAATCTAATAATGAGAAAAATAACATACATTTTACAGAAATTTTATTTTATAAATGTTGTAATATTCTGAAAGCAATTCAGAATGAATTGTATACACAGACATATATGAAATTAAGTATGTTATAAATTCAGTAACGAGAAATTTTATTATACTGAGAAGAATTGTTTCAGAGTATTCTGAGATGGCCACATTTTTCTGGCTGTCAGGTAAATATTATGAATGTGAGTTGTACAGCACACAGAAAATAGCACCTCTCAGCAATAATTACACAGCCCATCTGTATTCTCTTTAGGGAATTTAAAATCATGTCATATACATCCTTTAGAAATGCTTTAACAATCCCACAAAATCAGGAGAAGAACAGCAGGCAAAGAAAAGGAGACTCAGAAATCTCTCCTGCATGTCTAGATCACACTGTGCAACTAATGCTTTGTTCTGTTTATCAGTAGACCAAAATATTCACATGGAAATTGTGTAGGGTTGATGTGAAGTACAAGATTTTAGTCTCCCTACCAAAACAAACCATATAATTTCACCTAACATGTCCCTTGGGGGGGGGGGGGGGGGGGGGGGGGCAGTTGATATGTTTCTAAAGTACTGAAAGAAATATTATTTCAAATACAAAAGTAAAAACGTTTTATTTTGAGGGATTTTGGAAACAAAGCATTTCAATTACATTTTAACTTTTTTTTTTCTCTGAGTTTTCTAGCTGCATTCAACAAATGTGCCATTTATTCCTAACATGGATCTGGATAAGAGCAAAATAAGAGAAAAGTAGAAATACAGCAAGCATGAGGGAATGACAACAGGAGAAAAATGGACAGCAGGAAACCAATTTGCAGAAATACTCCTACTCAGGAGAAGCACATCTCTCAGTGGCTCAGAAGAGGTTGTTAGAGAGCCAGAAGGAAAGGGAGAGAGAACGATTAGAAGGAGGAGGGATGGGGGAGGAAGGGTGAGGCATGAGCAAGAGGAGCGACAAAAGTGCAAAAGATGTGCGGTGAATAGAACAAGCAGCAAGGAAAAAGTGGCAGAAAAGGGTGAAAGAGCCTCTCAAATCTCTGCGATAAGATTTTGCCTCATTACTCTACTGTCATACTATTTTGATATCTAACACAAAAGGGAGCAGCTGGTTTGGATTCGGTTCCCACAATTTCAAGCCCATCCTAACCACAGTATCTCCCCACCAATCTGTTTCAAAGAACATCTGGGAAAGTGGCCTTTCGGTGAATATACAAAGATTCGCATAGTCATAACTCCAGAAACTTGGCTTTTGCCAGCCCTCCTTATATTTTCCTAACTCCAAATCTCCCCCTGCCCCCTCCCTGCCTTTTGGCTGAAATTGTGTAAGCTAGTATGTTTTTTAGTCATATAAGCCTCTTCCGGCTTAATCTACATAAATCGAGACTTTAGGCTTGATGACATTACCCTAACACTCCTGGTGCCTTCACTGTGCATAGCTTGAGGCCTCATTCCATTATGTTGCTGTAGGGGCATGGTCTGATTCCAAGGTTCAAAAGCACTGTCAATGAACAGAAGAGCTAGTCCCATTTTTGCTGACACCTCTTCGTGTATTTGCTGTCCATGTTATGTGCTGTGAAGCCTCAACTCCTTTGGACCCAAATGAATTTAAATGATCTGTTAAGATTTAGGCGTGCTTTCAGCTTTTTATTCAATTTGTGTTCTCAGCATACATCTTAACAGCTCCTTTATGATAAACTGCATGATATGCTGTGAATGCATATTAATAGTCATATTCATTTGTGACATAATTAGTCATATTCATTATAAGTCCACTGTAAAATAAAAATCTTAATGTTATATAGTTATTGCTCTCTGGAGTTGAGTTGTTCTATAAACTTCCTTGAAAAACACTTTCCCAAGGGCCCAACCAAACTTTGCTTCTTAAGACCTGAAAATATCACTACTGACTAGGTTTTTCTGAGTTTCAGGAACAAAATTATTGGATGACAGTAAACTACCACATTCATTCACTACTGGTTTTAGCCTAAATCATGATTCAAGTGTACTTCAGCTAGGTTCCACCCCAGACTGGTCCTCAAGAACAGGCTGGCAAAGCATTTTGTACCTCGGCCAGTACCTGGATTGCAGAGTTCATCCAGCTGAAGAATAGCTCTGGAAAAAAAGAACTAATAGGAGAGTAGACACAAGAGGGAGAATAGAGAGGGTGGTGACGTCACTGTAGCTGTCAAGTTTTTGTTTTACCATATGAGACCCTCAATTATAGACTCTTCAGAACCATTTGAGCCAAGTTTCAAACGGAGCAAGCTCTTTCAGATGTGCAGTAAATCCCTAAAAGACTGGATTTATTACAGGGATACTGTCAGAACCGTAGCTATAGCACTGCTAGCGGGTGCTGCTCTAATCACATCAGATTATATTATGGATGGCTAAGACGGTTTTGCGAGCCTGGCCATTGTGCCTGCCTAATTTATAGTGTTCCTGTCAGGAAGAAATCAAGTTTCATAGTTATGACATTTCTTTCTGGAGCACTAAATGTTAACTTTGCTGATCATGCATATCTTGCTAGAACAGCTTATTTCTAAATGGCAAACGTGATATAAAAAGCATAATGACTTCATTCAAAACCTTTATAAAGCAGCTGATTCTCACACCTATAGAAAACAGGCCAACTAGTATTTTAGTCATCAGAGTATGGAAATAGATACACACTCAATATATGCAATACACTTCTCCCATTTTAAGTAATGTCATGATGCTGGAATTGCAGCCTATCTAGTCATTTTTTTTTTACTTATTAAATGCACTTAAATAATGTCATATAATAAAAGTAATACTGCTTACAAATAACAGCAGCTATGCTTTCCTTTTACATGTTTCATTTTGTACAAGGATTTAATCTTAATTGATCGTCATTCAGAGCTAGATTATCATACATAAGGGAAGGAAAGCACAAAAGGAGTCTCACACTCTCTGTAATAAAATTCATGGAATCATAGAATTGTATAGGTTCGATGGGATCATCAAGTCCAACCACCAACCTAACACTGCCAAGTCCATCACTAAACCACGTCCCTCAGCACCATGTCTATATGTCTTTTAAATACTTCCAGGGATGGCAACTCCACCACATCCCTGGGCAGCCTGTTCCAATGCTTGATAACCTTTTAGGTGAAGAATTTTTTCCCAATATCCAATCTAAACCTACTCTGGTGTAACTTGAGGCTGTTTCCTCTTGTCCTATCACTTGTTACCTGGGAGAAGAGACTGACCACCACCTCACTACACCCTCCTTTCAGGTAGNNNGCCCAAAACTGAACACAGTACTCGAGGTGGGGCCTCACCAGTGCCAAGTACAGGGGGATGATCTCTTCCCTAGTCCTGATCACCACATTATTCCTGATACAGGCCAGGATGCTGTTGGCCTTCTTGGCCACCTGGGCACACTGCTGGCTCATATTCAGCTGTTTATCAACCAACACCCCCAGGTCCTTTTCTGCCAGGCAGCTTTCCAGCCACTCCGCCCCAAGCCTGTAGCGCTGCATGGGGTTGTTGTGACCCAAGTGCGGGACCTGGCACGTGGCCTTGTTGAACCTCATACCGTTGGCCTCGGCCCATCGGTCCAGCCTGTCCAGATCCCTCTGCAGAGACTTCCTACCCTCAAGCAGATCGACACTCCCACCCAACTTGGTGTCATCTACAAACTTACTGAGGGTGCACTCGATCCCCTCATCCAGGTCATTGATAAAGATACTAAAGACAACCGGCCCCAATACCGACCCCTGGGGAACACCACTTGCGACTGGCTGCCAGCTGGGTTTAACTCCATTCACCACCACTCTTGGCTCAGCCTTCCAGCCAGTTTTTTACCCAGCGAAGAGTACACCCATCCAAGCCATGAGCAGCGAGTTTCTCCAGGAGAATGTGGTGGGAAACAGCATTGAAGGCTTTACTAAAGCCCAGGTAAACAACATCCACAGCCTTTCCCTCATCCACTAAGCAGGCCACCTTGTCATAGAAGGAGATCAGGTTTGTCAAGCATGACCTGCCTTTCATGAACCTGTGCTGACTGGGCCTTATCACCTGGTTGTCCTGCATGTGCCACGTAATGGCAGTCAGGATGATCTGCCCCACAACCTTCCCAGGCACAGAGGTCAGACTGACAGGCCTGTAGTTCCCCAGATCCTCCTTCTGGCCCTTCTTGTGGATGGATGTCACATTTGCTAACCTCCCCAGTTTGCCAGGACTGCTGATGGAAAGTGGCTTGGTGAGCCAGCTCCCTCAGTATTCTCAGGTGGATCCCATCCAGCCCCACAGACTTGTGTATGTCTAAGTGCTGTAGCAAGTCCCTCACCATTTCCCCTTGGATTATGGGGGCTTCATTCTGCTCCCCGCCCCTATCTACTAGCTCAGGGAGCTGGGTACTCGGGGAACAACTGATCCTACTGCTAAAGACTGAGGCAAACAAGGCATTAAGTACCCCAGCCTTTTCCTCTTCATTTGTCACTATGTTTCCGCCCCCATCTACTAAAGGATAGAGATTATCCTTCATCCTCCTGTTATTTCTAATGCATTTATAGAAACTTTTTTTTATTGTCCTTAACATCAGAAGCCAGGTTAAGTTCTAGTTGGGCTTTGGCCCTTCTAATTTTCTCCCCACATAGCCTCACAACATCTTTCTAGTCCTCATGAGTGGCCTGCCCCTTCTTCCAGAGGCCATAAATTCTCCTTTTTTCCCCGAGTTGCAACCATAGCAACTCAGGCCAGTCTTTTTCCCCAACGGCTTGTTTTTTGGCACATGGGGATGGCCTGCTCCTGTGCCTTTAAGACTTCCTTCTTGAAAAACGTCCATCCTTCCTGGACACCTTCGCCCTTCAGGACTGCTTCCCAAGGGACTCTGTCAACCAGGCTCCTGAAAAGACCAAAGTCTGCCCTCTGGAAGTCCAAGGTGGTAGTTCTGCTCACCCCCCTCCTTGCTTCTCCAAGAAACGAAAACTCTATCATTGCATGATCACTATGCCCAAAATGGTCTCCAACTGTCGCATCCCCAACAAGTCCTTCTCTATTTACAAACAACAGGTCCAGCACGCACATTCCCTAGTTGGCTCCCTCACCAGCTGTGTCAGGAAGTTATCCTCACCACACTCCAGGAACCTTATAGACTGTTCCCTCTCTCTCTGTGTTGTATTCCCAGAAGATACCTGGTAAGTTGAAGTCCCCCACAACAACAAGGTCTAGCAATCTTGAGACTTCTCCCAGCCGTTTATAGAATATTCCATCTGCCTCTTCATCCTGGTTGTGCGATGCGTAACAAACTCACACTGTGATATCTGCCTGGTTGGCCATCCCCCTGATTCTTACCCATAAACAACCCTATTGTCACCATAATTTAGTTCTAGATGTCATCTACAGTCAGCATTCAGAACAAACGAGAGAAAAATGCAGCATCCCTTGACAAGTGAGAGTAACACAGCAATGGATGCACACTTTACCTCTGTCACATTAGCTACTGGTGTATTTTCTTCTCCATCGTGTAGAGAAAATAATTCCCACTAGAGTGCTGGTGAGACCTACTGTTGCTGTGGAGATACTGTGTATCCTCCAGTGCAGGTGTTGGGGAAAAAATAGCTGTAAATGAGTAACTTGCATCAGCAAGGGCCTGCTAAAGAGCATCCTTAAACCTAACTGCTTGCAAAAAAATGTAGTTTACATTACAAAGAACTTGCATTGTTTATAAAAACATATTTAATCTTCATTTTGCCATACTGATAGCATTTAAAATATAATCAAAGCTTATGAGGTCTACTTGCTGCTACAAATATTCCACTACTGTATTTAAGTTATGGTTTTCTCAAGAGGTCTCTGAACAGTTAAAGAAAAGGTTACTGAGTGAAACCTCAATTAATTTCTAACAATTCAGTGACTTGCATTAACTAGTGAACAGTTGGACATCAGAGATATGTTGCTCCTGCCCAGTCAGCAACTGTTGCAGATACACTGATGATAAGGAGAAGTTTTTATAGATCTTAATCCTAAATAGTCTCTAACCAGGGAACGCCCCCCTGAATTTTACCTGCCTTCCAAAATCCAAGAAAACAAAATCAAAGTATCAAGATCAACATTTGCCCTTATTTGGAAGTGGACTCTCAGTAAAGAAGAAAAACAACCTGAGGCAATTTTGGAGATGCCCAGGGCCAGGAAGAAGATCAGAAGAAAAGCTAAGACCTCCAGAACCTCAGCAACAGAGACATGTACTATTTTATGCTACTGTAATGTGACAAAAAAGATTTGTGTTCTTCCTTGAAAGTATGTTGATATCAGTAAATACAAGTATGAAAAATAAACATGTGGTTGTGTACTACAAGATTTCTTCCCTGCTTGATGTAGAAACAAAATTTCCTGCAGTGGCACGCTTTGACAACAGAAAGCACAACAAAATCCTGACTAATTCATTCTCACAACTGGCCTGCAATATTGGCAACAGTAACTTTCTCAATGATAAAATAACAATATTTCATAATTAAGATGTTTTACAATAAAGACACAAGAGATTAAGTTCACCAAATCAGTGAAAGTTACTAGAATAAAGCAACTCAGAACTTTGGGATTCCAGAATGATGGGGATACATGAGTGCAAATGAGCATAAATATCAAAATAAAAAGACATGTATTTTCTGGAACAGATGGTTCTATAGTCTCATATATTTAAAAACAAAAAAAAAATGGATTAAAAGAACTACCTTTAAAAGGTGACAAAATTTTGTTTTATCAACAAGAAACATGCATGTGCATGCAAATAAACAGAAAAGTTAGATTGATAGAACCTTTCTTTTTTGCTCGATAAAAAGAGGACACACTGTGTTTTAAAGAATCCCATAGAACCAATCCTTCACATGCACTGATCCTATATCCTTCTACTTTGAAAATTTCTTGTCCCAACATATTTGTGTGTGTGTGGCAGGACTCTCAACACAGGCATGAAATTTTCTTAACAACCTACTTGGAAGAGACTATCAGAAGCCGTTCAAAAGCAGAAATAGTTTTAATCCAGCCAGAGGAAATTTAGGTGTTGCTACCAGAGACTATACTCACTACGGTACTTGTGATGATTTTCTCTGCTATTAACCTGTTCTAGAATTGCACCGCACCAGAGTTTCTGTTATGTTCTACAGCATTTTCTTTTAAGTATAACATTAAGTTTGATTTTAAACAACCAGTTTAGAATAGCTTTTGAGCTTTACCAGATGCAGCACCGCTTATTCCCCTAGCCTCTAGCGAGTGTTAGTATCTGTTTTTAATTACATTACAGATTCGTAGAGCAGAGCATCTTAACTTCTTGACTGTACTCGTGGGTATTTCCTCAGACTGAAGCACTACCAGGAACAGCAGACCAGGTGTGCTATCGGCAGTTATACTCATTGCCTCTCAGTTATCTTCCTTAAGAAACTCACTATAAATGTTTTTGTTAGCCACAAACAGCTATTTTTTCTAAGTCTCATAGATGACTCTTACCTTTATAACAGAGGCCCCTGCCCTGGAAAGAGGACTGTGCATTTGGGCTGCTGCAGCCATGTTAGCTATTGTATTGAGGTGGTTCATCTGGTTCATTGCCATTGCAACCGAAGCGGGAGGTAGGCTGACAGGAAGCAGAGGGTGGGGCATCATCATAAATGGCAGGTCTATCCCTAAAAGAGAGCATGGGCAGGTTATATGTGTCAGTCCCTCATTTTATAACCCAACACCTTAATTTTTAGAGTCTATATTCTACCAGAACATTGTCAAACTCAATATTATTACATGTTAATAATTTTGATGTTACATAGGGAATAATTGTCTTCGTATTTCAGAAAAGACTGTAGGGTTTGTATTAGGGAAAGAAACATATACTGTAAAGTAACACAATATTAGCAAAATGAATATACAACAGTGCATTAAGTTCAGTGATCTCTTTATAAAAAGCAATAAAGAAAAAACCACAAAACATGCAGATATTTGCATGTTTTTACAATACATCAGATGAATATTTATTGATAATTTTATCTGACAATATACTCCTATCAAGTCCTCTTACTATTATTAGTTCACACAGCAATCTGAGACTAGATTTATACATTAGGACAATTTCTTGAATACAGGAAGCTGTGGGTTGGACTATAGACACTACTGAACTACCGTACAGAAGGTCTGTGAACTGGAACATGTAATGACAGGTTAAAATTGTTGCCAGAGGTTTTAATTTCCAAGAAGTCACTTTAAATTGTCTTCTGCTATGGATGTAAAACAATTTAAGAAGGTATAAAATTCATTTGGACCAACTTGCAGATCCTGACATTGCCAAAAGGTGATGTTACTGCTACAAAAATTGGATTCTCGTGTTTCATTAATATCTATTTCAGCATATGTATTACTTGTTGTATTTAGTAATGACTACAATGGAAAGCAAGACCAAGACACCAATTCACTGAAAAAACTGTTTCGGGTTATTTTGCATTTAAGAATTCTATAGAGAGACCACTTGAAGATAACTACATTTGGGCATCCAAAACCTTTTTTTTTTTCCCCCCAGAAAAAATAGGACTCATTCTACCAGACAAAATGTATTACCATTTTTCTAAATGAAATTTAGATTAGAAATTCTCATTAAAAAAAATCAGGTAAAAAGAGTAAATAACATAATCATATAGCTAGTCATAATCATATGCTATTTACATTTATTATTTCTAAAAGTTTTTTAACTTTTGGCTCTATCTTAACTATTTTAAATGAGAAGGCCAGTCACCATTTTGGTGTATGACAGAACCCACAATAAAAAATATCACTGACTGTTATAGCTTATGTTGTTCCAATACAATTTGCCTATGGTGTTATAAAAACATCACAAAAGGCAGAATTGTATATATTCTGAGCTCCCACATTATTTCTGTTTAGCTTGAGTATATCACGATCAACAACTGCGATGTCTTATGATTCACTATATATTTTATATGATGATTCACGTCAATATTAATTATGATAGGTAATAAGCAAAGCACAAATACATCTCCCTTCACTGTAAACCATACTGACAATCCCCTTCAGTGCTTACATCCATAAGCCTTTGTTCTCCTGCATATCTCCCTTAACAGCCCAATAATCTTTCCTCATACTCTATAGAGTTCCAAAACTCCCAGACACCATCTGGCCACATTGAGTTGTATGTCTACTTAAAGTCCAATTGACATGCAAACTAAATGCAAACTACAAACAGAATTTAACAGCACATCACCAGTTTTAAGACACAATCCGTCAAACATTTCAGAGGACTATGAAGAAAATATATCATACACTTGCAAATCACTGGACATAATGGCTGACATTCAATAAACCCTTTAATAGCCTATAGACATTTGCCTACTTCAAAATCTACTGGAAAAGATCTTTAAAGTTTTCTTTAACAGCAAAGAACACAATATGCCTGTATGTAAAATACATACAGATATTGAATTATATATAATTATATGTTTTATATATATTATAATTCTGTGAATTATGCAAGAATATAAAATGAAAGGATAAACTACAGTGAATTTGAGCCCTATGATCTGGTGATTTTTTAACTACCAACACTTAACCCAAAATGCTCAGGTCCGTACGTTCCCATTAACAAAGCAGACCCATATTGTAGGAATCATTTCAATAGCTTTGATTTGTTCAAGTCTGGGGCCCTACATAGCTAGCAAGGAACGATCTGCTCCTAAAATTGCCAGAAATGTCATTCATCCATCAAAACTAACACCAAAAATCAACTTTCAAAACTTTGAGGATGAAAAACAAAATAGCAAGAATTCAGAAATAGTGAGATTGTCATTCTTCATCCATCATCATCTGTTAGAATTAACTTTACTCCTCACTAATTTTTAAAATATTAATCTTGAACATCTTTCTTGGAGTAACTTTCCCTTCCCTTCCTTTCCTCTTTGGGTGTAAAGGAGAAGGGGAACTGCTGGCTTCCCACCTGCCCCCTTCCTAAGGGAAGGAAAAGATATGGGTTTAAAGGGAGCTTTAAGTTCCAAATCCAAAATTTATCTGTGTCATTTTATTCCAGTTGCTTTAAATAGCTGGGTTCAATGGATGACCTTGCCCAGATCTGGCAGGTACAGTGCAAAACAAGGCAGAGGGATTGCTTCTGCTTGCTTTTCACTAGATATTTTGCAGGTATTTCTGGCTGTCCTATTTTTATTTGGTGGTAAGCTTTTTCACCTGGAAGAGAATTTTCTCATATAGCTAAAATTTTACGCAACTTTATGGTTATTTTTCCCTTCAGTTCAGGTCATGGAAATGTCAATCAAGGACAGTCCCTAACCCAGCAGTGGGTGATACAGAGGGTGGCTGCATCCCAGTGGGTGGCTTGGACACTATGCACCTGGGCAGCAGCCAGTGGGAGGACTGACCCTCCTGTCGGTCATGTGTCTCCCATCCATTTCCCCCACCCCTAGGGGGATGGAAAGGAGTGCAAGCCCAGCCTCCAAGCAGAGCTCCATGTACTTTTTTTTTGAGAGCACAGTACGTACTGTTGGTGAGCAGGTGATTCTGCTGGAGAGGACTGAGTGGGTGCGCGCTTCCAAGGCTTGACTGCCCTGACAGTGTGGGATGACCAATGCTGTGCTGTGATCCCGTTGTAATGGGAGACTGAAGCTTGTCTTTATCCCAGGAGGATTCACTCCCACCTGCAAAACAGGGTACAAACAAACCATAAATGGCAATACTTTTCTTTAAAAGACATTTTGCTTGGTTAGCAATGAGCTAATACTCTTTACCATAGCTAAGCACCTAGGACAAACGCAGCACCTGAATCCTACACCCGAGATTTTTTTTTTTTAAATAAATTAATAACTATGCATCAGGCAAAAAATACAACCAGAAACTTTCAGCATCACCTACCTTCATAACACTAGTTTCTGGAAACAGAAAAAGCTAAATGTTTAAGGACAAAATCATCCAAGTAAACATCAGTAACAATTAAGTAAATAAGGCACAAAGGGAACATCTGAGACACTGAATCACAATCTGCTGCTATCACAGGGAATCAGGCTACCCCGTCCCTACCAGAGACTACTAGGTGTCCATCCTCAGGCTCGTCAAGACTTTCACCGCTGTTAATCTTACTGGAGAGTTGCTCCAGTATTCACTCCCTCCAACGCTCACTAGCATTCTAGCTTAAATTCATCCCTGAACAGGTTATTGCAATTTATCCTGCTGCTATGTTATCTTTCAGCTTAAACAGCTTTTCCTCCACTGCTAGGTTTGATCCTAGGGATGTCCTAAGTGAAACACTCCACTTTGCTAGGTTAAACAAGACAGGCATTAGGTTGGGCTTGGAAATCATCAGTATACAGGAATTGAAATTTAACGAGTCCAGATATCTATTATGCACAGTAATTACTTTCCACAACAAAAACACAGTATAGGAAACTAAGCACTTGTGTTTGGTCTAGAATATCTGGTCTTCTGAAGAGAGGGTGTTCTGCAGCAATTTTACAGATCGTCGTTTTCTTCAGTATTACAGTTACATACTTGAACAACAAGTTCTTTTTAAACAGAAGTAGACCATGTCAGTGAATTCTGAAATACACCTGGTCCAAAACCAAAACCAACTTAAAAAGTTAGATTGAACATCTCTAGAGTAAAAAGGTATTTTAAGTACGCTCTCTTCTCAGGTACACCCTACATTTTCAATTAGATTATAGATTGTCATGAAAATGTGTAACTGCAGTATTGACTTTGTTTTGAATTGATGAACAAGAATTTGAGTTAGAATAAGTAAATAGATTACTGTGTTGAAGCGGATAGAGGCAGCAAGCAAAAAACCATTTTAATTGAATCTGAAAGTAACAGAAAAATTCCATTCTTTATGACAAAACTTAGCTAATAAACATGATTAATATGGCTAAATGAAAAAGTTTGAAAGAGCAATGACTGAGAAAAAAGGAAATCACTCCGTCATTTTAGCACTATGTCCAAGTCTGAATTACCTTCCTATAAAAGGTTTGCAATTTGTAAAATGATGAGTAATACATTGACAAGGAAATATACACTAAATTATGCCATGTGCTATAATATAACATGGCATAGTGCAATAATTAGAAGAACTATTACAATTAAGGCTGTGTCAGCATCTTTCTTATTTAATATACTGTATATCAGCTCTTTCAAATAACACTTGACTGATACTTAGTATAGAATTTGTTCATCCTGACTATTGTGAAACAGAGGTGGTGTTATCCGGTAAAGTATTTCTCCAGTTAAATGTGTGATTTAAAAAAGATTTTCTGAGGAAATGCTTAGCATTTGATTCCACCAAATGAGTTTTATTTTTCTCCATATGCTTTTTCAGTAAATGTAAGTTTAACATTTATACTTCATTCTTCCTCAAAAAACATGTGACGTACCTTAGCATGAATTTTTTCTTAGAAATAGATTTTGTAAATGTAACTTCATGTATCAGGGCAGTGTCCATGAAAACTGCGCACAAGACAGTTTGTCAGAGATTTCTGAATGAAAAGAAAAAAATGCACACTTTGTCTGAAAGTCTCCCTTACCCCATTTGTTTTTCTCCAATATTTCCAACCCCAGGCACAGATGGTCTAAACTCTTAGCTCATTTACTTATTTTTGGAAGTCTCTTTTGTCTTTCCAAAGCCTCATGCACCTACACACCACACTTCTGTGGCCCTGAAGCTGTAGTATAAGAGTGCTCTACCAGCTTTCTGTGCCCAGATCTACAACTGTTGCACTTTGGAAAGTACTATTATTCCTATTTTACAGATGGAGAATTGCACTGTGCAGAAAAGTGACTTGCTTAAGGAAATACAGGAAACCTGCAATGGAACAGGAAACTAAATTTAAATTATGTTATACAGTCCAAATCACTGGACCAGTTTTCCTTACAGATGGGGACAATAACAACTTTTTCTCCCTGCAAATTCCACTTGTAAATCTGCTCCAGTATTCAGTGCCAGCAACACAAGAATAAATTGCAATACACTTATCTCTACAGACCATTCCTGTATTCTTATGTTCCCTATCACTTCTCCATAGAGAAAGAACAAAAAAATACTGCTGAGCGTATGATGTATAATAAAAGTGCACGTTAAATGAAATGTATCCTGTAGTCTGCAATATACCGCATAGATAACAGCTTCATCACTTAATCTAGACTGTATACACTACGTAGTAGCAAGTCTCTTAAACAGAAAATAATAATTGTAACTTCTTACTTAGAACTGTTCAGTTGTGAAGCGTTTTATAAGGGCAGTATGATTATCTCCAACCTAAAAGTGGGAAAGTTGAGGTGCAGAACTATGAAGCAACTTCCTCCATGTTACCTGGTAGACTAACGGTGAAACTGGAAGAGAAGTCAGGTCTCACAGGTCCTACTCCTGTGCTCTGTACCACAGACACTTTCAATTCATCCTACCCACAGTCCCTTTGCACAGCTAACAAATAATAGTTTTAAAAGAAAACTTGCATCCTTCCCTGCAGTATCTATTTCCATACAGTAAGAAAAATTTACATATAAATTAATAGTAAGCCACAACTAGATTCACATTATACTCCAAATATGTAAAATGCACACCTGTAGTAATATACTCAGTCATTCTACCATCCTGCAACATTAAAAAATTGAGCATGTACATTTTATTATTTAGTAACACAGTCATCAGCACGTTATATCAGCAAGTACATATCTGACGTACGTATATATGGATGCGTATTTTCAAATTCTGTGTTACCGTAACAATTAGAAGCGAATACATCTATGAACAGTAAGTCCTCCTTAACACTTCAAATTTAGGTTAAACCACAATTTTCCAGCAGATTTCTGTTCATTGTAATTTTTTGTCCAAATAGGTGCCATCAATGAAGCAAAGATGTCATGTTTTGATTCTAAATCCTTTCTTCGGTATGATGAGCTTACACGTGAAACTAAAAATGAAACTTCATGATAGGAATCACGCAATACACCACAAAGAAATAAATTTATGGGAGTCAAAATTTTTCTCTCTTGTTATATTCAAAAGGTTTGGTCTTTGAAGAAATTTGTATTAGGAAAAAATAATTTCTTTGTCCACACTAAGCTAGTGAAGGCTCTCACTCCTTTTAATATAGAAGTTAAGAAGTCTAAAATTAAACAATGATCTGTACTACTGTATATAGAGAGATGGACTTCAAGTAATTTCTTTTGGGTATATATGAAACAAAAGGGGAAAAATATATGAAAAAAGAAAGCAAACATACAACACTATGGAAAATGAGACAACAGAAAACAGCAACAGAACTTACTTTACTTCTTGTATATGAAGGGAAATAGGGCTTTTTATTTATTTTAAATGAGAAAGAATATTTCCTTTTAAAATATTAGTAACTTGATTCATAAGTGTCACAGGAATATTATTAGAGCACACAGAAGTCTGTTGATTTGTCAAAATGCCAATACATCATTTATACACGTTACAAAAAGCTTTACATTTAACTGTATTACCCACTACCCATATGACCTTCTCTCCAACAGATAAAAGTAAAGGACAAAAAGGTAATTTTTCCTTATCTTGTTTGCATTCTAGTCGATCTTGTCCCAGAACTGATTGTACTCAGCATTAAAAAAGGGCAAGAGAGACAAAAACCTCCATCTTCCAGAGCTCCTGACGCTTGTCAGAAGCAGGCACAGAGACTGCGGCTTCCTTAACATAGCCACACAAAAGTGGGAAGGAAAAAGGCAGAGGTATTAGCCAGCCAGACATCCTAAAGATTGCAGAACACACTGGCTGCACGGCAGAGGCAGCTAAAGAAAGGTCTGGCCTGTTTCAACCATCCAGTTCAGGCCACGCAGCAAACGTGCGGTGTACAGTTCTGCCTTCAGATTTGCAGCTAAATGCACAATATGGACCAAAAAAAAAAGGCTGATTGTCTGCATCATACACAGTTGCCTACACAGAAACACAGTGTGTGTTTCAAAGGGCACACATAAGGACGGATGCTGCACAGATTTGGTAAGAGAAAGAGTTATTTACGATATACTTAATAATTAATGTCTGGTATTTACCAGTCTTAATAGGTTATTTGAGAGAACTTATTTATCAGTGCATGAATTACATTTATGTTCAACTAAGCAAAACTAATGTAACAACCCCCAGCCCATCCACTTCTAAATTAAAATGCGGTGAGAGGTAAGCATTCCCTTAATGCCATTTTACAGCCCTGTGGCCAAATTCTGTACGTCTCTGTTCCCAAGTTCCTATGAACAGCAAATTGAGACGAGTTCAGATGCAGAGGGAGTTAAATCACAGGTAACACGAACAAATAGGGAAAATCAGCTTAAGCAATACATACACATGCTGTTGATGATATACACCGTACTCACAGACCCACTGCAAGGTTATTTACAATCGTGTACACGTCTGTAAGTAAAATGCTTCTGTTTAGGTTTCATTTTGTTTAGTAAAAGGAAATGCAAGGGATAAACTCAGGTTCATTTTTCTGAAAATGCTGCTTCTCATCCATCTTTGGTTTTAGTAGTTTTATAAGATAACTCTTAAAGATATTTTTTTTTCTAGTAATAAACCTTTCTGTGCATTTGTGTTCTTGAAAACAAAATCCAAGAACTTTTTCTGATGAAGATATATTTGTGAAGATTAAATTAGTGTCTTGTTTTTAGGTATTGAAAGATCTCTAGAAAGTAATCAAAGTTCAATTTGGTGACAGGTTTTTTTTCATTTGGTTTCAAATTCATTTTATCAGCCTTAAAACTGTCTGGTCTAGCTAAATGAAATCCACTCTGTCAGAGATACCTTTGAATTGAACAACCTCACTGTTTCAATTTATGTCTGTCATTTTATTTTTTGTTGTGATACATTTCTGAAAAATTGAACTCAAATTGTTGAAAGCAATACCATCTTCACTATCCAATTTTATTCTAAAATTATTTTTAAGCACATTTTTCATGCTGTTGAGCATATTAAGCATAACATCAGCTGCACAGAAAAAAGTATTCAGTGTGTTGCTATTTCAACACTGATAATTTCAAAGTATTTATCACTTCTTTTGTAAGTGTCCACCACACACAAGTCCTCTGAATTTTTTTGGCTTATCTAGAACCCCTGTACTCCTAAAACAACATGGGCCTATATGCCAGCATTCCTAGCACCAGTGTTTTCAAGTGTCCCTGTGTCATCTGTTTTTATCGATACCCTGATCTCACCTTGATACTGGGATAATACTGGGAAATGTGGTCACTGTTTTGGCCTACATAGAATATTCTCTGCTGAAAACACTTCAGCCTACAACTTTCTGTCAACTCTTTTCACGGTATTAGCATTTGAACACCCCAGGAAGAGAAGACTAGGTCAAAAACAATTTTTGTCATATACAATAATCTGAGAATCTCACTACAGTAAGAATAGGAAGATACCACCCAGGTTATATTCCTGGTAAACTATCACTTTCCTGTCAGAAAAACATATAACTGTTCTAGGTCAAGATTTTTTGACCTAGACCCCTAGACCTGACCCCAAATTCTGTCCCTCATATTGGCAGCAGATGATGTTATTTATGGAGACCACGCAAGCGTGGACACTTTCTGTGGCCCCTTATTACCCTCAAATAAGCTTTCTTACTTTAAAATGGGAATGAGATTTTAAATCAGCCCCCCAAAGCATGACACCCATCTGAAAATCTAAATGGAAGACTTGCAATACATTTAAATCTTTAATGCATTGATTTGTTTAGCTGTGCGTATTCAGCTATATCAACTTCTGGATCGTGTCCTACAGGAAAGCTATGAAAGTGTATAGGGTAAGATATTGAAACTCAAGAAATCCAGTGATGGCTTTACTGGGCTACTTCCAAAAACTTATCAAGTGGTTCAGCAGATGTAATTACTGCTTAGCCCTGCCAAAGCTTTGAAATGTGCCCATTAATTCAGCAATTCCCAATCTGTCCATCAGTCAGTCATACTTAAAAAATATGTCTGTCACAACTTAGGTGAAGTAATCTGTTGATAATTATACAATAAGAAGGCATATGAAATCTGAATATAACTTCTAAACTTTTTGAAAAGTCCTAATGACAGAAAAATCAAAGTTTATTTCACAGCAAACAGGATACTGAAGATAACTGCTAATGTGTCAGAATATTTGATGCCAGTAATTAAGAACAATTAATTCCAGGAAGATACTTTTTTAGAAGATAAAAGCAGAGACGTAATATTTATTTAGGAACCTAACCATGCCTCCCAAACCATCAATTCCTTCCCTTTAAAATGAACAGAGAAAAAGAAATAAGAAGGTGGTAAATACAATGTGTTTCAAAGTTCCCAAATTATGATTGATGATTACAGTGCTAAAGTACAATACCAGAGAAGTCGTCTTATTGTCAGTTACCTTGGAAAGCAAGACTGCTAGAATGGTTTCTCCAGTCAAAACAAAATCTCACAGTTAAAATCAGGTGCTCAGTGTCAAAGACTCATAACAGTATAAAACCTGTTCTCTATCTCTCACAACAGGCTGGGTCATTCATCCCTCAAACTACATACACAAAAATGCTGATGGCTACTAAAATACAGCAGGGTGCTTTCTCCAACTTTCTAAGACCAGTGTAGAGGAACTACTGGCTGCAGCAACGAGTCTTTTCAGCAGAAAAGTCTTCTGAAGGCAATTGCTAAAATATGCATGGCCTTTTTCTCAAGTAACTAATACTTAAGAATGGGAAAAATGCTGCAAAACAAAGAGATGCAGGAAAAGAAAAGAAAATGCAATATGATGTAAGGGACTGGTTTGATAAAAACACAAACTGCTCAAAGTGGCAGTATCTTCATTTAAACTCAAAATACCATACATGCCTCAATGGGTCAGCTGATTCAACTTATACCAAAGCACCCCATTAAAGTTAGATTTAGCAAGATGAAACATCATATTTATAGAAAGTTAGATACAAACTATTATGATAATTTTCATTAAAATACACTAATATTCGAAAGCACTTCTCCAAGTTCACTACTTATACCCATTCTCTTCTTTTCTTTTGCCGATTTACACGTATTAATCAAAACAAGTTGCTTCTTGGCTAGGAAGGAATGTGACACGCTGGAGAAAAGCTCTTATTATTAATAAATGAATTCTTTGCTTCATTGTTATGTGATAGTTAACCATGTGTTAACGAAGCGGTGGGGGAGGACAAACGGATGGTCTGGGAAAAGCTTGTAATCTTCGTATCAACAGTTAGATATTTGTGGCTTCCTAAAGAGAAATTAGTCATGATATTTCAGGAGGGAGAGGAAATATAACTAAAGAAATAATGGCTCCCAGAATGACTGCATACAAGCAGCTGCAGTTCATCTAGCCTAATACCTTGTCTCTAACAAGACCCAAACCCAATACTTACTTAAGAGTTTAAATACAGAAAAAACTTATAGTTAGGATTTCCCAGAATACTCTCCAACAATTTATGTATGAGGAACTTCCTGAAACAGAGGTATTTTCCTTGAATTTAATAACCTTCATTAGATTTTTCTTCCATTCAATTAAACGGATGTCAACTTTTTGCATTTACAATATCCTGTAGCAAGGAGTTCCACAGCTTGCCTATACATTGTATGAAAAACTACCTCATGTTATTTGCAGGTGTGTTGTTGGAGGGTTAACTTGGCATTTGCTGCCCTCCTTTGATATCTTCTAGTTCTTGTAGCGGATGAAATAATAACTAATAAATCCCTATTCAGTTTCTTCTATACAATGTGTAGTGTTATCCTTGGAATTAGAGTTAAAAACCTAAACTTTCTTTTGTATCTATGTCAATGTCAAAAGCACATGCAAGCTCTTTCCTGAGAGATAATAAACGACCTCTATTCTCTGTCACTGAAGGTACCGTTGTATGAACCTCAGCAAGTTTGGGCTAGTGGGCAGAGAATGTACCCCTGCATTCTCATTGGAAAGTTGGGTCAGGCAGACCCCTACCCCTGACAGCTTACAGAACACACTTTTGACAAAAGGGGGCTTACAAAAATCTGCACAGATCATTGTTTCAACAGATATGATGCTGGTGAAGTCAAAAGAGAGGACAACCTTTAAATGTTCAACGCTATTTTGGAATGTAACCACAGGATTATGGTTCATTCTTGCACACCTGATCTGCTCCCTTCTGAACTCCCAATGGTTATTGATAATGTTTTTAGCAATAAGTGGGTGACACTATCGCTATTTATTTTTCTAGACAAAGGTAACAATATTGTACTAGACAGTGATATCTCTTCCGGTTTAGGACCATCAACAAAAAAAATTAACTGCTTTCTACTACAGGACCAAAGTCCTCAGACTCAAAGTCTTCAGAAACATGTGCATTTTACAGATAGAAATAAGGTCAAAATTTTAGTCTGTCATGTTTTTATTACTGTTGATGATGCACAAGCCAGAAATAAAACAGCTTAACTTTCAGATCTCAAACACAGTTTGTAGGGCTGACTGCCAGAAAGGATAAAACATACATCCTTCTAAACTCAACAACTGCATCCAGCAAGCAAGGAACTAGGATTCATATTCTAGTGATGATAATCATTGACATGTTCACTCCCCAGAAACCAAGTGGGTTTTGCTTTTGGTTTTGGTTTTGTTTTTTAATTACTTAGTATTTTCCCCTATTTAACAACTTACTGAAACAACCACTGATACATGTACTGTATATTTTTACAGTGACTGTAGCTAGCCAGATAGTTTAGTTTGATTTTGAGAGGCTCTGAGAACATCTTGACATCCACAGCAGATAGGTAAATGCTACAGTACAAAATCAGATCACTCAAGTTTCAACAATTTATCATTTACTATTTCTTTGGAATAATTATTATGAACAGTTCAAGTTACAGATTGTAATCTTCTGAGCTAATTTGTAGTGACATAAATGAATTATGTATTTATAATCTTTTCAAAACCTCCTAATACTAAAAGAACCCTGTGTAATATAAAGTATGGCTTGAAAGAACTAATTACAGTCTGTGGCACTTCCTACATACGCATTCAGACAATCTTCCAAACCCCTGCCAACTTGAAGCATCTACACAGAACTCAATGATATTGGAGATTTTATTAGAGAATGACACATTGCAAAAGGGATGCCTAACATCCTTTTATACTGAAGCTGAATGACTGTAGAAGCTCTCCAGTGAGATTTACTGTCATAAGCCCCAGTTTCCATGAAGGATCAGTAAGAGCAGACACTTGCACTTGCAGAATTCCAACAAGTTGTGTCAGGATGGGGAACACTGGCAAGGTATATACTAATTCTGAAATTGCACCATTTTTTATATCTGGCATTTGATTTCTTACGTGAAGTTATTACTGACTTCCAAAAAATTTAGAATGCTGCCAAAACCAAGGGAGCCTGTGAGTAAACCTAATTCACATAAAAGGTCAGCAGTGAAATCAACCGTGTTTCATTTAATGTCAGTCTAAAATAACATAAAAAAAAAAATCTTGAACTTTATTAGCAGCCAACTTCATACTTCCTTTAAAAATTACTTTCATTTTTCCTCATAGTAGTAGCTGAATATACACCTACCAGAGCACCTGGACATCTTACACTTCAACGAATCTTTGATTCCAGCATATTTTTCTCATTCAGCAAACCTAGCCATTAGGTGCTCCCATCTAATCTCTAGTGCAATTCTCCTCAATGGGGATCAGTGGGAACACTGCATTAGCTTCTCTAACGAGCAGGATCAAACCCCTAGAAAAGACGAACAGTGCCAAAGAAGCTATTCAAGAAAATACTTCCTAAACTTGTTATTGTGCAAAGGATATTTTATGTCTTGGAATTATTATTTCTTTCTGAGCTATACAAAACCATAAATAACAACTATCATAAGAACAAACATTATTAAAATGTTGATATTAAGACCGGATAAAGTGAAAATATTTCTTAAGAAGAAAAGCGAGAGGCTTCAGCAACAAAATACAATAGCACAGTGCCAAGCTGAACTTAACTACGCTTGAAGTTTTGGACAGGATTCATTTCTGCTTGTGGTATAAGTATGCACCACCTTGATTATCATTTAAAAAAAATATTGACAGCTTGCCTTCTCATACCAATGCCTAGTAACAAATTCCAAATGTTTTGTCACATTTCTTGTGAGCAATGCCATCTGCCAGAGGTGGCATTTCATGGCTGTTTACCCTGACTCCCTCCAAGAATTCATCTGCCACTATCTAATGCTGCCTGAATAAAGGGGATTAAGACTCTGATGCAACAGAGACTATTGATAATTTGGTATAATTGGGAAGAAATGAAGATAAATGAGGTTGAGGATGGAGAGGCAATTAGTTGAGCTGCCTGTACAGCTGTGTTCTCGGCCTAGCTCCCCTGGCCTTTTCTTTGGTGAGGTATGTCCAAATTAAACATAATGACAAATACACTCTTCCCAAAGCTCTTTAGTTTGGGAAGCTTGAAGATATGATTTTCACTTCTGAGATTCTAGGCAGTTTTCTGTTNTTTTTTTTTTTAAAAAAAAAAAAAAAAAAAGAAGAACTCATACTCACTGTTAAGATTTTTAAACAGCAATGCACTTTGTAGCAGCACACCTATGGCACGGTATCTGTTGTTTCAAAACACAGCTCTTAATTTGGCAGTGGTATATAGCACTGGTGCTGGTTTTGTGGTTTTGACCAAAAGGATGAAGGCTTCTGCCTCCCTCAGTGCCACAGAGGGCCTTGATTGTTCCACAACTCCAGTTGTCTTTGATACGGATATTTGGTGTCTCATTCTGTAAATATCCTCTATCCATGTAAGTGGTCAAACAACAACCCCAGAGCATGATCCCCCTGAAATATGGATTACTTAAAGTCTAGCCCACATTTTGCAGCTGGAACTCAATTTTTTAAATTGTGCTAGCTTTTAAAAATACTGGTCAAAAAACCCTTAAGCGAAATGTCTACAATACACATCTTACTCTACCGAAGATCTTAGAAGTTACAGATTTTTAGTCTTAAATATAATACAAAGACAGCTACCCAGATATGAGCCTTATTTCTAAGGTGTATTATTCAGATGAGGCCAAGTAATCAAGCTTGAATACCTTGAAAGGTATTTAAATCCCAAGTGAACATGGTCAGACTACAAACCTCCAAATTAGAAGGCACAAATCTGCAGTCTGATTTGTAGTTCTTCTTTCAAACGTATTGAGATATGTTCATACATATAACAATGTGCACATATATAGTTTAACGTAAACATACAAAAAATAGATTTGCCACAAAAAATGCTGTTGTACGTTTCACATAAGATTGTAACAGTTTTTCATAAAGGTCAAATAATGTAAGATCCCTTTCAGAAAAAAAACCACAGTACTTTACAGAGGCAGCCGTGGCTTACAGACATGTTTGCCTAACTGCCCACCACATGTGAATTTTCTGCTTTCATATACAGGTTCTTCTATCTGAATTAGGTCTTAGATGAAAGACTATAAAATTGCAATTTTTCCTGCATCCATATTGTCTTCAGTTGTTTTAAAAAATTATTTTACAGATTACTTCAAAAACGCTCCTTAGATAAAGACAAAGCCTAGCTCCTATGCATAGAAGGGATTTTGGTAAATTTTGGAAGAAAAACGTTAAATGTCTTAAAAGAACAACAATAGATTTATCTTGTAACATGAATTTTCAACCTAGTTGCTTTGTACTGAATAGTACAGTTCTTTGGTATATTCTCAAAGCTAAACTCTCAAAACACTAAAAATTATCCCTTTTCAAACACACAGAGCTTCTGCAGAGTACAACGTCTCCTGATTTGTTGCATATGTAAAACCTTTCTCAATCTCAGCACTGCACTCTTCCCCACTACCTAGAGGTTAACCAAAATTTCAGTTTAGCTTTATCTAATGTACCTTCTTATTTTGGATTAGATCTCTACAAAAGACAAAAAACAATTCACTTTTTATGAGGCAAACATGCTGAGAAAAAAGAAAAAAACCCAAAACATTAACATTGTAAATGAGCAAAATTATTTGCTGCCCATCTTCCGGTTTGACACATTATCAAAATATTCCAAGTTATTCTTTAACCTTGTAATTGACCGTGTACAGTGCACACATTAAATAAGTCACATTGAGCAGAGCTTTGGCTTTCCACTGGGAACAAATGCCCATGTCCTGGCTTGAGAGTCGGCAGCGGTTCCCTCCAGCTCTGCCTTGCTTTCTCACACCTGCACCACAGCTGTACACACTTACCAACACTCATGTTGGCAGCCTCCATCTCCTGGGATCACACAGGGTTGAGTGCTCTCAAACAAAGCCAAAATACATGTCTCTGTGGGTGCTCCTGACGTGTGTCAGCATTGCTGTAGTCAACAATGCCCAATCCAGCACTGGCCTTTTATTCTGCATTTGAGAAAACTGTTGCAAGACTTGCCTGATCTCTTTACACCTCAGCGTGCCCCTTGTCCTTCACCTGCAGCGACAGCACTAGCTGCCGTGTGAAAAACAACTGCTGGCTGAGGGCCATGTGCTCTGGCCGGGCAGGAGGGAAAAGGTCAGGGGGCATTTTCAGAAAGGGTAGAAATGGCAATGCAATGGGGAGACCAAAATCTGGAAAGTGACCCACTTAAGCACAGGGAAAAGGAGAAAAAGGTTCAAAACTGTTCCCTAACTTCAGTAGGTTACTGAACACAGAAAGGATGGCAATTTCAAGAATACTTCATAATCTTTTAGATTATGAAGTAGATAGGCAGTTTCTGACGGAGCAAGCTAGAAAACAAAGGAAAAGCAAGTGATAAACCAGAAATAAACACATGGAATTTCTTACATTGGCATGAATAGGACAAAGACAGAGCTGAAAAGGAAATATTCTGTTTTCCGTGTTCATCCTGCTTTGTTTTCCCACTTTCACATTAAAACATTTGTATAAGTCCCTCTTCTTTTTCCTCCATTTCATATCACCCTTCCTCAGTGGTGTGCGCTAATTCATTTTACATTAGAATCCTGTCCCCAAATCATAAAATGTGACAGACTCACAATGACCGCAAGGGATTAAGTGAAGCTGCTCCTGAGAAAATACATTGTGTTTTTATAGAACCTCTTCTCTCTGTTTTCCAAATGTGTTTGTGATTACAGCTGTATTACGAGGCCAAACCTGAGTTCTGCTCTACCCTCTTATCAATTCTAAAACTCAGACACATCCACTTTGAGTATAAAAGTGAGTATACAATAAACAACAGCGTTTTAACTGCTAGTTTTTTCTTTATTTCTTTCTACCCTACTTTTAAATGATTGGTCATTTTCCTATTTTATAATGGTACCTATAGCAGTATCATGTAAGATTTCTAAAGCTAAAACGACAACATTTTTACAAAGGTAACTAATTTTTCAAAAGTGAACCTGGAAAGCAAAGAGAAGTAATTGAAGAAGTATTTCCGCAATCAGTATCTTGCTCAGCTTACTAAAATGTTATCACAAAATAATCATTTGCCACACTTCAGGCAAGCTTTTTAAAAGTGGTGTTGGAATGGTATATATATGAAAAATGAAACACAGGAAAGAGCTCGCAATGCTGTTCCAGGACTATCTAAAACTCATAAAGTTCCTAATGAAACAAATGTTTTTCTGAGTAAACACTACCCCAGTTCATAAAGTTGACTTGAAAAGATGTAATTTGTGGCTTACTATGATATTTGCATAAAAGAGCTAACACACATCTACAACTGATGATTGAGGATAATAGCCACAGATTTCAACGGATTTTCAGAGATCCCTGGTATATGCTGAAAACAACAGTATCAAAAGGTTCCTCTCTCCAGCACTGCTGGTGTCAAGGTTAATGAGCTAAAACTTGTTAAATTGATATTACCAAACCAATGACTTTTTTATAGTATACTGCATGGATTTTAACAGGCGGGCTAATGTGGAATATTGTTAGTCTTAACTGAATTAGAAGTTATTGCATGTATACAATTAAGATAACTAAAAATGGAGGAGCTGTGAGGCAACTGTCTATGTAGACCATGCTATTGCCACATACCTCACGTGCTGCCACACATACACGTCAAATTTCAAATTCAGCCCCTGAATTCAGACCACATTCTACTGCAAACATACAGAGGAGAGGAAACGCTAGCATCTGTAAAGATAGTCTATCGGCTATCAGTAACCCTTAAAAAAATCATTGATCTTGATCCTCCTAAGTTCCCTCTTTACTGCTTCACACACTGAATCAGAAAAAGCCATGTAAAACTACAGAGCCTCAGCTCCTGATGACTGTGCAAAAGATGCGCTCAACAGCAGGACGAAGGGAAATTGCCTTATTCCTTACCCGCTGTAACTCAGAGCTGTTCAACAGCTACAACCAACCACAGGAGAGTAAAGCAACACACTTTCTGCAGAGGTATCTTTTTCCATCGGTATCCCTCCCCTACTGGGGAGTGGGAATGTACAGCTTTTTACCAGTTGCAAAAACAACTGCTGCGTGCTGGAGGAGCTCCTATCTACAGGGGAATTTTCTAAATTACATGTGTTGTAAACGGGAGGATACTGAAAATAGAAATTTTCTTGAAAAGTAAAGAAAACAGCCTCAATGAAAATTCCAAGACAAATCTGTAAAAAGCAGGTTACAGCAGAATAGATCTGCAATTTAAACTTTTAAATTTGAAATTATTTAAATCATATGAACATTATTTTAAAATATTTTTACATCAACCCCACCATACGTTAAGACAGAGGGAAAATAAATGCCTTGAGTCTACATTCAAAATAGATGAACAAACAGCAGAAAAAAAAAGGATATTTAATGAATCATATTAAAAGGGAAGGAGCTTATGAAAAATAAATGGCATTTGGAGATGATTAAATTTTGAAGGTGAGATGTTGTGTAACTGCACCAACCATTTATTTCCGTGCCGTAACTGCATCTAATAAATAAAATACTTTTTTTTAATCCAAACAGAAGGTTCAGTGCTATCTGATGACTTGGATTTTCCATTTATGTAGTACAGGGGCAGGGTTTGGGCTGTAATTACTCAAGGTAGTTTCAAAGAAAGAAGAGCTGTTTGTTAGTTGGACAGAAAATGAGTATCAATCGCTAGCAATAGGGCAATGCGAAATATTTCTTCTACAGACGTAATCACAGGGTTTAAATTCAGAGAGGCTCATTAGAGATTATCCTCCTAAATATAAGATATCGACAAGTTTCATGCAAATGTACTTGTTTAGATAATATTTTTCTATTAAAGTTCAATCTCTCGCTAACACGGAAATGTTAAACATAGAGTATACACCCAGATACATTTGGAATTTATAAAAAATGAAATAAAAATCTTACTCATGCTAGCTATTCTAGTGTTTTCTAAAGGACCTTTCTCCCTGGATTTTACAGAGAAATTGAATAAAGTTGCATTCAACTTATAAAAAATACCTACTTTGTCAAAACCAAGAAAAATATGAGAGACGCTGCAAGTGAGGGCAAAATATTTCTCAAGGATGAAATGCCAAAATCCCCCTTACATCAAATTCGTAGAGACAGTCAATCAGAAAACAGATCCATAGGAACCTGCAAGACAATTCTGCTTATTACCTTCCCAATTTCCATCTGAAACACAGGAAAATAAATTACAATTTAACTGATATTATAAGCCTTACTGGAAAAGGGGAAAATACTGCCTCTCATGTCTCATGACATTAGTAACTGAATATACAGCTCTCATGCAGATACTCTAGAAGTTTTACTAGTCCCAAAGTTTCACTCGGCTCCATCCTTACAATACCCTGAGCATCTTCTCAAAAAGAAGAATCTATTCTACGTTTGTACAATATAAAAATGAGAACAGGCACCTCCCCCCCCCCCCCCCCAAATTTTCTAGGTTTTAAATATCAATGCAAGTGCGATCTTAAAGGCAAGCTCAACATTTATGTCTTGTCTTGGTGATAAAGTTCATGAATATATAATGAGAGTGGAACAACTCTGCTACTGATTAAATGTCAAAAAAGGTTTTATTGTCAAATATCCTGTAAATACAGAAGATATACAACAAAAAGCATTAATTGCAGATGGCTCTGTACAGCTTAAAAAATGCACATGATTTAAACAGGAAATGTTGGTTTTCAGTTTCAACTATCAATTTTAATTTACCTTCAGAATGTACCTCCACTCAACCTGTAAAGATAGATCGAACTATAAAATGGCCAAACCAACTGAATGAAATGCTTTACATTCAAGAGCAGATGTTAACATGTTAGAGTCTATATCATAAGCATACATAGCAGAATTAACCAATCCACCCAAAACTCTGGATCTTTATTAAAATTTATCTAAACCTTTGTGAACATTTAATAGAGACATAATGTGAAAATTTGGTCAGGACAGATGAAAGGCTGGAATAGCCTGAGGTTAGGTTTGACTGCCTGTGTAGCTCTTAAAAAAAAAACAAAAACAAAACCAAAAACCTACGGGTGAACACAGGTCAGCAGTATCCTGCTTCCAGGAAACGTCAGGAGAGTAAGAATTTCCCACATTTATACAAGATAGCTGTATGTACGACTGGGAGAAATTTTTTCTCCCTATCCTGTTCTACATTGCTGCACTGAGCACTGGGTTGGGTTTGGAACTGGTAAGATATGAATCACCTGGAGAGAGGTCAGAGGAGTGCAGTTGCAGTGAGAACAGACCAGGGACCTAGAAAATCATTGGTACGAGGCATGTTCAAAAGAGTAGGCTTGTTTAATGTAGGGAAGGGAAGACAGATAGGAGACTCACTAACAGCCTTCACTAGATAAAAGAGATGTTCAGTAATAAAAGGGAATAAATTGTTCTCCATACATACAGTGCACAGAGTATGGTGCAGCAAAGAAAGACGGTAACAAGGAAGACTTAGGTTAAACATTAGAAAAAATGGCCATGATTAGTAAGCCTACAAAAGTTCTAAAATTAAGTCAGACATGACACTGGCACAGTTCTTGCTTCATTGAGAGCGGATAAGAAAACAAGTCTGAAAGTGCTGTTTTCCTATGATCCTAAACACTGCAAACGGCAATATAGAGAGACCAGATCCAGACACAGTGCCAGGTGAAATGGCCCGTCCCAAACTCACCCTGCCACCGCTAAACTAAATTTACTACATGAACTAGATCTGTACGCTGCAACATAATATACCACATTGCAGGGTACAGCCTAGAGGGTTTTTCTGCAACACAGGATCGTTATTCTACATTATGGTCTCTTTTTCAGCTACAAGAATGGTTCAGGGTAAAGCTCTACCTACTCTGCTCTTCAAGAAAACATCACAGTTTGAGAAGATACTGCTATTCTAAAAGCATTAGGTGCATTCTTACTGTGCCTTCCAAGATGAACCATGTATCTACAAAAACTAACACACAAACTGGCCATCTTAAAAAACACATTAGTTAGTTACTAGATATCTTGGAAATGTAACCAATATTATCTTAATAAACACATTAAGATGGCATTTAAAACATGTACTAAAAATCCATGCATTTCCCCCATACATTATGGACAAATTAGTAGCTTCAATTATATGGTGTCAACCAGATTTTCTTCTCCATGACTAAATGGACCAGGTTTTAAAATACTTCAGTGATCTCGTTATTAATTTAAATTAAGCTTCTAAGAAATTAAGAATAAGAATTTAATTTGATGAAAAGAATTTGCAGCCACGGAAACTAAAGTTTTCTAACACTCTCTGGTAATAAAAGTACATTTACACTTGGTCTGGGACAACGTTGCTGGACTTTCATAATTGTAACTACAATGATCTGATAAATTGCTGCTCTTGTATACAGTTAGGGGTTGGGTTTTTTTTAAAAGGAGCTAAAAACATCAACTACCCACCTGTATCTATTTTTAATTTGGTAATGACTGTACTTGCTAAAATTCTACCAAAATGTCACTCACAGCTTTGGATTCCAGCTTTTTTTAAACAGAATATGGAGCAGAAAGCATAACCTATTATGCAAAACTGTCAGATGCTTACTTTTAAAATCACAGAAATAAACGCATAATCCTGATTTTCTTATAGACCAAAACTTTATTAAAGGAAACCAAAACTTGAATATAACTAGTCAAGATAGCCAAGGTAGTCTATAGATAGTAATAAGGTTCTGATCTGTGCATGTCCTGTTAACCCATATAGTCCCTACTCCAGACCTAAGGGATGCCTCTTACTTTGTGGGTGCAAGTAAAGGCAGAACTACTTCAGACCACTGTGACTTCCATCTCATCAAATTCACAAATCAGCTAGACATTTAAACAGAGCCAACTGTTGCAAGTAAAACTGCTATCAAATCTCAGCTGCAAAAGTGTCAGTTCAGGGCACTCTGAAAAAATCTAGTACTGAATCCTTAACTAAAAAGCCACATTATTAAAATGGGGTTTTTTGGATTAATGCTACTCTTTTGAGTGAGAAAATATTCCAAATGATCACACTACAAACATTTCTTACCTCAAACATAAATTAACTGTACATTAGGGGACTTTTTTTAAAAATCTGATTAAAATTGTAATTCATGAGACTCCTGCTGTTGGCAGCTGTATCACTTATCAATGACATCCTTCAGGGGGACTCTCAGCATGTGGCCCGCATCAAAGGTAATACGCCAGTTTTCATCCTAACTTATATATACCTTAACAAGAACAAGAATGTTCCAGACTTCAAAATGTAATTAAAATATTAAAGTACTTTTTATTGTTAAAATATCATTAATGTGGGATTGAAGTTGGCTCACTAGTATTAACAAAGGCAACTATCACTAATACTTGCTTTTCCTAACATACTGGAATTCTTTATGTACTAGATTCCTTACATCCTTACGTCCTGAAATGGGAAATTAAACCACATTGGTTAAGCATGCTAATACACCATAGTGTTTAAACAAGTATGTTAGTTTGTGCAAAATGATATGCAGACAAGATTTTGTTGAAACACAGTATATATTCAAGGACCTCAAAAAAAAAAAGAAGATATGTATTTTGACATACAGTGCTTCACTATGCTTGTTCTTTGGTAGCTCTGTGGAAAATATGCAAATCACTGAGTGGAAACAAGCGTACCTCTTAGCATTTTTGGCATCCCTAATTGCCAGAGTTCATCTGATCACCAGTTGATGGTTCCTGCTCCAAGGACCACTTTTTGCTTTTATCCAACAATGGCTTAACATAAAATACAAAATGCATTTCAGAGAGGTAGACATGGACCGCACTTTTCTTTTTCCTTCCCTTTCCCACTAAGCATCAAAACTAGAAAGGCAGAGATGCCTGGAGATGCCTTCTCACCCTACACCTGCCTGCAGAGAGAGTAGCCCTGCTTCCGAAAGGGCAGGACAGTACCCTTCACATCATGTCCTTCAGCTGTCGCAGAAGCATACTGAATGTCTAAACTGGAACGATTTTTCCTTTTAAAGTGCAGTGCATCTAATCTCTACCTGTCTTAATAAAAATTTATATTGAAAGTCCTAAATTGGGCACATTTCTGGTAAGTATCGCTCCCTACAGTGCTATGGCAGTTCCTGTGCTTTGCAGAGAAACATGAGACTTTGTCTTAATGAGGGACACTTGAGCAACCTTCTTTCCTTCGGCAGGTTGATATTGACCACGCACATCTGCTGCTACTAACAAATGTGAAAATTATAACCAAGGAAAACATGTAGCCTTGGCTCTACAGTGGCCAAATGATTTATGACATCAAGACCTAGTGAAGATGACGAATACTCTGAAGGGACTGCGTGAGCTCAGCCTGCGCTCACATGTTCTGTGCCCACTCCCAATTACTTCATCTATGACTGTGAAAGTGTTTTAACAGACAAAATTAATTATTTTGAATAATCCTTCTGAAATATGATATCCATTTTAATTGTATGTACCCTGTCATTAATTAAAGTTCCCTACCTTTTGGTGCATTAATTCAAAGATCATATCAGTGACAATGCAAAAATTAGAAGATGACTGTTTACTAAAATTAAAAAAAAAGTTTAAAGGTTAATGTACTCTTGTGATACACCTAAAGTAATGCTAAAATGTTTGCATTTGAGTTTTTACTAGACATTATTTTTCTACTCTTTAAAATCAATCTCTTTGTTCCAGGAACACATTTCCTGTCAATAAAATGAAAAATGATATAGATTTAGGAGGATAGTGGTCTCAGCGTAGCATCTCTCATATTATTATTCCAGTATCATCTGTTACAAAGTAAGACCAATTCCCACATCTAATTACAAACAGGATTTCAGAGTCATTAAACAAAATACATTTCCATTAGTGCTGCTGTAAGAAGATAGGGGAAAAAATGAAGATTAGTTCATGCTGCACCTCTGTTTTTCAAGCTTTGAAGATTTAGACCTCTGCACTCTAAGACTATAAATTTGTAAAGGATCTGAAAGGTGACAGACATGTGAAAGCTCTCAATTCTACACAGTTTAGCCATACCATTTGCATTTTGTCATTAGTTTATCTTTTACTGCACTTAGTTCTGTTAGTAGATATGGCAAGAATCTAGAGAGGTTGTTTATGATTACGCTGTATGCACCCAGAGGTATTTTATTTGGTGCTAGGAAGGGTGTTGTTTTTTTTTTTTTAACAGATACGAATCTTGAATTTCTACACTAAATTTGTTCCAGCGAAAGTTAGAAATCATCGTAAGGAATTCTGTCTTCATGAAAAAAATGTACTTTATGCTCTGGAAAAAATGGAACAGCAGTTCTCTGACTTCAAATAAGATAACAGTCAAAATACACCACGGAAGCAGACTGTGTGATATGTTTAACTGTTGAAATATAAACTTACAAGTATGTATATTCTCTATTCATAAACATTTAACAGCATCTAATTGTCATGAATCTGTCCAAAATATACCCTTGAGAATTACCCGCTCAAAAAGCATTCACATAAACCAGAACTTAGACATTTAATAAGAACTTTTCTAAAAAGTCAATATAATACCTAAATTTGTTTGATCTTTAAAATAGTTTATATTAGCTTATGATGTTCTGATGTAAACAAAAATGATGTTTATGTAAACATAAATTAATTTCATCATGATTGATTTCATAAGCATCAAAACCAGAAACTCCTCTCAAAGAAAGATGTCTCGGATTTAAAAAGCACAGAGAATTTCATTTTCAGAAGTTGTCCAAAGTTATATTCCCTTTATTAGTTTTAAAACCAGAGCCAGAACTACTTCATATTTCTCAGAGGTGGGTGTCAGTCAATCCAAATATGTCAATACCAGCTGATGAATCAACATTTATGTGTGAATCATGTACATTTACTAGAAAATATTTACGTTCATATTTAAACACATAAGAACACCTTTTAAAAAGACAGTTAAAGTACTCACATGCATTCAATACGTAACTGCTTACCAGTCTATCTAAACTGGGACCTTAACATAGTTTGCAGATAAGAAAAAAGTTCACTTTTGCACTCCACTGAAACTGGTTCACTAAAGCATCCTCAAATTCTTGCTATTAAATCCTGCCCAGTGGTGGGGTAACACAGCAGAAAACTATCCACTGATATTCACTCTCCAGTAAAACCCCAATTTGCCAAAGAAATAGATATATATGCATCCTGTTTCCAAGCTTCACACAGGGAGACTGGGTTCTTGGGATAACTGAGAGTGCCCACAAAAGCCATCACCACTAGGAAGAAATAGAAGAGAGAATACAGCAGAATACAAACAACATACAACCAAGCCAAACAAACAGCTTACCACTTCCTGGCTAATGTTTGAGGACCTGTATCTTCAAAGAGAAAACAGCACATCAACCTTTTCCTCCAGAATTATCAGCCACTGGCTCCAGGAAGGCCTCAGTTACATTATCTGCAGGGAAGTCATTGCTCTGTATCATTCAGCAACCATGGACATTTTCTGACAAGGAGCAACAGGCAAAGCTTTTTAAAGCCTCAGTGTTATCTGAATGTTTTAGTTCCTTCATTTTCACTGAAAAAGAAAGCCTACAATTTCTTAGATATCACTTGCAAGTGCGTTCAAGAAACTTCCAAGAAACCACACCTCCAAACCTATGTATGGAAGCGCATCCTGCAAGCCACTGAGTTTCTTCACTACATGAATCTTCTTCAAGTATTACTGCCTTCGGATAAACACTCATGCAGAGCTTGTCCTCGCAGCCAGTCACCTGTGGGGCCATATATGCCTTCATTACCTAGAGGAGCTTCATTCGTACATCAGACTTCAGCATGCTGTTCCCTCGCACCTGCACTGTGAGTTAGCCCTGAAGAACCAATGTCTAGTCCAGGGGTTTCAGAAGGTTTTTTTGTTCAGACGCACACATAGCCCAGTCCTATCGCAATGTCCAACCTCCCACAGAGAAACACATCCCAGACTGATGGGCTGAACAGGAGCTGTGAAGTGCCCTGAAATAACTTCTGATCTCCAGGAGATCTTTTAAGCTGTGTCTCTTCATGACACTGACCATCACTGCCTATGTCCCAGCCCAGACCCATTGGCTGTGTAGTATGTGTTATACCACAAGCCATATTCACAGTACAAAATCATCCACATGCTTGAGGAAAAAAGTCACATAAAAAATGTCATCCTCTTTCCTATCTATCCTACCTAACCCAGTGCTCATCAATCTATTTGTGTTTGATGGCCGTGGACTAGCAGCTCACTGCACTCCACCACTCAGCGAACAGGAGGTCCATTTAGCCACTAGGTGCTACTCTCAACTTCCAATGTGAAAAGCAAGTATCTTCACACTCACCATGACAAACGCAGGTACATGTCTAAAGAAATAGCACAGATGTCTCAATTTTTAGGATGAAGTGTTTTAATATATCTGCTAGGGCTGGAGTCAAACAAGTCTAGTTTTTGGATGAGATGGCACAGAAAACAAACCATATTAAATTCTCTCTTACTTCAAGACTGTATATATTCCTCCTGGCAAAAGAACAATTAAAGAAAATTAAATGTATGCTTCACTAGCTTTTCAACTGATTCTAAAAATATTAATAATAGTTTTGACTGGTTACATTTTTAAAATAGCATGAATGTTTTGAGTTCTTTAAAAAAATTACCGTATTTGAAACAATAACTCTGCTCATGTAACACTAAAATACTTGCTTTAACAACAGGAAAAATGACTTCACGAAGTCTGCATGGCACTCAAGGATTAAAAAAAAAAAATCTGTTCTCTGGTCTTGTCATTTTTACTTTTACAATAAAATAACAGCCTCGGCATCCTGCTTTTTAGAATAAAAGACCTACCTCTTTTGACTTTTCAAGCCTTGAAAATTTTAAAAGAGGAAAACTAAAAAATGCTGACCGTGTAATAGCTGGGTATTCATGGTGGGTGGAGAACATGAAAGGTTACAATATGGATCTGTGCCTACGCGTTTCTTTTCAACTTGAGCAGCATCCTCCTGCTTCTGCTAACTCGGCAATCATACAGCTGACAGATTTCTGGGTTTTCTAAATAATGCATGGGATTTTCTTTTAACATGTCAGTGCAAAAGTATCAATTCTGCCCCTGTGTCGTTTGTGATGCTGATTTTCCTTGACAGCATTCCATTAAACCAATGAGTTTTTTTCCTCCTGATGGTTCCTTAAATATTCCACTGAGTGATGTATTTGTGGTTTTTTAAACAGATTGTGAAGGATGTTTGCATTTATGAGAAAACTGCATGGCAGGTACTGAAGGGAAAAAAGGATAAAAAGATAACGCTTTTTTTTTTTTTTTCCTAAGAAGAGCTTTTTCTCTGATCCTCACATGCCAAAAGCCAGGGTGTTTTTCCTTTCTTTTCTGCCTAACTTAGCTCCTTGTCTGGAAATTGAGCAACAAGACTCTACATACAGAATAACATTTTGACTTCCTAAGGAAATACCACTGAAACACTTAGTACTGTTTGATATCTCTCTTGGGAAAGCAAAACACATTTATTAAATCATGCATGCTAACTCCAAAAGCCAACAGAAGGAAATAACTGCTTTATTCTTTGCACTGAGGTTTTGTACAAACAGGTACTGTCACGGATTGCTGTGCACTGATCCTTCTTTGCTTATGCAGCTTAAAGGATGTTCAGGTAATATCACCAATACTATATGTTGCTATCTACCCTTCACATTCCAGTTCTATCACATACTTGTACAAATTACCTACTGCCATGCTATTAAAAAAAAAAAAAGCTCTGATTTCAAATGTTTCAAATTTCCCTAGGTAATTATATGCTAATTTCCAGAATACACTTCAACTAATTTTAGTACTGCATGATGATGAAACAGATGATCTTTACGAACACCTTTGTGCAACCAGAGAGGTTTTGTTTTGTTTATCTTATTTCTATAGAACAACAAAATTGATTACGTGGCTGGGCCTTGAGAGATCTCCACACGCATCGAGCATACCTGGTTTCAGCTGCCAGCTTCAAACTCTTGATCTTACTCATTTTCTGAAGTGGAATATGAAAGGCCACATCACTCCTGGCACATATTATCAGTCATGCTTTACAGCACGACTTGCCTTAGCTATGGCAACCTTCTGGACTCAAGGCAATCCTCAGATGTGTGCACTGATTGCCATCAACAAACTGTCTCACCTCCAAGGACTCGCATGGAGTAGCCAAAAAGGAGGAATAGTATTATCAGAGATTTATGGCCACTGGGAATTGGAGATTTCAGATGGATTAATTTCTCCCACTTCCAGACACCTATGTCCCCAACTACCTGGTTCTCTAAAATCAACCTTCTTTCCCAGATCTTACAAGAAGATAGAGACAGACACTAAGCCACAAGGAACAGCAAGCACAGATTGGCTGGACTGTGGGGCCAGAGAACCTATAGTGCCAGATTAAATATGAGATTTTCAACTGCCTGAGAAGTTTGCTTCAACACTTCATATGATGAGTAGGAAGGTGCAAAAAAATCTCTTTCTCTTCTGCAGAGAGAGTGGAAGGAGGACATTAATGTTCAAATGTATAACAACATTCTACATGGCACTGTGAACTAATGCATTATTACTTCAACTAAAAAATACGTGCAATTTTTTTTTTTTTTTTGGTACATCCCCCCGCCCTCCCCAGTTTCAGTATTGGCTCTTGCATTTTTTTTAATAAGTTATTTAGAATATTCCAGCACTAATCTCTACCATTACTGAGATTATTGTAATATCACAAAAAGGAGGTAGGTAGGACCTGTTGGCAAAAGCATACCAACTGAACTAGAAGCGGGAAAAGAAGTGGCACATTTACTCCCCACTTCCTCAGACACACTGTAATTTCCTAGAGGACAACACAATATCTGAGGAATTGCAGACAGTGATCCTGAGAGTTAAGAATTCAAATTTTAAATTGATAGCATGAGTTCTGGCTTCAGATACAGAAATTTTTGAAAAATTTCCATCATGATAGGTGCACACATACGGAGAAAGAAAGAACAGAAGCGACATTCTAGGCATTACTACAGAAGTAAATACAAAATTATTTCATACTGACTTCACCAGATACAGATGGGGACTGAAATGAATATGATAAGACATCCTCACCCCATTTTTATTATACTAACGGCCTGCATATAATGACACACTTCCAAAAAATCTGGCAATAAACTTTCAGGACTTAATACCCATCAATTACATTTTAATTCAAAACAAGCAACAGCAAGAGAGACTATTCCACTCATCTATCAGATTATGGAATGAGGAGGAATGCACACTTTCTAACGTGAAACATTTAGTGGTGTTGTATCTTATGTTCTCCAAAGGAAGTCAACGTGTAACACTGCGGTAAAAACAACAACAATCTCTGCAGTTGTTTGTTTAAGTAAAACTTCAACCCTTCAAGTCTGTTAAAGTAAAAAAAAAAAAAAAAAATCAAAGGAAGCAAAAGGTCCTCTGCTCTGTATAACTATATTTCTGATTTGACAGCTACAATTATAATCATTCAGACATCTATTTCCCACAAACTCTCCACAGTCATAACCTTTAGTGATTAATTATAAAGTTCCAGGAGCAATAGTACACAGACTAATTTCCTAAAACAATAAAAGACAGAATTTCTCATTTGGAGCTAAATGAAACACGAACAGGTTGTTATTCATGCTGAAATCTAGATGCAGAGTCATGTTGCAGCCATTACAGAAGCTATTAAACACAACCTCAAATCAAAGAAACTGTAGGTCGCTCTCCTAAAATAAAATGTTTTTCTCACTTATGAGGCTTCTGAGTCCTTTACTCTGTTCCTTTTTACCTCTTCCTAGTAAAAAAAAAATTCAAAATTCAATTTTCTTTCTCATTTTGCATCATCATTTTGGTTTTAATAGTCATTTAAACTGTAAGAGTCTAGAGCAAAACAAACATTTGGTAAAGGTTTCATGCACACAGAATTATCATGGTGTTCTCTTCACAGTGAATCAAAGTTACAAAATGTATATCAACTTCTAAACAAAATGCCAACTCCCTTCATGCCCCACCTCAGTCTCCAGTGAGTTTTCTATGGTGAATATTTGATAATTCCTCAGTTACCTTGTATAGTGAAATGTACAGTTAAGTTTCATGTTCTGTTCAATTTGGTTTTCCTTTCTGATACATCCTGCTGTACCTGCTTAATGTAAATCTCTAAAAAAATGTTACCCCAATAAAGACAGAAGCCAAGCATTACAAAACCAATCCTAATGCTGGCATTGCAGATACTAAAAAGAGGGGAAATCGTGATTTTTAACAGGATTAGTAGTAGGTTTTTTTCTTAAGGACTTATTTCTCTGTCTGCAAGCGACATTGGCACTCAATCCAGGAAATTTGCCCTTGGCAATTTTACTGAATTAGACAATCAGAAGGGGAAAGAATTGAGAAAAGATCTTTACTGACACCATATCCGTATACTTGGGCCCCACTGTAACCAGCTAAAGTCAGTGGGAAATTTTTCCACATATTTAAATTAGTATTGAGTCAGCTGTAGAATTCAATGCATTGCTAAACCATAGAGAGCTTTCATTTAATACGCATACTCTCGACGTATTGTTGAAAGGCTGGTATGATAGTCCCCCAAAAAACTTGACAACGAGGTGCCTAAAATATTAATATACTGTAGATTTTCCCCATAAGAAGTATGTAAGATTTGCCATATCAGGTAACACATGAAACCATGAACATTCCAATCAGCAAGCTTTTGTGTAGCAGCTTTACAAAACCCTAATGCTAACCCCCTACATCTTTTCTGTATGAAGCTTCCTTGCTTTTCTGTAGGAATTCTATCTTCAGTAACATTTCTTAGCATTCAGTGAAACTTTATAATTCATTTTGAACTATATGCAGACCATAAGAGTTACACAAACTATATATGCTTTTTCAGTGCTTTTTTTCTGAATTCAATATGCACTAATTGATTAGGGTCTGAGAGGTGAATAAGAAATACATATCCTACATAATAGAAAGCTGGGGAAGGGTTTAACGCATGAATTAGAAGCCAGATTTCTTCAATACAGATGAGTACACAAAATTAGCAAAAGGCAATACCACTTTTGGAAAGACTGCTTTGTGCATAATTTGTCATGAATTCAAAGTTATTCCTTCAGAAAATGAGTCTAAGACCTCCCAGCTGCTGCTTTATTGGTCTAATAAATTACCATTTTGATGGTACAATGCATATACACTATACACCATCCAAGCAAGCAAACTGTTACAGCAGCTTCATCTGTAGAGACGCATGTGTGACTTCAGAGACATGCGAATGCCGATGGGAGACCTGAAAGCAATGAGGGATCAGACAATGCCTCTGTTCTTGAATTGATAATGAAAACAAAGGATGAGTAAGTTTCCAAAACAGGAAAAGTGTATTGTAGGATTGCTTGTGTCGAAAAAAGTGAGTCCAAGTGAACCTACCCTTATTCTAATAGGTATCTAGCAGCTTTCTGAGACAAAACAGATCTATCTTGTTCTAGGGTGTCTACTCTATCCCAGTAAAAGTCTCCTCTACTTACCTGAAAAGAACACTAGAATAAACAAAGAAGGTATCCTCTTCAAAGGATCCATTTCTGACTTAAACTTTGAGCCCTATTCTTGTGGAGCTGGGGAGTTTAGTCCAAGTTTATACTAATGCTTATAGTAGTATAGACTGAACATGTGTCAGTGCCTTCTACCCAAGGTTATTCCAGCCAAGGAGGCCACAACAAACATTTATCATGACTCTCCTTCATAGCCGTGGTTTGCAAATATCCACTCAAGGAAAGAATAAAATGCAGAAAAGCCAGAAAGTTGGTGATTTAGCATTCCCTACTTTACCTTTCTCCAGTGAACTGTGGAACTCGTAATGAGTTCCAACAACCTGACGTTTTGGAAACTTTCCATCATTTACAGGAAAACTCTAGGCTCACTGTATTATTGCCAATAGAGAAGTCTTTTATTACTACAAATATATTTAGGGAACAGTTCAAAATGTCTGTATCCTAACATCATGAAAACAATCCTTCACCAATATTTTTCAAAAAATTAGTGAAGATGGCTGTTAGGAAGAAAACTGGAAGAACACTGCAGGAATGGGTGCAGTAATTTTGACTGGCAGAGCAAAGCTTACAAAATAAAAGAGCACAAGCATTTGAGATAGATTTTTGATTTTGCTTCCCATGCACAAAAACAGGCGTTAAGAGCCCGCCCACAGGTAACATGCACAGCGTTACTTACCTGCATTAGAATTGAGCTCTTCATTTTCTGATTCTGTTCCATTTTGACTTCCACTTCCGTGAAGGCTATTCATTGCCATAAGTTTCATTTTCTGTAACTTCATAGCTTCTGCCATGGCAGCCGCTGTCAGACCTGGAAAAAGATAAATAAATAAAATGCAATAACATACCACACACTGCAACACTGAAAAATATGAATAAGGAAACAATTCCTTTCAGCGAGAGTAAGTCACACAAATTCAATACACATTTTTAGTTCAGTTATGTAATGTTATTCTGAACACTATTTTAAAGTCGAGTTGTCTCAGTACACCATTCTGAGAATTATTTTTCTTTAATTCTTTCATGTTTCTTTTTCTTTTTACATGTATAGCATAAAGAAATATTTATTTAATGGTATCCCTTTTCATTATACTTTTAAATATAATTTCCTGTCACTTTGATCATTTTGTTACTTTGATCACTTTCTGCTTGACTTCTTTAGCTTCTACAAAATTTCCAAGTACACTAGTAAGATACAGTATTCCTTAATTTCAACAGTTTTAAGCCAATTAACATGGAACAACCAATGCTGTACTATTATATTATATATGCAAATATATATTTTGTCTTTTTCTGAAGTCAGTTGGTTTGGATTAACGTTATTGCTACTAGAAAAAAATATTGGAAATGTTGGAAAAGTACAATATGGGAAATTACAAACTTGATCCCACCTTTATGAAACCATTAAGACCAGCACAAATTTACAGAATTAAGGGGGGTTAGTGGTAGAAGATTTTCAAGGGATTAAAACCCAATTAATTTCCATTAGTAAAAGAGAAGAAGTAGAGTACTGTCAGGCTACAGGTTACCAGCATTACCGTAATTTTTAAATTATTATTTAGATTCCCAATATCTGTTTTTCATAAGAGTAAACTTTTTAAGTTTTATCCTTTTGACTTGGTCAGTAACAGATCAGCTTTTCTTCCAGACAGTATCAAATTACTATTACTCTGGGCAAGATGTGACTGAAAATGTCGAATCTGAAGTTCATCTATCTCACAGGAAAACACAGGGCATAAGGCCACATAACCAAAAAAGATTTCTACAGGTATAATTGTTTATTCATTCAGTTATGGTTTAAACGGGTTTACTCTCTTCCAGTATAGTATGACTTGCTTTTGCCACTTGCTAAAAAGCAAGCTAAATGCTTCCTATCAGCTATCTTGTAATTGACTGTGCAATAGTTCCACAAAATCACTGAGTTGCATTTACCAATAAACCCCCATTATTTTTTGCTGGTCGTGCATGTTGTATCAACCCACAAAGATATCATACATCAAAAGAGAATTAAATAATCTGCTGTTTCTGGAAAGTACTGCTTACTGAGGAGATTAGATACTGATTAAAGTGAACTACTAATTTTCATATCCTATACGGCCACACATCCATAAATTAAAATATTTTCTTTTAAAAGCTGCTAGGAGTTTGACATTTAGATTAGCTCTGCTGCTCCTATAATAGGCTTCACAAAAGTTCTCATTATTTTAATATTACTTAAGTAAGCAAGCAATCAATAGACTCCAAATGCGTGGCGGAGGGACATATATTATCACATATGGATACAGCAATTTGGTTAACTTCAGTGAAGATATCCCTCTTAAATATCAGTAAGTTGGAGATGACACATTACAAGATGGGAGTTACACAAGCCCTCTTCTCTTCAGGCCGTCTGTCCTCTTCCTTCCCCCTTGCCTAAGAGCCTCTCAACATTCACAAAAACAAACTGCAGCTACACACTCCTATAATCCCAAAGCACTGATGCCAGATCTAATAAATACCACCTACACAAATTAGGCACTTGTTTTACTGTTTTGTCACTGATACATGAAAAACTATATTGATTTCATTATTAATATACACTAAATATGTACATATGAAAATAAGTCCAGAAAACATTATCAACAATCTTGACTTTTAGGTCATTTAACGCAGTTCTCACTTCACACAGAAGATCACTATACCTTAACATTACTCATTTTTTCTTTAATTTTTTTTTTTCTAATACCCTTTAAAGTTCTTTTGCAAATGCCACTTTTTTTTTTTTTTATCAAGCAGATATAGATTCTTGATGTTAAAAATAATGTTTTTACTAAATTCTCTGGCTGACATCACTCACACTTAATCCATCAAAGAATACTTCTTAAATGATAAAACTGTTCACACACTTTCTGAAGAAGATGAAATATTCTATAAACTTTTCCACTTTTTTTCTAGGGAAAGGAAGTGGGATTGCTCTTTGAGTGAATTTCACATTATTTTCAGGAAGTTCAGAAAACAAGCATCAGCACAAGTCTTTTGAGGAATTGACTGCTTTAAAAATTTCCAGGAACCTGTGAGATTTGCCTATCTGCACATCTGTACTTTTCCTCCACATCCCAACCAATTCCAAGTTTTGAGGTACAGCCATAACTAAAGCATTTTCAGAACTTGTACCCACTCACAGCCTGCCCTCTTCTCACTTTATACGTCTAATCCATGTCCTTCACATTTATTTTAAAGGTTACAAAAAAAACAGAGTCTGGACATGGAGTTTTTTATCATAACATTTTATCATTTGTATGTACCCAAATACATATAGATGAATCAATATCCCAGTAAATATTTTCATCTGGTTCAGTATTTATACAGGTTCTTGATTTTTTAAGTCATAAAACTTTACTTAGTTTAAATATCCAAAAGACTAAAGAAACTATTCATAAGGAAATAAACAGGGAATGGAAAGTGAATTCAGACCTTTAGTAAAATGTTCAGTGAAAAGACAAGACAAAAAATTACCTAAGGCAGCGTATAAAAAGAAAAAAGCACACACACCCCCAACCCCAAACTTCTGCTGAACAGTTGTATCAGAAGTGTAATGAAGGCAGAAAGGGTATTGAGGAACAAACAGAAAAGAATAAACAGTCCCAAAATCACCACGATGATGCCTGCAGAAATTAAAGGTAATTATTGTCAGGCATTTTTGAGCTCCCTAACCAGACACAGCTGCCATAAGGACAACAGCCAAAAAACAGTGATGTATCAGAAATCTATGCTGTGCCATCTGCCACACCAAAGTCACTCTGCTTCAGCATTAAAAGTTTAAAGAGTAAAGCACAGTCCTGATGTAGAAAGCACTACAGCCTGAAGATCCTGAGCAGTCAGGCATAAACTTGAAGCAGACATAGCCAATCCTGTAAGATCAGTATAAGCAAAGTCTTTGTACTTTCCTTCATTTATTCCCCAGTCTATATAATTTCTAACTTGAATTGTGGTAGCAGTAAAAGCCTCAGAATCTGACTGTATGAGGTGCTTTAAAAAACAGTGTAATAATTCTTCAGCATTCTGGAAAGCTAATAAAATTGAGGTTAAAGCAAATAGTTTCAGCAGTAAAGGTGTGCTACTGAGTGAAATGATGGAAGAAAACATACAGCAAATCACCCATTGGCATAATCTTCAATTAAGGGTACTGCCGCGGCTAACGTTACAGAACTTACTATTTAATTTAACCATTAATAAAACTCCTTTCTATAATTGACTCAGCTCTGGCTAGCCATGGCAAGGAGGACTATTCTTCAACTGACTTATCTAAAGATCTACAAAGAACTGAAGAATCATTTCCATCTTCTCAGATGAATCATTATCAGCAGCAGAATCTCACCTAGAGTACCCTGATTTGAAAAATGTACTTGGAAACTGCTGTAACATATACATCTATCCCTCTACTTTCACCTTAAAAAAAAAAAAAGATCACTAGGAAAACCAACATCCTGGATTACATACTTCAAAGCTTCCGTATTTTTCCTCTCCATTTACACTTTAAATTTCCCTTCCTTCAGTTATCTTCTGCCAGCTGTGATCAATCACTAAACACCCAGAAAATAAACTATGTACCGCTTATTATCAAACATGCACAACCTTTACAATACTAACAACCACAACAAAAAAGTAGCAGTCTCATCACAGTTGCAATGATTTGTTTTCAAAAATGCTACCAACCACGTGGCCAGTGGACTAACAGTAGCCCACAACCCACCAGTCGCCTTGGCTGAAAGACAGCAGCTCCTTGAGGAGCTGGTAAGGATCTTTAAGACACATCAGCACTAATGCAGAAATCTCAGAGCCATGTTCTGGGTCAGCTCTCTATATATGAATCTTGATTACAACTGCATAACAGATTGTGATGGTGTGCACTGAGGTACACCTGCATCGTGCATATGGCAAAACAACCAACTGCCATTAGTAATCTTCATCCCATAATTTCAGTTTTGTCAGGACACTGTGTACTCTCCCCTTTGACAAGTCTGCATAGCTCTGCTGCACAACACATGAATTTAGCCCTGAAATAACCCATCAAGGACACACAAACCAGCACACTTTATGTTCATGTTGCAGGAAGTAAAATTCTCCAATTATATTCAGAACCACAGTTAAAATATACCTAAGCACCAAACAGTTTTTAAATTAAGGTTTTTGTTTCAAATTAGGACCATACTCAGCTTACTTAGCATGGCATGTCACATTGCTCTGGGGAAGACCCACCACTTCTGGGACACCGAAGATGGAACAGGCCGACCTGAATGTACTGTGAAGCTGGGTTGCTTCTGTGAGGGTTGGAACCACTGAACACATCCTATGCTTCTAAAGCCAAGGTACCTACAGTACTTGAGAGGGTGTGAAGAGCAGAGAGGTTTCTCTATCCCTTGTCTGCATCCTATTAAAGTTAGTGGTTAATTGTTTACTCAAATATCCCCTATGCAGACACAAAGACTACTGAAGCTTCTTCCTCTGTGAAGTCTCAGGAATTATTTAAAAAAAAAAAAAAAAGGCATTTTCACTGCATGGCCCAAAGATCAGAACTCCAAGGTCATTTGTAGTGTACCCCCCTCAGGGCCAGTCTCTCATTACAGGGCTGTGCTGAACCCACCAGCTTCCCTGAGCACTAGGCAACAAGGGGGACAGTGTCTGTTCCTTTGAATAAACATCACTGATTAGCAAATACCTTCTTGGAGACATAAGAAACCAAAACTCAATGGTATTGCCACACTGAGGTACCCAGGGTGTCTTGTATTCAAGTGAATCCTCCATGTTTAACAAATGTCCAGTCATTGAAAATTGGATTTTGATGGTAAATACAAGGACTCTGAGCATTTTAAGGTGACCCTGAGTATCTGCTTATCTTGTACTCTAGCTACAGCTATTTTTTTCAGTTCCTTAATTAGACTGTGCTCCCCCTTCATATTAGTTTGAAAGCTTTTCTGTCAAAACTGTGAACAAGTAAATTAACTAAAGGAGAACTATGAGTAATCAAATCTTGAGGTTTGCAATTAATTAAATGAAATGGTGAGTCAGCGAACTGAAGAATGGTCTTCTATTAAAACAAAACATTTCATTAAATTAACAGTCAACACATTGCAATTAATAATACTCAAAAGGAAAAATGAAAACCAGTTTAGCCTTGCAATATTATTTCAGTCTAACAGTCAAGCATTGTGCATCGGCTTGTTTGTTATTTGCATTCAAAGCTGCTATGGGTCAAGTATGACATGCTAAAACAGGAATAATGAAACATCTGGTAGTATGAAATGTTAATATGAGATACCATATTGCAAACAGTGAAAACAGTTCTGAAACATCCAATAAATTAGGCCTTGGAAGACTGAAAAGGATATGCTTTCTTTCCCATTTTCTTCAATAAGGAAAATAATAAAATTAAAGCTCGAGAAGTGGACCTGCGTGAACCTCATGAGGTTCAACAAGGCCAAGTGCAGGGTCCTGCACCTGGGTCGGGGCAACCCCCAGTATCCATACAGGCTGGGGGATGAAGGGATTCAGGGCAGCCCTGCTGAGAAGGACTAGGGGGTACTGGTGGATGAAAAGCTGGACATGAGCTGGTGATATGGGGTCGCAGCCCAGAAGGCCTACTGTGTCCTGGGCTGCATCAAAAGAAGCAAGGCCAGCAGGTCGAAGGAGGGCATTCTGCCCCTCTACTCTGCTCTGGGGAGACCCCACCTGGAGTACTGCATCCATCTCTGGAGCCCTCAAGATAAGAAGGACATGGACCTGTTGGAGTAAGTCCAGAGGAGTGCCACAAAGATGATCAGAGCTGTCCAACCTGACTGGAGCACCTCTCCTATGAGGACAGGCTGAGAGAGTTGCGGTTGTTCAGCCTGGAGCTCTGGGGAAACCTTATCGCAGCCTTTCAGTACTTAAAGGGGGTCTACAGGAAAGATGGGGACAAACTTTTTTGCAGGACCTGTTGTGATAGGACAAGGGGTAATGGCTTTAAATTAAAAGAGAGTAGATTTAGACTAGATAGAAGGAAGAAATTTTTTACAAAGGCAGTGAAACACTGGCACAGGTTGCCCAGAGAGGTGGTAGATGCCCCATCCCTGGAAACATGCAAGGTCAGGTTGGACAGGACTCTGAGCAACCTGCTCTAGTTGAAGATGTCCCTGCTCATTGCAGGGGGTTGGACTAGATAACCTTTAAAGATCCCTTCCAACCCAAATTATTCTATGATTCGATGATAGATACATATAATGTACTTTACTGTTTTCAGAATGCATGCAAGAATTTACAAATTAATTTAAACACTCACATTAGAAAGTGAAGGCTTCTCTGTAGCTGACATGAATCATCCTTGTTTAGCGATAAACAGGTAGGTAAAACCCAGCTATTAACACAAAGGACTGAAACCAAGTTCTTGAATAAGAACACTAAAATGACTAACGTGTTAGAGCAGTTTGGAGACAGGTCCAAACTCCTAAGTCCTATTATTGCAGATTTCTTCCATTTCTGTAAACTGACTCAACTAGAAACTGTAGGAAAGTTTCAGCTCTAGTGCGTGTTCTGTTTTCAATGGCTGTTCAAAGATATCCTGGCTACCATAATAATCCATCAACATGAAGCATTTGAGAGACTGTAAGGGAAGAACTTAGTGAGTAATTGGCCACTGCAGGCAGAGGATGGGATTTCAGCGTAAGCGCCATAGCGCAAAGCTTTATCATGGGCTAAGTTGTGTGAGTATTCACCCCAGGCCCTGGGAGGACACTTTGGAGCCCAGACTGAAATCCATGCTACATCCACTTGATATTGCCAAGCTGAAATGTAGTCAATATCCAAGAAACGTACTACAAGAGTTGAGTTTCTTTCATTTGTTCTGGTACCTGCAGCCAGTCGTTCTTCTCTTACAACAATATTTAAAAAACATACTCTTCTCTCCCATTTTGCAACAGGAAAGCACCCCAGCAAAAATTTATTTTTAGAGTAGAAAATTTGAAAGTATTTATACATTATTTATCTTGCTACATGTTTGAAATGAAAGAGAAAGTAAAGATTAATTCTCTAAATATGTTCAGTTAATGAAAGTTCACAGAATACTGAAGATCATCCTTAGCAAAACACTTCAGACAATAGTTAAAATCTTTGTGTGGCCTAAAATTTTTAAAGAGCACCTCTTTAAAATCTCAAGAAAATTATACAACAGCAAAAGAACCTTACTGAGGGAGAAAAATCCCCCCCAAATATTGTGCATATTTGTCAGGAATCGTGAGAAATTAATCTTCCACAGAGAAGCTCCAGTCAGCTCACTTCTGCAATTAATTGTCTCACAGCCTTTACTTGAGAACTTATTCTTTGCCTTTGTGCAGTGCCTGAATATTCCCTACATAGCTTCCATTTCTGCAGCAGAAAGATAGGGACAGACCCACAGATAGGTCTCTTCATCATACAACCTTGCTTCCCCACAGGTTGATGGATTCTCTATCATCAACCAGGCAGTTACGCTGGGGAAAAAACCAGCATGTGATAATGTAATTTAAAGACTTTGCCAAATGCTCAAGGGATCAAAATTAGGGTGGCACAAATGTTTCTGAATTTTTGATGGCTTGATTTTGCAACCATAGTAATTTTTGTTTAACATGGTGTGCTTGCTCACTTTATTTTTATTCTAAAACATAATTTCATGCAAAAGTTCACATGAGCATAAACAAGATTAAAACCTTCACACACCCAAACATCAGTGACACTCCATGGAATAATTCACAGAAGTAACAGGTTGCCATTCTCTAATTTCACACATATTTAAACAGTAGCAAAAGTCTGGATACTTACAAATTTAGGGGTTCACTTTAAAATATGGGGAGAGTTTGCTTTCCAGATGCTTTCATCCTATGTCTGCCTCTATTCTTTAGGCTTCTCACCCCAGTTATAAACTCTGTGTTTTGTACAGCCTAATCTTATCCTCCCTGACATCAAAACATTTTTAAGGTGAACATCTTCCATCAAGTCTCTGTACCTGAGATATTTCGTATCTTTGATCCACATGAAGATACGGTGACCAAAGACCTGTCAGATTTCTTGTCTAAACCCAAAGGGCTCAGTTTGAAGTATATAGAAATTCTAATCCCAAATTTGTGCTTAAACCTATGTTAACATGAGCACTCATGTTCAAGTTGATACACAGCAATACCCATCTACATATTTTACAGATGACTTCATATCCAAAAATGTAGCCTGTATCTTATGTCAAACAAAATTGCAGCTTACTTTATTGGAGGGAAAACAAAAAAAACAGCACTACAAGGAGAACTGAGGTTACTTTTTTTTTTTCCTTCATTCTTACAGTGTGTCTCATGAGAATTGATTAATTTTGTGACATTTTCTGCTCTTTTTTTACAATCTAGTCCATGACAATGATTTGTCAAGACTGTAATGCGTAATACTTTTAGTATGCTGCACTACTGTGACCTTTACCTTCTGTATATTTGATTGACTGACCGCCCCACTTTTGATCTACAAGTTTCAGAAGATGGAAGCATGCCCAAGACAGATGCATCAGCCATTGAATTATTTTTTAAAAGATCACAAGCACTTCATACAGATAATTTGTATGATGTTCTATGCATATCTGATGCAACTGTAGTCACATAATTGAAAATTTTCAACAGAAAACGAAATCTCTTACACTACGTGGTGTACTTAAGAAGTGTTCACACATCAAAAAAGTGACAAATTCATGCATTAGGACTCAGATTTCAGTAAGGATAAGACAAGTTAAACAAATGCTCGTAATCATCCAAATTCTCAAACTATCCACTTATGGTTTCATAATGCTGTCATAGACTAAAGATTACAATTCTTTGAGATAAGGACTTGAAAAATCAAAATCTAAACCAGAAACATGTTAAATTACCTCTGTGAGAGCAACACGTTAACTCCAAAGTGCTAAATATTCAGAAGCCACAGGAAAGAATACAAAGGTGATTATCATCAGCCACAAAAGAAAACGGACCTTTGACACAGGCCTCACAACCTGCAGAGCAGGAATGCATCAGTAACTTCAGTAGTTCTTTCAGTATCAGGATATTGGCACACACTGGCACCCGGCCGCTGCTGTGCACCACCATCTAGCGACATAGCCCAGGTGGGCAATCTCAGATTGACTTGAGTCAAATTCAGAGCAACCTGGACTGCCCAATGGCCTGGAAAGCTCACACACAGTCAGGGCCCTGGATGCACTAACAGGGCTTAATGGCCACCTTCTCTTGGGCTTCAGTGCTCACTGCATTTGCTTCTGTCTGCAGGACTTGTTATTTTTTTCTCCGTGTTTATTCCTTGGCCATTAAATCAGTTTCTGTGGGTTTAAAGCACTTGTCCATAAGCAGTAGTGATGGGGAAATTGTTGAAGTTTTTGGAGGTCCTTTCAGTTAAGTCTCAAAGCTTATCTAGAATTGGCACAAATCTCTTGAGTTTGTAAAATTAATTGGGCTGGAATATCTTCTGAGAATAAGCACATCTTTGTGAGTGATTCCAAGCTACTTCCTACTTGTGACTGGAAAATACCATACAAATATTTCTTCTGTATCAGATGGCACAGCTCAGCTACGTTCCAGCTGTCTCAAATCACAATTTAAAAAATGGTATATTTCAAGGATTTTAAGTGAATACTGAGCTCCACAAATTCATTGCACTACAGTATTTCAGATGAAACCTCACGTACTGTCAAAATAAGCAGTGTTGTTAGAGACTGGATTAGTAAAATATTACCCCTGCTAGCTGCTGTTCACTTCAGCTGGACCAGCCTGACCAGTGCCATGGGCTTTCGAGGATTGTACTGTGCAGATCCCTTACTCAACCTCTCCGAGAAGTTGAAGCATTAGAGGGGAGAAATGTTACTCCAATCTTTCCTCAGATGTTTTCAGTGAACTGAAACTGAGCAAATAATAATTTCGCAGCAGCAGCGAGTTCCCTCTTTACTCAAGATGGCAACTGCACCATAGAAAGTTTGCTTGCAAATGAACAGCAGAAATACTGTGAACAATAAACTGCTCTCCACTATGGTTTGCACCGGCTATAAGGAGGGAAAACAATTTGTATTCCTCGAACTCAAACTAGCTTAAGTTGCAAGCATAGATGAAGTACTCAACCAAGGGTACAATTCTGCATTCTTCATAGACCTATAATGACTTTCCAGTTCTCGCTGTTGAATGGAAGTGAAATAGCGACGCTTTAACATCATTTGAAATACCACAGCTTATTCACAGTGAAAAATATTTTTGGATGGTATTAGGACAGACTAGTTAAGCAGTAATATCTCTGGCAAGAATGGAAAACAGTTCAGTGAAAATTCAGAAAATCAGTGACGCAGGCTCCAAGCAGGTCTCCAGATTTAAGGCAAAACCTACCACATTTAATAATTACTATCAAGTTGATTAAAGATGTAGATCATAGTGAAGAAACAGAATTTAAATTTTCTTGGAATGGCTGATTCATTATTTTCCCTAATGAATTTTCCATTAATTCTTCGATGTAAAATAAAGTAACACATGGGGGAGCAAAGACTAGACTCAAGTGAAGACTCCACCTACTGTTACGTTATGATCTCTTTCTCTATACACTTTCGTCATAATGAAACCTGTCATGTTTGTTTTTTTCTTTTTTAATTCAGGGAGTGGAAAAATGCATCCATCCCCAACAGTTATAACCTGATGCTTCACACAGTCATCAGGAATGTAGCTTTTGCCACAAAGTCCCTTCCATCAGTATTCATTATTTTCAGCAGGATTCTGTGGTGAGTTGGCATTAGTGGTGTGTCATGGCATATACATGACATCTATTTCTTCTTTCTAAGAAGAAAATGAGATATTTTAGGTTAATTTATTTTTATTTCAGCAGGGTTTTGACAGCAACCCAATTGGCTGTACTTGGGAAAGGACAAGATTTCATGCAACTTTCCAGCAAATTTCTGTGAGGAAAGAACAACCATGTCAGGCAGCAAATGCTATCCAAACACCTCCTCGGCTCAAAGCCGAGTTGCTGCTTTGGGCACCTTCTGCAAATAGGTGATGGATATGTGAATTTCAATATTGCATTGGAAAAAAAGAGGAAGTAGCCCACAGGCTGGAGAAACCAGATTTAACTTCTAGCTGTGTTTAGACCACAGCTAAAGAAACACAAAGAGCTGTATTTCCTCTCGGGCATAAATTAATGACTATTGATCACACAACCAGAGAATACGGAACATGATTATAGAGGAGTGCGCACCTTAACTTTCTCTTTTGCTAAGCTTTTTTAATTCTGGTATCTGTGTTTTTAAGTTACTTTCGTGTAATTTTGTTGAAGCTTATTCATGCACATTTACTTACCCAAATATCACAGGAGAGGAATAATTTAGTCCCAATAGGTTAATATCTTCTTTGTTTATGAAGTTATGCCAAAATAGCTATTTCCATTTCATGTATAGAAGGTAAAGAACATTTTTCAAAGCTGAGACACTGAATGGAAGCTTATTTTCTTGTTCCAGGTGGTGAATAAAAATAACATGTAGAAGATGAACTACACCATTTTTAAAATCTTCAAAGATGTGTCTCTACTCATTGGTCAAGCTGAATTAACTTGCAGCCTCCAAGTCAAATGCAGGCTCAAGAAGGAGAGGAATAATTTAGTCACTGAACTGAAACACTCAGTAATCTAAAATTATGCAAATATTCTCTTTGCCCTTGCAAATCTTTACAGATAAACTCTACTGGTCTTTGCTCCCGAGTTTAATTTCTTCTAAAACTATGGCAACAAACATCTTTAGCTTAGGTTTTGTGCAACTATTTCAGTAGTCAAAGTACATCCAGATCTTAAAACAAATTCTCAGACTTTTTTATTCAAAATAATTAGATTTACTTTAAAAATAAAAACATATTTAATATAAATGATGTCCAAGATCTATGGAAATTTTTTTTTAGACAATTGCAAAAAGTATTGCAGGTATCTATTCATCTGCTTTTCCAGAAGTCTACATTATATAAGAAACCCATTGCAAGCATTCCCTTTAAAATTATTGTACTCTGCAGTCCTCAGCCTTTTCTCAGTATTAATATTGTACTTTTTGCAGCTATCTTTTTAGAGCTGAGAGGTTTAAGTCTACTTTAAGGTATTTTCTGCACATTGATAGAGTGAGTATTATATATTATTATAAACTTATCTAGGTAATATTCCAATGTGTTTCCAGTAAGCATTTAACTCTGGTTTTAGAAGTTTAATATGTCAATTTAATAGTTTATTAAAAAGACGTTCAGTTTCTTCTACAGATATTGCTTTTAAATAAATCTTTTCAGTAATTATTTACTATATCCTTTAATTCAGATTTCGCTAACAGTGTCACTACATTGATGAGTACGTTTAATAGAATAGTTACTATGGATTAATTAATAATTGACCAGTTCACTCTGTTAAATATAAATCTTAACTGTAATTTTATTCATCTGTATAGTTTTAGGAACTGGTCTGCATTTAAAAAAAGACCTACTCACTCCACTTAAGCTGAGAAGTAGATTTGAGACAGTTAGGCTGCCCTAATGTGTAGGAAATTCCAGATGACCACGAAACATCATATTTCTATTCAGGAAATAAAGAACATAATATCCACAATCCCATCCCTCCTTATTTGTTTCGAAAAGCCACTAAACTGCTCATACTTGAGAAGAAAATTAACCTTTTTACTGATTAATCACTAGGCAGCTTTGACTGTTGAAGAGAAAATTGTATTACAAATGAACAGCTACCTGTTATCAAATTACAAGGCGTTTTCATCAAAGAACCAAAAAATGCAGCGCATTGACCAGTTAACATGTTTCCACTGACCTGGGGGGATTTTTCCAGTTAACAGCTTCTGAAGAATGCTTCCTTTTGATTCTTGTCTCTGACACAAAAATGATTGTCCCATTTAACCACTGTTCTATCACATACATCAGAGAATCCTATTTACTCACACACTACTGGAACATTAAAACACAATAGTGTGATTGTCTCTGGAAGAAAATTTTAAAGATTGACTTTTTTCTTTTTTGTAAAAAAGGGAGTAAGATCAAAAGCTAACTTTAATAGATGTTTGACTAAGGTCATACTCCTAGGAAATGGAACACTGAAGATGAAAGAGAACAAATAGATTTGGCTTTTGATCTCAGCCAAACGCATTTGGCATTGTTTAGCTTTTATAAAATACTTCAACTTTAGGCCATATCATGACTAAAATTAATTGGTTGAAGTCCTGAGGTTTTAATAGTTCAGTAAGACTTTAACGTGTACCAACATTTGGAAAAACTTCTAAGTATTTGGCTAAATTTTTTTCTTACTAGAATGAAGTCAGGTCAAACCTGGCTATCGTTGCTAATGCTAGATATACATAAACAATTTTAACAATATATACACCAGTGCTGTTAAACCAGGACCACTGGTATTCCTAGCAAGAAATTTTAGGGGGAAGTGTAGAGCATTGAGAAAAGATATTAGAATTATTCCAATGAAACAAATAACTGTGTCCGTATCCAAAAGTGCATATCAGATCATTTCACCAAATTATTTCACAGTTCTAATCTTTCTAAAAAGTACTGTGGCCATCTAAATTTGTAAACTATATAGCAGTAAGGGAGGAATGGATTACAATCTACAAACTATTACTTTCAAATTCTTCAGTAATAATGGTGTTTGCTAGCTGAAGACAACTTCATTAATTAAGGAAAAAGATGAGATAACATTCATCAAAGCAATATGCTTAAATTATTACTATTGCTAGAAAAAATTATCATTAGTCATTAGAAGCACTGCAAAACCCTATAAACCACTTAGTAGGCTACACAATCAAAATTTACAAAGGAGTTTCATCAGCCCAGCCAGCTCAGCCCTCTGATAAACAGCAGTAATGGCAGGAAACACCCCAGCCCCAAACTTCACATTGCCTTTTTAAAGTTTTCATAAGAATTAATGATTTATACCACAGAATATATTGCAATAGAAAATATTATATCTGTGCTATGCAAACATTTGGCCTTAGGAACTATACAGAAATTATACACAAGGAAAAAACTTCCTGATCTTACTTTCAAATCATTATATTACTATATTATAACAGTGATAAAGAACAGAGAAAATCCAAAGATCTAAGGATAGGTATTTATCATCATAAAAGGAGACACATCTGACCACAAACCCTAAAAGTAACCTAGGGAAGGAAGAGGTGATTTCCCATATACTTCTCCACTCATCACAATACCTTTCTCAAGGGCCACTTAAAACAAAACAAAAAGGCACAAGAAGCCTCAGCCATTTGCTCTCCAACATCTAGCCACAAATTTAACCACACCAAGCAGTAATTCATTCATTCCTTATTTATAATGTTTATCTCTTAAAAAGAGAAAATATCACAGGCTTCCCTCCCGCCCCCCCTTTTTAAGAAAAGGACATGGTTTATTACTTCTTTTTATATTATTTAGTACTTTATGTACCATATTTCTGCTGGTGAGGCAATACCTATGATTTGCTGAACCCACCTGGACACTGAAGATCTCTGCAGACCAGAAACCCAGTAAGCTTAGATCTGACTCTCCCAGGCACAGAACACCTGCACCCAGCAATATTTTAGCTATGTCATTCTCAAATATTACAAATATGCACCTCTCTTTATGTACTAAACATACCTGCAAGACCCTGCCATCCATCACAAATAAACCTTTTCTTGTTTTTAGCACCTCTGTTACTTCTGTTTACTGTCACAGAAAGACTTACACCTTCAGCCAAACCAGAACCTCATGATTCATATTCTACCCAACCTCAAATGCAAGTATTGATCTACACTACTGCAAACCTGATGCTTAAAAATACCTGCCTTAAAACAAGACTAGAAATTAAAAAAAAAAACCCAAAACAAAACCTTAAAAGACAGCTAATATTCAAACCAACACAGAAAAACTATTCAGAGCAGTATTAAAATACCTTGTTTTCAAGGACAGAAAATATTGAAAATACACTGAGGACGGTACCCATCGAAGCAAGCTGGATATCAGCTTAAGCTTAAACACGTACATTTAGACAGAGTGAGGTTGGGCACTCACCCCTTGTCTCTCTCTCTAGGCAACAGAGAAGCAGGTTGCAAAAGAACCAGACAAGAAATGAAAAATGTGGGACAGTCACTGCTGGAGCCTCCTTGCCTGCTGCATGAGGACTTGTGCTAAACCCCTATATTCCACAGAAACGCCAGAGCCCGGGGGAAAGGCACAAACAGAGATTTATTTGACCTACTGTCAGTCGATGTGAGTTTGAGGATAATCTCAAAGTTGACAGTAATGACATACGTACCTTTATATCCACACACACTTGCACATGGAGGGTTTTTTTTTACATATACATGTATCATTAAAGAATTTTATACTTTTATATATATATCTATAAAAAAGCATGTATGCTTTCATTCTTAACAGTTTCTGTTGATCAAAAAACAACACCCAACATATAATCCATTCCATTTCTCTTCTTAGTTACATTTGTTCAGGCATTGAAAACATTCTGTTCTTCTTGAAGCTAGGATAATTGTCACTTCTCTACCCTTAAGACAATAAGCCAACAGAACTTCAATAGATAGTTTCCTTTGTTTCAAGAGCCAGACACTTGCTATTTTGCAGCCCTTGTTCTTCTTGAAGGATACAAAACTTGCAGCATTAATTATACAGCAGATTTAATCATCACCACAATAGGTCTTGGTCTCATCCTTTTCACTGTCTAGCAGCACAAATCAACATATTGCGTTTTATACATTTCCCAGACAAGGTGTAAGTTTATCTGCTGACTAAACTATGGAATTTGTTGCTACTGGAATTTCTGAAGAAATAAGCTCAAAATCAGAAAAGACTTGTTTATATGGAATATATATTAAAAAATTGCTGAACAACAGAAAAAATTTTAGAATTAAACCAATTAGTAGAATACTATAAAAATATTTCAGATGAACAGTAAACAAAGTCATCTCTTGAGTCTTCCAACTGTTCTGCTGGTGGGCTCAGGTTTCAAAATACCCTGCTTCTTAAATAATGAAATAAACTCTTCATAATCTTCTGTGTCTTTTTCTGTGCGAGGAAAGGAATTTATTAAAAACCAAGAGTGTATTTATGGATAAAAGCGAACTTCTACAAAATAAAATACACAAGAATATAAAGCAAAAATTAAGCAAAGTAGTGCTTGATTAATTTGGTTCTTAGCAGGAATATAAAAGCACCAGCTTATCTGTTGGAACATATCATAAGACCGAGTTACATTATGAACACTGAACTACTGAGATATATGCTTATATATCATATTTTATAAAGAGGCATCATGGGACACCCCATCTGGTATGGAGACATCAATAACTGCACCTTTTAAAAAATGGCAGCCAGAAGCCAAAAATTATCACCGACGTTTTCTTTTGTTTTCTTTTTAAATACTGAAATTTTCTAAAGAAAAACAGCACCACAGAAAGGTGCAACAGAAGCAAACCCAAGCCTTGCCGGCAGCAGCCACCGCTTGCAGGCAGCGCAGGAGTCCTCCGTGTTCTCACACCAGAGTCTTGCTGCTGGTGCACAGACCCTGAGTAACAGGCAAGGGCAGACAGGAAAGTACTGTGCTGGTGTTCCGTTTATGCTTGAGATAAAATACTAGTCTACTTAAAAAAAATAATTTGCATTAGGTAACACCACAGACAAAATACTTAATTAAAATAAAATATGTTAACTAGTTCCATGATTAAAATATCCCATACAACTGTTTTCTCCTACATAATGTAAAATGTAGTAGAACATATGCTGCTGTATTTTGCTTATTTATTGCTGGAAGAAATCCACAACACTGAAAAGATACAGCCCCACATTATATGCATGTCTAGACATAGACTGAATTTGATTTTCAGGATATTCCAGACTCAGCAGCACTCAAAACTGCAGTGATGAAATACAACTGCATCCAATGAATTTCACTGCTGTTCTTAGGTGCATAGCGGTAACACCTCTATAAACTACACTCTTAATATCTGTGTTACGATGATGTATGTGTGACAAAAGCATGCACAAACTTTTTGCCAATTCTTCAGACAGTAAATTTGACTGGAAGCCTTCGAGCTCCCAAACCACTGGAATTAGGACTGAGTCATGCAAGCGTCAGTGAGGAAGACCACTGTTTTATTCAACATCTGTGAAGCCCTTTAGGCCAAGCAAAGTGAGAAAAAGATAGCATATGTGCCAAGTTCATGTGTAACTTTTGTTGCCACAAGCAAAACACTGTAAGACTATAAAAATACAATATGTAACCACTATAACACATGTCCCTATTTTTATTTACTATAAACCATATTTAAGGTACTCCACTGTGGATTCAAAGAGTGAACAAGTTCTGATAACTAAATGTGGGCTCCTAACCTGGAAAAAAATTGCCCTGAACAATTTTAACCGTGGGTAAAGAGACATATTCCTATGTACATGCTAATAAAACTAGATTTTGTTCTACCTGTTACACCTTTGATAAGTACCCACAGATTTACTGAAGATACCATTATGTTGATTTTGTCCAGAAGATTGAGTATTTTTGTTCTTAAGCAAAAATATTTAGTCTAGTTGTAAGTGCAGAAAACAAACTCTCTCCAGGAAATGAGTTATTTTTCCCTTCCTGAAAGAGCTCATAATATGATGAGTATAACATCACCAATAATGAGATTAAGTAGTATTGTAAACCACTGTAGAAATAACAAATCTATTATTCATAATTCCCACCAGAAATCTTGGAAACTGGACAACAACCTACTGCCTGTTCTTTAGTCAAAACAGAAAAATGAGAGGGAGATCTGTACAACTGGATTTCAATTGGCTTTACTCACAACTTCCAGTTGCACTCACTCACACATGACTAATTGTTGTCTTCCATTCTTGTCTTTCCTCTTTGGACAGACTGAACAGAAGGCAAAGATGCCTGTTGTCCCCTGACGCATTAGTACTCATTATGGTGAAAAGTAAATGAGAACTATTTCATCTTCAGAGTGCTATCCTAGGACATTAACATCTAATAACAATATTAAAGTCACATTACAGGTCTTTAATCTGTGGCAGTAATAATGCTGTCTAGTTTAATAAAAATACATATTAAAATAAATATTTTGGATATCCACTTTTAGGAGTTTGCAAACAACATTATTACCACGTTGAAGAGACTTCAGGACAGTTAGAACTAAATTTTGAGAGCAGCACTGTTGCAGTTACAGCAACTTGCTTCCTCTTCCTTGCTTACCCATAGTCTCCTAGAGAGAAATGAAAGCTATTTTTTCAGGATTTCTCATGTTAATACTCTTAAAAAAGAAGAAACAAACACACCAAAAAAGTAGTCATGTATCTTGAAATCAGTGACTAGGTAAATAAGCGCAACAAACCGGAGCTCTGGAATTCTGCACATCTGCAAACGTTATCTGCAGCACAGCCAGTACATTGCTCACTCCTGAGATACTCCTTACCAAATTTTTATTGGAATTCTAGCACAGGGACCAACTTTAAGAGAGAGCTTTTCATGCAATTCAGCAAATTATAATAGGATAAACGTTGATTAACGAGGAAAGTAATCTTGGAAGCAGGAGTCTCACATCAAGGATGTCTGGCCAAAACGGACTGGCACTGATTATTTGTTCCCAAATCCTCTGGCACGATTAGGGTACTCTGGACACACTGACATGTTTCATGATACAACTTACTGGTGAGTATATTTAAAAGTTAGTAAATAATGTTTATGGCTGTAAGAGCTGCCCTTTTAATTGCTAAGGAGTTTGAAAATGTATCATACTAAGTTCTTGCTGGTTTACATTTACAAAATTGAGTGCCAGCTTCGAAGTTTTGGGAGCTCTAACAGTCAAACATAGACACGCTCATTTGCAATGCTTCAGGCATAGCACTAGCCAATAAGATACTTCTTAATTAAGCTGTTTACCAAAACTGAGAAATAAAATAAGCATATTTTTGCTGTTGGCTTCACAAAAAGTACAATCAGCATTTTCACCTTACAAAGTAGTCTCTCTTTGTGTTTTTTTTTGGCTGAATGATGACATTCCCTTGCCAATAATGTGTTACTGCTTGCTCTTTTTTTTTTTTTTTCAGAAATTGTTAGATTGAAATAATTGAAAGGCTTCTAAATAATATTCCAGCACTCCCTTAACAGCACATGAAACATTTGGGAAACGGAATTCCCCTAATTTTATTTTATAAGCTCAACGGGTCCTATTTACCCCCTTTTCCCCAGCTGTTCTCATGGCATGCAGTGCTTAGACACAGTAACAGATGACAAGCTAGATGATATCAATTACAAGTGATGGTAGATAAGGTGAGCTGGTACAAAGAACAACGTCTTTCATTTGAAATTTCTGCTCTTTATCTTTCTTGGAGAGATCATTCCTGTTGGCCTGGACTTGTGCATTTGATGAATGGGTCAGCAGCTAGAATCTGTATGAGCAAATGAATAAGATGCACATCTCATCCCTCAAACCATAATGAAAATCTTTATGAGATTGGATTCATGCATTGAGATGACCTAAGAATATGTTCCTCGTTTTTTACATATTACAATTTAGTTATCAAGTGACAGCATGAAGACGAACCTGCACTAACCATTCCTGAAAGCTGGGAAAGTAACTCATACATGGGTGGTACTACTATAAGCGGATATTTAATATTAAATTAATTAAAAAAATACATAAAACATCAGTAAGTCAAAACTTTTCTCATCATATATGTTCCAATCGTCTTTTTGAGGAAACACAACTGCTGACAAAAAAGGCTGAAAATTAAATTTCATAGGCAGAAAAACTTTCTAAATTGCCAAAAGTTGCTCAGTCCTATCTTTTTTTTTTTTCTGAATTAGCAGTAATGAGACCACCAAACTAACCTACACGAAATACCTGTATATGCTTGACAGTAAAGGACTACATAATTTATGCTGATACTTGCACGCATACCCAGGCCTCTGTGTTGTCAGAACTGAGCATATTTACTGTTAAGTAGGATCTTATTTCTCTAAACGTCACTCCTGCAAACTTTCTAATAATTATGAATTGTAGTTACTAGTACACTATTTACATCGGAAAAAAAACCAAACCAACCATGAAGCCACACAAAATTATAGCAAAACATGTTTAAAATCCTTTGGATGAAGAAGTGTTCCACTGAAAACCAGATTTTTGTCAGAGACAAAACAAACCTGGGCAACAAGCAAGGCTGGCCAAGACGGGGTAAGCACATCCCTATGACAGCTGCTTCTGCACATACACAAAGGATCTGGGCAGCAGTGCGACACCGGGCTACACCATCATCTCCCACCCCTCTCCTGTTAGAGCTGTACTTGGAGTAACTAGTTAAATACCCTCTGGGTCAGGAGAGACTGACGTCCCATGGACGTTATTCTTCTCTTCATGCTAACCAGGCCCAACGGAAAAGCAGAGGCATGAAGCCAAACCTTGCATACCCTGGTCTGCACACTCAGATTCTAGTTACCCCGAAGTTATCTGGAACGATGCAGAGCTCCCCTTCACACCTTGGGAAAAGGACGAAGGCGGATCTTAAAAACTTCTCTTGTCAAAGCTGTCACATAAGTTCTCTCCCAGAAAGTTTCTGTCTTCACAAAAAAAAACTATTTCAGAAATTCCTGGTCAGTTTTTCATAGATGTTTACTACCTCTAGAAGCTGCTAGTTGGTGATTTACTGACTTGAACTAAAAATTATTCAGGAAAACCATTCACTTTCTTTGCTCAACCCATGCAGAGTTTGTTCAAGCTTGTGTTTCCTCAGCAAGGCCGTTAACTGATATAAATGATATTTAGCAGGTAGAGATTCATTCCTTCATTCTCTCTCTTTCATGATCGAAAAAGATTTTTCTTTCAATTATTAAAAGCCAAGAATAACGATACCCTAAAGAAGGTGAAAAAGTACAACAAAAATATATATCAACTGTTACAGTCTGGACAATGAAATACGAAAATATGATGAAGAATATCCACAATCAGCACATAATATATTGATTGCCCTTTCTCAAATGAAGGGCCACCAGCTAGTTTAAAAGTAAAATTACGTACTAAAATAACAGCAGAGTGAGATAAAAATTACGAGGGTCATGCAAGGGGAAAAAGATGTATTTTCAGCAAAGATTTTTAAATGAGATGGAGAGTCAATGAGGCAGAGAAATACAGGAAAGCCCTTCTGTGCCAGAAAGAATTGCAGAAAAGCAGGTTCTTTTAGCATTAGTTGTGAAATGTTGAGTGGCAGTATGGGAAAGAAAACTAAAAAAGCGAAGTAGACACTCTTGAAATAAACTGCCGTAATCCTGCTTTTTAGAATGTATATTAATTACATTAGCATAATGGAAGTTGTCTGAAAGGCCAGACAAACTGGGTAGAAGAAAATAAATGACTTACTAAAAACGTGCTAACAAGCTATATGACTGTAAACATAAGTTTAAATTGTATATAAATCATGAATCTCATCACCTAGCTCTCTCCTGAACATACAGCTTTGAAATCCTCCTTCCCATGGCCAACACCAATCCCTGCCCCCACAGCATGTAGCCATACTACACATCAATTTTTGTTACCAACATTACTGATGTAATTTCTCTCACTAGGTACATCTGCTACCAGCGCTTTGAATTCAGGGTTGAGTGAGGAAAAAGGCAACAGGTGAAAGAAAAACAGCAAGCACTTGATCATGGAGATAAAGTTCAATGAATTTGCAGCAATAGGCAGAAAGTTTAACACACACTAGAAAAAAAGGTCAACTTCTAACAGCACACAAACAAACACTGGGACAATTTACCAGGGCATGGTATGAATTCTCCATCACTTGAATCTTTGCGCTGGGACTAGACATGCTGATTAGATGCTGATCTAATCTAGTTAAAAGTTGCAGGCTTAACACAGAAATATCTTGGTGAAATTCCATAGCCCAGATGACACAAGAGGCCTACAGAGATTACCAGTATGGTCATCTAACACATTTCTATTTTCTCATGCATGGACTCCAAGAGCAATCCACGTCCACAGGCTGCCACTTGCACTGTAAATTTACCCTACTGAGTGTAAAATTCTTTGTGGAAGAGTCAGAATCATTGCAAACGGTGAACTCCTTGGATATTCCAAGGCATAACTTTTTGTGGTTTTGTGTACCATGGATGTAAACAGACTGTTTGCACTCAATAATTATATACACAGATAGTTAATTTGGTTTTAAAATACTTTGGTGAAATTCAAACTTTTTTAAAAAAATTATTCCAACGGTCTATTGGTTTTAGTTGTATATACCCTCTCCAAACGTATCTGTTTTTAGAAATGTACATTTAGAACAGGCAAGAAGCATTGGTTAAAACCTGTGTCCCTGATGGCTGGGGTTTTTCTCCCACCTTTATCCACGATGATTAACAAGTCTAACCATGCCTCATATGGAAATCAAGTTGTGTCCTTAAGGTTATTTTAAAGCACCTTGAGACTGACTACAATACTGGTGAGAAGGGACTGAAGAGAGTTTGTGTCCTGTACACAGACACGTTCTTTGTCTCTGGTCCACCCTTCACGAATCTGTGCAGAGGATGTGGCTAACATCTGTGTCTTCTCACCACATTGGTGAGCTGAGGTCTGCATTGCAGTGATAGGGACCAGCGGGAGCCACACCAGCTGTGAGGGTGTCTGTCTGTACAACCCAACGGTGATTTTGGGAGAGTGCAGTGCCTGCTCCCTGCCCTGCCCTCCACTGCATGTCCCCAGGGATGTGCCCATGAGCATTTCTGAAGCGGACATGTAACTCTTTTGGCCATCTACAGATAACAGACAGTACACACAGCTTGGGAGGGAGCAGCCGCATTCAATTCTCCATCATAAGACATACAAGACAATACCCTGAGTCCCTGCAAGTCTCAGCCCTTCAGAATTATACCCTACACAGCCCAGTTGAAGTGCTAAATACTAAATAAGTATTAAATCTGTCAGAGTACCATACTCTTTCAGAATATTGCATTAATTTATATATAACCTTTCATAGTGATAACCTTGCAGATATGTTTGAAGAGCAGGCAATGAGAATACCAAACTGCATTTTTATTAAATGTTTTTCCCCTGAATTGTCAGATGCAATTAAACAAAAAAACCCCCAAATTACTCAATTGTGAAATCATATTTAAATCTAAGACTTTATCTGACTATTATATTAGAACACCTCAGCCCAAGCTGTGTTGCAGAGCAGTTCCCTAACCTGTGTAATTTACGGCTGATTTTAATTCAGCCCAAACTGCTGTCCTAGAACTGCTCTAAGTCTGCCCTGGCTCTGCTATGGCTCTGATAGCATGGACACAATGATTGCAATGAAAGCACAGAGGACTGCATTAGCACGGATAAGCAGCTGATGAGGTGTGCTAATTCATTTCTAGGTCTATCTAGTTTGAGCATCCACAATGATTGAACTTCAATCCTTGACCTACAGAATTTCAAGCATCACTTCACTCATACTAGAGATTTTGTATATAGACAAAATACAGATTATGGATGACTTCTATATTAGCAGGAAAGAAAATCCTTCACAGTCAAGATTATTTTACTGAAGATTTGATTAACAGCAAAAATTTTAAAAATCCTTCTAAACTCAGAACTGTAAATTAAGTTTAAACTTAGTAGACATGATTGTTGCTAAGTACGTAAATAAATGAAGTGGGAGTGGGTAGCATAGTTTAAATGTAGTTATAGTGAGACACTAACAGTTTCTCCTAAGAGTTCTTACCATTACTATCAGAAATAAAAAACTATAATTTCATGTACTCAGTCTACTCCTCTCTGTTTTATTCAGTTAACCACTCAATTTTTCATATTTGATGGAAAAAGCCTGAAAAAGAAATAAATTGCCATGGGATTAAGGAGAAATTCCAGTGCATTAAGAAATATCACAGAACAGCTGAGATTGGAAAGGATCTCTGAAGATCTGCAAGGATGGATACGCCACTCCACTGGGTGCTCCCGTGTTCAACACTCCTCGCAGTTTAAAAAAAAAAAAAAAAAAAGCCTCAGGGAAGGAGAGAAAGCTACCTGCCAAGAAAGAAGTGCATACAATACAGTGGTATTTGCCAGCTCTCCTTGGCAAACATTCCTTTCTTAAGAGCTGATTACTCATTCAAACTAAAAATCAGTATCGAAAGTAGGCAAAACTTCCACCTGCAAAAAACTCAGTATTTTAAATAAGGAAGAACCACATTTATGTAGAAGAAAAGTGTATTGGCTTTGCTAACCAGCAGTAGTAGAAAAATGACAGTATGTAGAGTATCCTACTGGATCTCAGACATGCTAAAAGTGTAAATTCGGTTATAGAAGTATCTGTCTCTCCACTAACCCACGAAAATTCAAGTTTCTTGAAGAACACATAGGAAAGAATACTGTATCTGTAACTGAACTATCACTACGGTCAGTGTCTTCACCTTTGTCACCAGCTCTGACACATTTATAATGACATAAGCACACAATCCTAGAACCTTTGCTTTGTATTTTCAAAGTTAACCTTTAAAGTTAGTTATTTCTCTGCTTAGAATCATTAAAAATACCCCACAATTATAACATCAGGTGTATTTGTTAGCAATTGCTATCCAATGGAGCACGACCCAGCAGTCATTTTATTTCTGAGAAATCCATCAAAGTCCCAGAAAGAATTTACACAATTACATCGAAATTGTAAATAAATGTTTTAGGTGACAGCAGAAAATCAAAACCACTCACCCCTTGTTAATAACCAATGGGTTAAAATAATGCCATACTTTTCTTATTTCAAGTATCCGTATGTGTATGATTAAATAGGTCATTTAATTTAATGCACTTAAGTTAAATTGTGATTACAGTGTACTAACTAACCCTTTACTATGACATCATTACATCAGTGACAATGGAAAAGTGCTAAGAACACATCATGCAAACCAACCAGGGAGTCTTCCTGATACTCAGAAACCAAACTAAAAAAAACTCGCAATACTTGAGTTCCCTAGTGATAGACTGTCATGATTGCTCAAGAGCAAATCAAAATAGTTATCAGAAAATATTAACCCGGGATTAAACAAGAAAATTTATAATAAAACATTTCTCATATATTTGTATAGAAGAATGTTTGTATATATTTTTCTTACATGTGTGTGTGCATATATATATATATATGTATAAAATCTGATCCTTGGTTTTAACCCCACGGAAAGAGAAAAGAAAGGAAGACTTCAATATAGCTGAGGTCAAAAGAGCCACACTGAATTTATGATCCCAGTATGATATTTCAGGTCAAGAGCTACACACTTTGTATTTCATTTGCATAAAAGAAGAAAATAATAAAACTGCATCCACACTGGCTCACACAGAAGCTGAAACAACAAGCAGACCTGTTTGTAACCTGTATCCTACAGTCTCCCCAGCGCATTTATTAGACAGAACTTAGTGCAACAGAATAACCTGGGCTTATGAAAAGCACACCTGGTTATTAGCACTAGGGCTAGCAATCAGACCTGCTGCTTTCTGTTGAAATTGTACCTCTAGTCTGTTTAGCGACATACATGATCGTTGCAGTTTCAAGATTTCATGTTACATCTTTAATTGCGAGCATTTAGCAGACTGCCTCTTATTATTAAGATACTGCTGACTTTTATTGTCAATGTGGCCACAGGACAAGGCTAATAATTACTAGCACCAGAAGCAGCTTGTGGTTTTATATTACATTGAGGTAAATTACACTGGAATTAGAGTGGATTACTTTTATCAAATGGGGAATAAGCTGTTAATTAACTCCCCGCTGTAGCAATCTTTTTCTGAGCTTGCAACTGTTATTAGCTCTAGATTAAACTGTTGAATTAATTTCCCACTTACTTACTATTTCAAGAGTTTTTAATTTACCTGGCAGCAGTTTTAATGGGAAATTGTATTAGTGAGCATAAATTGTTTTTGGGAAGGGTAAACAGTTTGTGATAATGTTTATTAAGTCGTTTTGTTTGAGCAAAAATATAATTGCAGTTTTAATTAGTGCATGGTTGTTGGAGTATTAGGTTTGAGATTACATTATAGCATTCTGAGAAAACAATCGCCCAGGTAATCCCAGCATTTATAACTGATAGCAATTAGGCAAATAGAAAAGCTATGTCAACACTGCTCTGACTTGTGTGTGTATACACATGCGGACATGCACACATGCCCATGCTCGTATGCCCAGGCACACAAGCACAAGCATGTTTAGAAAAGTAACGAAGTAGTATGCCTAGGAGAGAACATGTCATTTCCATCCGCAGTTAGGCGAAGGCATATGAAGCACTGCACGGCATGTGCAGGCCTGTGTGTATAAATGCGTAAGAGAAAGATTTCAATAAAGTAGCACAATTTTGAGTACGCTAAGTGGACCCATCTCTGATGTTTCATATTTAACACGTGAAATGTTCAGATCTTTTAACAGGGTAAAACTTGCTTTAAATACACTGTATTTTCTAGCCCTGCTACTGTTATGTCAACAGCAAGCCTAAGAGACAGCCCTAAGTCATTAGAAGAAAATTTTTAAAAAGGTAACAAGAATTCATCCACTATAATAAATTGCTATAGATAATTTACTTTTTTACTTATTGGTTGAATATATAGAGAGCTCATTTACAGTAGTCTGCTGTTTTCTGGTGTTTGTAAAATCCTGGATGAACTTCCTTAAAGATAATTGTAATATAACTTTGGGTAGCAATATATACAAACTATTTTCATTCTACAGTCTATTGACCAAGAAGAAGAAAATTCCAGTAGTTCGGTGTGTCCTAATACATCCTACTTGGCAACAGCTTCTACTACAGAAGACATGGTCTTGTGCCATATCTACTCACCCTGTGTGATGTCCCAGATAGCAAAGGGCATCACAAGCAGGACTAGGGACACTCCCTCAGGAAACACTGAACCTCACAAATCCCCACAAGTGAAACAAGGGCAACAAGACTGCATTCATACACCCAAACTGGAGAGTAGAAACCGGTTTTAAAAGAGCTTAACTCTACTTTATCCTTTCCAGCTGCAGTGTTACTGGCTGTGGAAGTTACCACCTAGTTGCCTAGCAGGCACACATTATGAAATTCCGTATGACACTGCTGTCAGATGTGTCAGCTCTGCTACTCCTGCAGTAGCCCTGTAACTAGTTTCAAAAATACGTTAAATTGTTAAACTAACCTGACTGAAAAAGGTTAAGAAGGGGTGTCCTGAGCAGCTCAGCCTGGAGATATGGGGGGGACAATTGCTCTCTGCAGGGGAGCAGTAATGAGGACTGCATGAAGATAGAGCCATTAACTTCTAATGACCACACCTAGAAGACAAGGCTGCAACCAAGCCCATAGGCTCCACATCTATGAACCTCTCACAGTTCCTCCAAGCATGTAATGGAAGCTGCTGTTGCTTCTTATAAAAAAAGAGCAATACGTAGGCAGTTAAAATACAGACCGTTACACTTCCAGCAAATATTCCGTTAGCTGACTTAGGTGCTCAGTATCTTTTTTAAACTCTTACAAAACATACATATTTTCTTATAAAATTTAGAAAATATGTAAAAACAATACCCGAACCTCCCAGTTTTAGGCAATATAGATTCAGATATTTAAATTCAGAAGGACATTCTTCAACTTAGCCTTATGACTCGGTCATGAAGACATGAGCCCATGAGGTTCTTGCACACCCTCAAAGTGGCCCAAAGTCAAATGGGGTGGAAACGTGATAGTAAGAAATAGGAATTTACATCATGTTTCATCATTTCCTGCAAACACAGGCCACTGCAGCAAAAATTACTTTACTTTGTGCCATGACCTCAATTGTTACTGATTTTCAGGAGCCTAATGGAGGTGAATTGAAATGCCAAGACAATAATCGCAAAAAGAGTTCCTTGCCCTCGCAAGGACAGCAAAGTCCATGTTACAGGTTTTGTATCTTTCTACCTTGACATCTGATATGGACAGCATTCACAGAAGTAAACATGCAGTAAACTACCTAAATTGTTTCAAAAGACCCAGCATCATTTCAAAACGTAACCGCTCGCAAAAGCTGGTTAAAGCATCACATAGTTATGCAAAAGGAGTTCATGAGCATCAGTTATTTGGTAGCTTTAAATATATATGTATATTGATTTACAGAATACAATAAACATCAACAGGAAATAAAAAGTTTAGATACTAATTTCCCGATTTTTATGTTGTAATTGGGTTTAATATAAGATTTGCTAATGGAAACCTTTTACCTATGGATTCAGAAGTCTTTTTATTGCTTTAAGAAATTGGCACTAATCCATTCTAGGCCTTGCTGATCTGTCTTCAGATCAAGAATGTCAGGAATCAATTTTAATGAATTCTAATATTTTTTAATTGACTGTCAGTTATAATAAGTTTTTTGCTATAAACAGTTGTTCTATTTATATTAATAAACTCCTATGAAAATACACTGTTTATATATGAGTATCCTGGATTTACTAAATGCCATCTACATTTGTTGCTACAGTCATTTCTATTTTTAAATCGATGTTAGATTTCCTGAAAACCATAAAACTTCTGGAAGTCACAGGGTAACAGAACATGATTAATACTTTATCACAACATTTTTCAACCGTTAGAAATAATGACTGAAAGGTAACATCTTTGATTTGTATGTCCTCTAATTAACATATTTGGGTTATTCTGTGATTTCTATTACACTAAATATATTGTAGCTGTTTTCAACTTCAGAAAAAAGAAGACACTTTTAGAGTTTGCCACCCATTAACAATCAAGATACACCAGGAGAAGTAAATAATATTTAAGCCATAGTATTAACTCAGAAATTGCAGGTAACCGCTTCCAGCTCAGGGACTAGAAAAGAAAAAAACCCCAAACAGCACCCTTGCTGCGTCAAGAAGCATTTGGTACCTTTCAGAGATGCAGAAAAGTTGCTCATACTCCGCATTCCGCCTTCCACTGTGGTTTCCAGGGACTATTTGTCACAGCCCTGTTCCACCTCATCTTGTGCTGTAAAGCCCACAGTGTACAACAACAAAAATTCATTACTTCAGTGTAAGGGATACCACAAAACCCTAACAAGTGAGGAGAATCTACCCCTTCCTGGAAGTGGGATGCTCACCTCTCTCGACACCCAGTGTTACAGCACAGGCATCCCCGGCAATGTGCACACCAGCACAGCTGTACATTATTATTACACCCCAAAGTAGGAACTAGCTTTTTACAACAACAACAACAAAAAAAACCCCAAACCAAACCACCAAACCATGAGCAACTGATTCCATTTGTGATTCACTTTAACCAACAGATTCTTTTTTCTCATTCAGTTTCTTGGCCAGATAGATCACACCCTATAATTATTTGCCTAAAGCTAGGAATGCCAGCAGCCGCTACGTGCACAGCAGCAGCCCTCTGCCCTCCTGCTCCAGTCTTGCCACTGCTTTCCCTGGTTGCCAACTCCTCTGTACTACCCGTGTAATGTAAAGTCCCTTCTTGAGAGGGGTTTGGAGGAAAAAGACAGAGGAACCAACTTAGCTTAAAAGTGACCTGGCAAAAAAAAAAGTTATCTGGGTCAAGCCTGTAGTCCATTTCTCCAGGTAGATCTCCATGCTGAACTGGTGCAACTTCCTGGCTCTAAGGCTGAAAAAAGCAGTGGCCGATAATATTTCTTTACTGGACAGAGAACTGTGATGTAGTAACAGACAGGGGCAACTACATTACAGCTGTAAACACAGCTGTAAATTATAATGCTAATTAGCATTTGGTCTTAGTTTTTGTTTCTCTCCATCAGCACTTCTTTCCTGTACTGCGTTCGAGGTGTGGTCAATGTTAGAAACCATTAAATGTTCTTGCAAAAGTCTACAATATCCTTTAATTCAAACAGAAACATAAAAATGTTCAACTGAAGTTTATACAATTAATTTTAGTTCTCAATTTATAAAGATTTTACTATTCACGCAAAGGAAAATGAGAATTAAGATGCAATGTGCTGACATTCAGTGCAGTTTTACAGCCTTTTTAATACAGAAGTAATTTTAAAAATAATAGGCTTAAAATAGTATAAAACCAAAAACTAATAGTTTTGCTAAATTACCTTTTTATTGCATGGTTTCAATTAGCATTCCCTCTTCCTCCCACCCAACGCACAGATTGTTCTCTCTTTTCTCTGAAGGAAATTATGAGATGATAAAGTACAGAAGAACCTCAATTGAAAACACCAGTATACAGCATTCCCAGAATGATTTGTTGCAGCATATTCTATAAAAGTTAACAGTTCTTAAAGAGATACATATATAACTTATGAAGCATGTTTCTTGCATATGGTAATAAGAGATTATTCTACTACACTCATCAGTTATTACAGTTAATATGCAGTATGCTAAAAATTACAAACAATAAAATGCTTTCAACCTGAATGTGGTTTTTCATTTCTTTGAAGTCATTAGAAAGCTGCTGTGGTTTTAGTTAAGGTATTATTCTGTAGCATGAGGAAAATGTTATACTACAGGTGCAGAGAAGATTTAATCCACATGTTGCAAGGTTACATATGGATATAAACAACGGATTAATCCTCAGTTCCCTTCAGTTTTGACTCTCACAGGTCAGAAGAAAAATGGCGTAAATCTGAAATTGTATGGTTCCCTGTATTGTCAACACCTTTTATTTCATCTGCAGAAGGTTTTGTGAGACAGATCTTAACTGATCGTAATTTCATCATCATTTATAAAACTAAAGATCACAAAATAGGTAGAAACACCCATACTGAGAGACAGAAGAGAGGTCACTCCTGCAGACATTATAAGCGAGCACAACAACATAAAAACCACTCAGCCTTGTCTATACTGCTGTAACAACAGTGCGCAGACCAACCGCAACCAGACTTAAGTTAGGCAGCTCAGGCACTCAAATAAGCAAGTAAATAGTATCACAGAGACAAGACTGAAACCCTGTTCCAGAAAGCTGTAAATACCTAAAATCAAATTCCAAGATGTTCTAGTAAGACCAAATTTAATACGTGTGTGGATACAGAAAGTATTCATTCTCTTCCTGACTTAATAAGCATAGCTTTTAATGCTCGAGGTTCTGTAGTGAAAGTTTGCATTTGGAAATTCCAAATGCCTTCTCAAGGCATAAATATTTTACCCTAATAAAATCTCAATTATTCTCCTCTCAAGGTATACATATTTTACCCTAATAAAATCAGTCTTATTCCCAAAAAGATTATAATATAAAGTACACTGATATATAAAGCTGTAGAGCTTAAGCATTCCACAAAAAAAAAATATGTTTGTCACTTCCTGTTCTATTTTCTCTCTTAAACAGAAAAGGACAGTTATGCTAAAGAGTACTCAGAAAGAGCCAGCCTATGACCACAATATATGTAGAACTGGAAACCCATTTCCGAAAACAACTTACTAGGGGACTCAATCCATGTTAACTATTAAGCATCTGTTTTGTTCTGTGTTTTAAGAAAAAAAGGACGGCCTAATTACAGCAAATACCTTAAAGCTTTCTTTGGAGAATTTCACATCTATCTATCAACAATATGTATCATTTATACTATCTTCATTAATATTCTCTATGGTGCCATTCCTTTAAAAGAATATTTGTCAAATACAAAACTGTCAGGCTACAGTAGATCTGTGTTAAGATTAGTTCTCTACTTGATACCAGATTCATCGACCTGAATCTGCTTGACAGATTGTAGGACAGAAGTGAAGAACACAAGCAGGAATAAAAAAAAAAAAAGACTGTTAGATGAAAAATAATTATTTTTATTTTTTTGAAGGAACCATATAGAATACAAATCTATTGAGTGATTTATGGAAATCTACACAGCTCAATTTGATATTTAGGTATGTACAAACACAGATCTAAATCAGTGAAAATCAATGTATATCTTCCTATTAAGTTAGATAGCAATTTTATAGTTGTGATTCTTACATCTAAAACCAGCAAATTTTAGAGAGCTGTATGAAACAACAAGTAAACACAGTTCAGAATCAGAGCCAAATACAGTCATTCTTTCACAAGAGATATAAATAGTAGTAAACACCTTGGATTTGAAGAGTCTCGAGCTTTGCAAACTTTACCTGGTTTTCATCATGAAAAAACAAAGTTCTTAAATCTGGAAAAAAAGAACACTATATGGCACTATAGTGGCACATATATGCCACTAAAACTGAATTTCATCCTTTAACAATGCAAACTTCTATTTGTTGCTAAGTGGGGAAAAAAGTAACCATCAGCAATATAAAAATCTTTAAAAAGGTTAACAAGCAACAAAGGTTCAAATGTTTTTCAGTGTGTTCATCCATTCAAGTCTATGAAGTACTGTGTGTAAAACATGGTCTCCGCATGTGTTCAACTCTTACAACTGTCTCCAGGAGAAAGTTTCAAGCACAGAAACATTATGCACAGAAGCGTACATTCTCCAAGGAAAGACTGCGAAGGGGCAGTGCCAAAAGACTGTTTACCTCCTCTGAATGACAGCTGGGGATCAGTATAACTAAGTAAGACTCCCTGTGACAGGTAATCACAACACGGAGCCAATACGCCGCAAACTTTGCTCAGTACTAGCCCTGTTGTGTCTAAGTCAGGTACGCTGTAAAATTTCAATGATGCCTTTAAATTCTAATGGTTTCAAGCTGCTGTAAACTTCTGCAGCAATCAAAAATAATCTGTCATGGGACTAAGGGGTATGAACATCATGTCATAGTCACTCTGCTGTTAGATTTATTGGAGGGTAAAGCATGTCATTTATGCATCAACTCACAGGAGAAAAAAGCAATCCCTATGAAGTTAATCTAATAATAGACTGGAAAGCAATGATTACTGTTTCATGTGCAGTAGCTATTTGTAGCAGTGGTTGGCCTAATTCAGCAGGCCTTGCCTGTCAGAGCTCTGGGATTAGCAAGTGTTTAGATGAAAATCTATCGGGGAACATCAAGAAATGGTTTAATGAGGAACAAAAGTCTTCATTGTTACATGTAATATTTGCTGAAACTTTTCCATTTGCACCACTACATTTTTAAAAAGCTTACTGGAAGTGACATGCCAAATAGAATACAAATGTTGAAGGACTGTAACTTTAATTAATCTACGATAGCTCTCTACAATTTCAATGTAAAAGTCTGCTCTCGCTATTCTTATGCAGGCAGAATGCCCTGAAAATGTGCAAGAGTTTTTTTAAAGACATGACTAATAATCATAGGCTCACTGTACTATATATGTTTTCCATCAACTAAATATTTCACAAGTATTGACTAATCAACCTCCTCACTCCCCATATGGTATAATCCAACTGTTGGCATCATTTTAGAGGAGTGGAAGCAAGACAGACATCTGATATTCAGAACCCAAACATACAGCAAAATGGCACAATGGGGACTGGACCCCAGAAGATCCTGAGTGAGACCCCAGACCATTCTCATGCCAGGAGCCATGCACCTCCATCTAGAGGGTGCCTTAAACATTTCTCAGTTCTTAAACCAATTTATACAAAAAAAGATCTCAAATCCCTTGAATAGGCTCAAGTTCTGATCTTAAAGAACCCTGGGGAGGAGGTTGCCTTTCATCTTCCGTCATCCAGTAAGCAAAATTAAAACTAACCCAGAGAAGATATTTCAGTTCCCTTTTGCTTATATTGTTCATGACAGATAAGAATGAATGCCTCAAATTGAGAAAACAAGGCATTCCTATCAAACAGAAAAATCAGAAGTTAATCTGATTCATGCATACATTACATAGCTAATTCTCTCCAATAAAATTCTCAGCAAAGAAGGAAAAAGAAATATAGAAAATAAGACACTGCGGTGCACTTTCACATTAATATGAGACATACAAGGGAACATTTAGCCATACCACAAGTTCTCATTTTCATAGACATACAGTCATTTCCACACCCTCTACCAGAAAATTACCTAACCAGCAGAACCCTCCTTCAGATAATCAGCAGCAGCTATGAAAGACCTAGATTAAACCTGTTACTACAGCCAACTCATCCCCTTCTCACAGGATGTCATATAAAAGAGGAGACACCATGGACTAACAAATCAAACCGTGTGCCAAGTCCCTGCTCCATCCACCACAATCCACCTCCATGCTCTGTCCATGTTTAGCCACCAGCAAAACACCAACCTATGTCATACTAACGGCGGCTTTTACTGAAAGCCTTCTAAAATCGAGATGTGACCAGCTCCGTACTATCCTTAGTAACTACTGTCATCCCAAGTACTTTTCCTGCCAAAGTTGCCATGAGTCCCTGAACTCCCCTTAATACAAAAAATGCTGCAAAATGTTATGTCTTTATAAACTGTTCTCATGTAGTCTATTTAACTGCAAAGGTAATCCGGAATTCGAAATTCTTCCAAGTGAGATGGAAGTAAAAGCATAATCACAAATATTTACACTAGAAATCCCATTTTACTAAGATTTAAACAAATTTATGCAGGGGGATGCGATCTAAGTGCTGGAGAAAAAAATTATCTAGGACTAGCACAGATCTCATGCCCTTTCCTGTAAATGTGTAGAAATAGGCAAATATGGACTACTTTATCAATATAAATACAGACATGCTTAGAAGTCTGGACTAACAATATCAATATCAACCTACTGCATCTTATCAATTTAACTCAGGGCTCTTCAGAGTCACAGTTAAACTAAGATTAACCAACACTGCATACATCTTTCACTTCAGAAAAAGTTTCATTTTTAACCTAGTATTTAATGTAAAAACTAAGAGGAAGTTAGTTATATTTTATTTCAACTTCTTGTTGAAGGAATCTTGCTACAAAACTACAGGTCAAAACCTAACACATTCAAATGACTCTAATCTTGATAACTGGTTTTAGACACACAAAAGCAACTCCTTTTATTTTATAAAATAAAATAAAAGCCTACATAAGGTTGAAAAAAAAAATTAAGATGTGGCTGAAACAATTTATTGTTTCTTGAGCACATTTTAAAAGTGATGCTTATAGCCCCTTAGCTGGTATTTATGAAAAATCATTTCACCACGATATTTAGCTGTCCTTCCAATTGCAATTGAATGGCATCCCACAAAATCCATTGCAAAATTTCCATTTGTTACTTCATAGGAGATGTGTAAAACCAGAATTTGATTATGCAGAAGATACAAATATTAGAGTTATATTACTGGCTATCATTAGCAAAAATACACATGTGACATGTGAGTGATAATATTAGATGTCACAGTTCACCCATTCTTTTTAAGACCAGTATGATCTTCTTGAGCTGGAAAACAGAGAAAACTAGCTCACTACCAAGACCAGCTAGTTCCTCAATTAACATAGTGGCTAGTCATCTTAGCCTTTAAAAATATGCAGGTAGTAAATCCTAAAACTAAGCAATATTTTACTATCTAGGAAACTACTTCAATCTCATTGTTATTTTTACCCTCTCAACACAGAGTTCTAGATCAGAATCTGAAAAGCAGAAAAATACCTGATGAATGATAAGAGAAAGGTAAAATGAACAGAAAGTAGCCAAGGAGATCAAGGGTTATTCTTTGATCGTACCACATCTTTTATGATACCAACACAAACTATCTCTGTCTACTCACAAGCCAAAACCACTCCTCACCTAGCCATTACACAGCAAGGTTTGTTGTTGTCAATACAGAAATTTGTCCGCAGCTTATTACAATACAGAATGGGGACAGCCAAAGAAGAGTGGCCAACACTGGCTTTCCATACAAGGCATGGCATGCAACCAAGTGTAGCCATAGGAGGGTCTTGAACGTTGAAGTCATCAACGGCTAAGAACCCCAACCGTACCGCAATCGGGCCACTCTTAACACCCTCCTCCTATTTAGGGTCAAACATGAGGTCAGACTAACCTGCTGTCTGACTGTTATTCATCAAATTCCTGATCTTGATCCCTGGCAGCCATCCTTTGGATCCTGAGAGGTTTGTTGAACTTTCAGGGATAAGATTTATCTCTCTCATCCAAACCTTTCCTAATCCTCCTCCTTTTGCAGGTGGCACAGACACTGCAGGCATGAGCACAGGAAACCTACCAGAAACGATCATATGATTTATTGCTTCTGATTTCTATCTCTTTTGTATCACTCTTTCTCTTTATTGCCTGGAAATAAACATTAACTTGAAAGGAAAAGAAAAATGGCCGCAGACCAGTTTCTAGGATGGCTCTACTTTTCAAATCAGAAGCTCATTGTGGAGGATTTTGGTATGGGCCATGATACTGAAACGGCTCAGCTAATTGAGGGCAACCTCAAGGTCAACACAAATTGTAGTGTAGACATAAAAGTCAAGGGCAAAAGAATAAAGAGGAAAGGCAGAGTAATATGATGCAATGAAAAATGGAGATCAAGAGAGACACGTCAGAAAGGGAAGGACATGTCCATATCAACAGGCAAAACCCCTATTCTCAGGATATTTTCCTATGCACAATATACAGTGAAAACTTTCCATCAATGAATAAAAATTCTTAACAGGATTAGGGCTCATACTTAACTAATATATAGGACTGATAAGCTACTACGAAGAAATATTATCTGTAATTAAAAATTTTAATGAAGCAGTTCCAAAACAGGAAGGCCAAAACAATTTATGGTACATTTCCCTGATGTTTATTTAACAAGTTTGAAAAAGAGATTTTGGTGACAAGTTTTCAGCCATCTAACCCAGCTGCAAACACAAAATAACCTTCTAAAGCCTTATACAGACTAATCTAATACATTTCAGGAAAAAAAAAAAAAAAGAGATCAATATATCCATATGTCATACAAGACTACACAGAACGATTTTGTACTGGGAAATACCAAAACCACTATCTAAATGGCAAAGCCCTCCGAATTGCCACTGAAAGATGGCATGGCTTTCTGGGTCAGCTGGATTTGAATAATAGGGTGTTCTCAGCCCAAATAACCTATTGACTTCCATATATAACAAAATAGAGAGACTCTTTCAAGTGCCTCCTAGATTTAGCAGCTGTTGCTCTGACATTGTCACCAATGCATCCATCTTAATCACAGTATGATCCTTTCAACTTTTCTTTTTGAGGCTCTGCTTACTTCCTTCCACCCTTCAAGTCCCCTCATCTGCCCAAGATGTATGTCAGCTCAAAGCACTGTGTGAATATGAGTTAAAACAATATATCTGGTTTCTCCTGAATCATGCCTCTTTGTTTTAGCATATGAGACATATACATATTTCTGTACTTATACATATAGGAAACCTATATTTAGATGTCTATGGGAGGTGCCTTCTGGCTAGTTTTGTTTTCATATTCTGATGCATTCTGCTGCAGCAACTCCCCTGTAACATCCCTTGCCCATCACCACAGGCATTTTACTTTTTATTCTCATTATTCTTTCTGATTTCTCTTTGCTTGAAATAGAAATCTCCATATGTTTTACTCCTTTTATTGGAAAATGTTAATGCTGTGTACCAGAGGGCACAGTCAAATGAAGGATTGCCATTTGGACAGAATTACATACCCAAGTATTGCCTACGGTATATCACCTGTATGAGTGCTTTAAGCAGATCTCAGCTTTGTTTCTGCCAGAATTTAAGGCAATATTTGAAAACAATATTCAATGCTTTCCAAGGGAGTATTTGTTCCATCAAACTCTTTCAAATTAACTGGTACTTAACAGCCTACAATTCATTGCAGATACATTTCTAGTTCTTAAAAACGTGACCCACTGGAATTGTCTCTGCTTTTAAAAGAAAGCTCAACCATATGCACTTCTAGTTAATTTTAAATCATATTCAAACTATTCTCGTCATTCAAGCTCTCATCTGAAAAACTGAAATACTATTTTAACTGTATAGGTCATAACAGTCATGAGTCCCTTGGAAGGAGAGAAGACCTCATTTCACCACTAAAGCATGAGAAGGCTGCACATCTGAAACAGCTTTAGCATACTGGGTAATTCACATTCACTAAGTGGATTAGCTGAAATAAGCATAATAAATGAAAGAGAATAAAATAAAAAACAATTTCACACTAAGTGAAGGCTTGACTTATAGGAAGTGGCAGCTCTGATGGCCCAAGGCATAGAATTAGTTTTGCCACTCGATAATTTGACTGATTCACTCGAGTGGCCAGAAGAGGACATTTTCTGCCTGATTTCAGTGTAATCAAGTCACCTGCTCTGCGATTACCAGGGCCAAGTCAACTGCTCTCTGCTGCACCCCGCCTGCGTGCTGTGAGTAGCAAGAACAGTGTTTTCTGCAGATGTGTGCAGAATTAGTGAGCTGTTAACGATAGTGAGATTTAACTACATCTGTACATTAGTATGTTTTCATCTGAGCCCATATATGCAACGTTAAAATAATGTATTCCATTAACTCCTTTACTTACATAAAGTTTGGAGCTACTGATGGGATGTTCTCTCAGTTCTGTTACACACACCAGCAAAGAGCTTATGCATTACTTTTAGTTAGACATAAGAGGTGACAGATACAAATACAGAAAAAAAAGTAATTCCAAGAGACTGGAAATATAAATGACATTTTCTGTCTTAGTTAGAAATGACTATGAAATTCTTTACAAACAATTACAGAAAGATTTTGTGTTTAAATATAATTTCCCTCCTCATATGTATATTATTTAAAAAAGACTATAATACACATGCAGAGATTTGGGAATGCATATAAACGACTTGCATGACATGATGTCAGTTTTATTCCTGCTTTGCTGAACTGCAGTCAGACAGATAAATGCAATATATGTGCTCATCTTTAAGCATATGACCACTTTCACTGGTTATTATTTATAGCTAACCTCTCAAAGTAATGATTGTATACTGCATGTCAAAAGAATAGAATTTTATATTACTATTGAAAAGAGTATTTTCTTCCCTTTATGCAAATATTAGATTGAGACTGCCCCAGTCTGGAGAGATAATCCACTCAGAAATATCATTCTTATTAACGTACATCCAATCAATATGCAAATATGAAAAACAGTAATTAAGCATTTTATTTTTTTACAGTTGTGCAATGGTAAAAACAAAGTTATGATGTGTATCAAAATGATTTAACATTTTATAACCAATTTTCTACTTGACATATGTTTCTGCATGATTCATCCACATTTTCCAGAATCAAAGTCCATGATCTGGCAAACTAAATCTGTTAATAAAATGAAAAGGTGACCTTGCTTAATTTAATAAGTCTGTGTAGAAATACTCTTTCAACATGTTAAAGAATTACAAAAAGGTTATCATAGCTCGCTTTCATGGGAGAGTACTCTACCTTTTCCAGCTCATTTCTCAGGCTTTTACTGTAATTCATTAGATTACATAAAAACAATGTAGATCATTATATTTTAATAAAGGCTTTCCTTTCCTAATAAAATGTCTGTCATTTACGTTCAGGCATGTATTATATAAAATGCTTCTCTTTCTGAAAAAAAGCTTTTTGTATTCAAGTCACAAGAGGTTGGTAGCTCTAGGAATTATTTTTCTTTGCTAAGGATTTTCAGGATGAATTCAGTTTCTAGACTGAACCCTCCAGAGCCGTGATCCTACATTTATCTTTAAAATAGGTACAACACGGTAGCAGCAATGCCAGTTGCTATCAGCATGCCTCTCTGCAAACTGAAGAGGTCTCTCTCTTCAGCAAAAGGATGGTGTATAATACTTATTAAGTCAGCTTGTTTTTCTTTACACCAATTAATGTTGACTGTGATAAAATAGTTCATACTATACAAATATATTTCCAGTGAAATCTTAATATGGTCCCAGTCACTTAATGAGAACCATCAGACAATGAAATCTCTTTTAGTTATGCTAGCTTCAAAATAAAAATGTGAGCCTCTTCCATACACTCAGTAAGAGATGCTTCCTTTTCATCATGAATCCTAATTTGTTGCCAGCACTTGGCATCGCGTTTTATTACTTGGGAAGGGCTGAAAAAAGAGCACATTCTTCTTGTGCAAGAGGAAACACCAACTGCAGCCGCTGTACTTTCTTCGTAGCAAAGGTCTGCTCCTCGGGAGATCAGCTATACAGGCAGCTTCTCCAGAAAGGACAGTGAGACAGCCTTCATCGCTAAGCTTGCTTCTGTTTTCTGCACATGCATGAAAAATATGCCAAAATCTTCTCTCCCAGATTACCAGGGCAGTTTTTCACTACTTCACATAGACTCAAATTGTCCCTTCCTGATCACACACAGCATTCTTTGCCTAGTTTGAACATATTTACCCTCTTGCTTTCAGCATACCAAGCTATGTGAAACTAATAAAAAGCCTAATGCAGAAATCAGCAGCAGCAAATGAAAAATTTCTACAATTTGTTATTACTGCCTTAACTCGAGAAGAAATATTTCCAGAAGGGAGAATGAGAACCAGTGTTTTGCAAATCATCATCGTCAGACCCTCAGACAAGCAGGATTTCCGTCTATCACCTTGGACTCCAACTGCAAGCCACTCCCACCACTCTGAGCTGCTCAACGTGGCCAAAAAAGAAGAGATAATAATCATCTTCCAGTTGACTTCCCAATCAGCACCGATTTCATTAATTTTTTTTCCAAATTTTTTTCAAAAAACACATTGCTGCTTTTCACAAACCCTAGGAACACAACACAGTAGAAGAACGAAGACCGCTAGGACAATTGAAAAGGAGTATTGGTTTGAAATAAGCACTTATTGAATTCACAATTTTGCAAAAGAATCCTTATAGAACATGTTCTCCAAAACACTATAGTAAGTAGCAAAACTACTGTTTAAGAAAACAAGTAATCCAACCCAAATCAATGGGATTATTTGTTTGCCTAATATTAAAAACTGAACCACAACAGCTCTTAAATTACATTAGAAGTACTTAATACCTGACCGGAATTATAACTCTGGATATACTTGGATTTAAGTATAGTACACGCTTACTTTTTAATCCAGTGAGGTTTATTCTCTGTTTTTTCTGAACAATTTGCAGCACTGTTGTTATACCAAGAATTTTGCCAAAATACAGCCTTACGAAGCTTTCCTTTAGGAAACCAAACTACTGAAATGTAATATAAATCTGAACGCTGCATTTTAAAATAATATTATTTATGTAAATGCAGTAGATTTTAGCATTTCTAATAGATGATGGATCAACATTTTTCTGCAACCAGAGATGTATTATCCAGCCAGTTACAACTGTATCTATTTAAACAGTTATAGAACGTTACCTCTAAAAGTCATAAGAATAAAAATTTAAGTGTGTGCAGGCACCTTGAGCTTAGCCAGTCTCCTGAAATACTGATGGATAAATCTAAAGCAGAGTAGAGGTATCAGTGATGATCTACACTTCTGATCCTATATGCCATACTATTCCAATTTCTGTTGTTAGCATAAAATATGCTTTGTTTAAAACAGAGAATCATGAATAGGCCTTATGTCACCCAAAGTAACAGTCCAGAATATGAAGATCCTTGATTTGCCTGCCAGAGAATTATCACCCTACAGTGCATTTGATGAGCCTTGCACCCAGCTAAATCAATAAGCCATTGACCATTAGTGTGAATGTAAAAATTCTTCACTGACAATATAACTTCAGTGAATCCAAAAAACAGCTTCCTGTACTCAAATACAAGACTGTACAATGTGCAGTCAGTCCAGGATTCTTACACAAACACTCTTACAAGGCATTTAAATACACTTGCTGTGATACTGGTTAAAGGTACCGAATGGAGAACATTTCAGACTAAGTATTTGTTCAACTTAATCATGCTACTGTAAAGGAAAATAAGACCAAATAAAAACTATTCAATTACAATAGTTTTACATTGTTATTGCCAAATTTTCCTCCAGAAAACAGAGAGCATTGAAAAGAAATCTTTCATTCCTCCTGGTACTATTTTTGACCTTAAGACATTTCTTAATGATGACTTAAAAAAGCTAAAACAGTTTCAAACTCAGTTAAACATGTGACTGAGAGAAGCAGATAATGATCATTATAGACCTCGATGCCTTCAGACACCAGGCTAACAGAAAACCTGGTAGGAAAGAATGTCGCAGATTACAGAAACAAACAGATGAAAACTTACTGATTTTATTAGTTCTGTGATACTTGGGCCAACTTTTTCAAGGGGTTCCCTTCCATCTGCTCAAGTTAAATTCAGTGCAGACCTGCCCAGAGGGTCATGACAATACAGTCTTAATTCTCTCAGTGTGACCACTTTGGTTGAACTTTGTCATCTCAAAAGATGTAGGAACTCAGGAGGATCAATTTTTTTTAAAAATTGTGCAAAAGCTTAAAAATGAAAGTATATTACCAAGTTTCACACCTCTCGGACAGTATTTAGTATCTGAGCCTACGTGTAAATTAAATTTACAAGTTTAACCATTCAGTAAATTCTCAACACCTTTAACTATTCGTTCGTCAAAAATATAATGTCCCACCCAGATAAAGCAGACACTAAAAATGGATCCCTAAAGAAAGATAATATTAAAAGAGAAAAGGAAAGAGAGGAAGCGAGTGACTCATAGTCACCAAGTATAGTTTCTAGATTATCAGGTCTCTACTGAATGGCTGTATTTTAAAGAGTAATGACATGATCCTGCATTCCTCATTCACTCAAATTCATGCTCCCCTCAGCACAGAAATTTGCTGGCATGAGATGGGGTGGTATTCAATCATGCAGCGTACATGGTTTTTAATTTTAAAATCCAGTTAAACAGACATTCTAACATCATTTTTTATCTAAGAACATTTCATGATAAAATAAAGAGTGAGCATGTAACTTATTTGTCAGCTTTACTGCATAGTGGATAACTTTCCTATGTTGCTCACACGAGCTTTCATTTCCCAAAGCTACACACATTCATTATGACAGTAAAAATGAAGAGTTGTTAAAGACATGTATGCATTTTTATTATTGTTTGAAAAAATAGATCTTTCTATAGTCCTTTGAGCTTCTGAGTGTGTGATTTGTATAAAATATTTCTCATTTTGGGGACACACCAGATGGAGTGCAGGGCACTGTGGGATATGCCATTTATCACAATGACAGTGCGTAGGTAGCACTGATCCTCTCACCACAGGGGGAAGCTAGAGCTGCAAATGTGGAGCAGCATTAAAAGCCCGACGAGTGGAGTTTGGCAACACTTGTACTACTCATTAACTTAATCATATTAATTTATTAGCCATATATATCAAAGTAATTCACAACCAAATTGTCACCAAGAGCAATTTATAAACTGTTAACGTTCCCCATAGGCAGAGGACTGTTGTGACATCCTAAATCAGTATGTTTGCCTTTGATTAAAAATAATAATTTCTACCAAGCCAGGTAATGCCAACAATGACAAAGTCATGCATATGTTTCTCATTATAAATGGAACTTTAAAATGACATCTATGACAACTGGAAAAAAAAAAGTTAATTGTAAACAGTGAAATGAGCCACAGAAATAATGTAAACATACAAATATGTTCATTTAAATGTGCTGAGAAAGGAAAGGGTTCCCTTAACGTTACAATTGTCTGCTCCCTGCTCTCAGAGGCTCCAGGATTCCTGCCAGCAGCTGCCAGCAACAGCGGCCCTACATCAAACACCCCAAGAGGTGAAATCGCTTAATAGATGTTCTGTAAAGTGACCCTGAGTGAATGCTTATTCTTCAAATAACAGCTCTTTCTTGGAAGCAAGCTTTACAACTCAGAGAGGAAAAGCTTCAGAGCTTGGTTTTGGTGATCCCAGTCTCTAAGCCAATGCAGATTCGCTCCTTCCAGACCCACTGTACCCCTCCGTAAGGGAACGTCCTTGCTGCTCCTGGGGCTCTGCTCTTTGTGACCCGGAGCACATCCTACAGTTCCTCAGCCAGAAGAGGCTGGTGGGCACTGGAGCAGCACCAGTCTCAGATGGAAATAAGGAGATGATCCATGGGATCGATGGCACCAGGGGGTTCCCGCAGGCAGCTCTGCGCATCAGCAGAGCTGTGCTGGCTAACCATGTGCCCACCTTGATAAACAGCAGCTGGATACCAAAGACCCTGAAAACCTCTAGTCTCATTCATTTCTCCAACAAGGATATACCAAATTAAAGTACCTACAGACTGCAGCAAATACTGTTTTATCCTCTCTTTTCTGTAGAAAGACTAAGTGGCCGCTGCTATCACTGCTGAATTGAAGTAACACATGAAGTTATCATACTCCTGTGAGCTACTCTATTTATTTGAGTCCTACAATGATGTGACTTGGTATAGCTATTAAAATATTAATTTCACTAAAATATTAATTACATAAAATATTGACCTGTTTGAACAGATATAAGTACTTTTTCATTATAGTTTTGCCTTATAGTTAAAAGAAGCTGTTGTGAACGGAATAGTTTTAATTATTACATTCTTAAAAACTGTAGACAAACAGCTAATGAGATAGCACCTATTTTAACTCTCTGTTTATGAAATAAAAGAGGATCACATCAAGGGAGTGAAACTAATCTAGCTGATAATGAAAACAGCAGTTTATCTTACACGTTTGGAAATGCAGGTGGTTTGCTTCTGTCACCTGGGCAGACCAATGTAAGAAAACAGCAGGGACTTGATGATAGGTGCTGGCAGCGGGTTTAATCAGGAGGTATTAACACCAGGGCAAGCCTCGGACATCCCACCCGCCCGTGGCAGCACCAGCCACCATCTCTGCACAGACCACAAAGTTTTCCCTAGCAGGGAGACAATCAACTGCGGATGAACCTCTGCCTAACCTCTGAAATTCTGAACCCTCCCGCCTCCCATCCAGCAAAGGCCACCAAAGTCAAGTATCCATTTGAAAATTCCTCGTTTTCCTTTTCTAACACACAATTGCCCATCAGCCAGACTTCCTCCCATCTCTTACACTGAGCACTCAGCAGCCCTCAGCCCTAAACCAGGCTGCCCACAGCTCCAGACACCAAATCACAGAAATATAAAATGGCAACAGAAATGTTTTAAACAGTCTTGCATCCACCTTCCTGGCACACAGTCTCACCAGAACTTCCAGCACCCCATCAGCTTCAGCTGGAGGATTCCCAGCACACATGCAGAGAGATGCCCATCCTACCACCTGAAAAAAAAACCTGCCCCAGAAAGCAGGTTTGTGCTCTGTACCACAACCTAACAAAGTTCCAATGGCAGGATGATTTTCTTCATAAGCCACCCTCTCCAATACCTTGAAAACAAGATGGAGGAGCCCCCAAAAAGGTTTTATTGAAATAATAGCCATCCTACGAATTGAATAGAGAAAAATTGCAATGAAGATTTCTTATAGCAGTTTTCTAACCTTTTTTTGGGATGACCTAAATCAAAGGTAGGAGGACTGAAGTTGGCACAGTTAACTAGCAAAAGATCCAACTACTCTTTGAGCTTCATTCCATATCAACAGTTTTCTGAACTACTGGCTTAAATCATATGATGGATTTTAGCTTCTCCCCACACAGCAAATTACTGCTTCAGACCCAAAAATTTCCTTGAAAATCTATTCCATAAATAAGTCCCAAATGTCTTGTTAAGATACACTGATGACAGACTTGTATATTAATAGGAGATAAAGCCCTTTTTTGTTAATGTCACCTCATCACACTGCATTGTTTGAAGAACTAAGCCTTTGATGACCATCCCTCTGTGACATACAGAATTTTTCCTTTGCCCTCACAGCAGGCAAGGGCACCACGGTGATTTCCACGTTTCCTACCGGAATACAAGAAGGAAAACACTTTCTCCTAAGTTAACGTAAAACTGACGGTACTTAAATTTATCAGCTCTTGAAGGATGCGGTTTGGGCACGATTATTGTGCTGTTTACACAAACCCCTCCCTGTGGCATGCATCCCAGACACACCACCTCATCTGTCTCAATCACAGCAGTTTTAACCACCCTGCTGGTCTAGTCTCATTGTAACTCAAATGTTCCCATTCCCCAAAGGTGGAAAGTACCTACAAATATTTAAAAAGGTTGAGGCTTCACTTATAGCTCCTTCACAAATTACTTGTGTATAAGAGTAGTTGTAGTCCACTTTGCCAAGACTTAAAAAAATTACACTCTGCACTGGGAAATGCAGTATTCTTAATTTAACTACCTGTTTATTATGTGAAAATGACCACGTAAACTGAGCTGACACAAACCAAATGGGTGATGAAAATAACAGCAAATTTCAAGGAGTGGAAACACAGATGGCTCACTCAAGTCTGCAGGAAGTTACTAATCATCACTCTGTAATACCCTCTACAGACAGATCTGTGACGTCTGCAGCCAGAACAGCAACTTCTTAAGACCTATCCATCTAAACAACAGCAAGCCTGGACACAAAATCCTTCACTTTAACTTGACAGAAGACTAAAGAGGAGGTAAAACCGAAAAATGCAATGGATGGATGAATCATGCTGCATTTGCTGATGTGGAATCTGTTACTAAAATGAGCTTATCTGAAGAAGAAAACAACTCAGATGCTAAGTTGGACACCTTAGAAAATGAGGTAGCCACATAAGAAGAGTGAGTGTGATTTATTTTTTTTTAGAACAATGTAGGCAGATTAACATACTCATCTGCGTATCTGTGCTGTAGGAAGAACGGGCAGGATCAGACACAGAGATGATCAAGGAGTGGACAAGAAGACATCAAAAAGAAATGCTTCGGGCAATTACACTGCAGTTAGAGAAAGCAGGTAACCAAAGAAGTCACCCAGATGTAGCATCATTTTTGCCTCCATATCAGCATCCGCTTTACTGGAAGGGATGGATCCAGCCCTATAATGCTGCAAACTCTCTTCAGTCTCTGCCCCAGTCCTGGTCCTGCTCCCCTCTCACAGCCATCTGAAACACTACGTGGGAGCAGACAGTGGTCCCTGCAGAATGCCTCTGCCAAGCTGGCGGGTCACTGAGCAGGTGGCAGCAAGGGGCAGGAAGTAGATTCAGTTTTACATACAAATTCTGTGGGCCAAAACTGTCAGAACCAGAGCAAATTATATGCAAGTGAGAGCATAAATAACCAAATTAAAACTTAGCAAGCAAACAACAGGTTAATATCCTTGCAACTCTTATTCCAGTCTATTATCCACCACTTGGAAGTCTGGAAGAAAAACCTCTCTTCTGTGAGAAGTATTAAAACGCATTTTGTTCTTAGTTCAGCCAAAAGGAAAGAATCCAATTGCAAAGGTGTTGAAGGCAACCAGAGCAAAGCAGTCAGTAATTAAGTGTAAACAGGTATAAATAAAGCTAATGGAGGCTTCATATCCCGGGTGCTCCATCAAGTTTACAACAGCCCAACTCCCCGTTGAGTTTACAAGTGGCGCTTTTGGCACCTTTCCTTACCCAGCAATTCCCTCAACTTTTACGCTGTTCTTTCTTTATGAACAAGATAAAACAACTCAAAAACTTCAGGAGCTCTGATTCCCAAGTCACAAGACTACAGAGGCTGCCAGCATGGAGCTGCCCTGACACGGGTTGGTGGCAGGGCTGCTTCATCCATGGGGACCCATCTTGTCCAGGGCCCGCAACGATGCTGAGATGCTCTGGAAACATGCATTTTCTCCCACCCACAAGCTGCTCACAAAACTCCCTTTCAGCTGCTTAAAGCACGTTGTGTGTGACTTTTGGCACTTGGTCATGCAGAGGTTTTCATAGGTGGCTCCCAAGGTCACGAAGGTGGCCACCCCAGCCTCAGCTGAAAGACAGCCCCCCCGGGGCCAATCTTCCCCGCGTGTTAAGTCACTTCAGACTCCAAACAACTTACAACAGCCTAGAAATTCAACTTAAATTTTTTTTACTCAAACACTGTGATACTCAAAACGCCTGTGAGACACAAGATGGGTCTATGATACATACTGTGCATACTCAGCGCACAGCATCCTAAAATATTTCCCAATTTATAGCAAGATGGTGGTCTGCATAATTAGATGTCCTATTTGCAAACACACAGGGTGGAAAAGCAACATGGAATATTCTGGATTTCTGACAAGAAATTATCAATGCAAGATGGCTCTTCTGCTTTCCAGTCTGTTGGTAATAACACAAACAACACCAAATCCATGAAATTCCTGAGCTGAGAATATGACAGAGCTACTGAAAAAACCCCTCATTTATAAACTGCTCATAAGAGTGAAAACCCAGTTCTTGATTCCTGCCACCTATACAAATAGTACATGAAGTTGCACTAGCTCAACTGTGGCACCTGTCTCTAGCAAAACGCTTTCATACTTTATTAACTACTTGAATTAAGGTTTCTGTGAATTAAGGTTTCTGTGACTATTGCTTAGAATGTTTATTCCCGCTACCACAATGATAAAAGGTCATTGGTTCACTGTGAAGTCCTCATGACACTTGGAGTTGTAGGAGAAATTAAAGATCTCAGCTTTGTTACTCCCCTGAACACTGAGCACCACTGAGGCACCCAGTTGCAGCTCGACAGGTTCTGCAAGCAGAGTAATCTGCAAGATCAAGACAGAAGTCACTATACTCCTATCAACATATTTTTTTTTTATTCTGCTTTTCCTGTAAGATGTTCTGTGACTTTATATTCTGCTAAACACTTTGCTAAGTTTGGTTATTATGGAGATGTAATATATTTAGACTGGACTTTGACAGTAAACCTAAAACTGCTAAACTTGTTGAATATTTAAACAATTACTTTTATGAAAATAGTCTGTTAATATAGCTTTATTACCAAAATAAACTTACCTTTTAGCACACAGCAATTAATAAAAAATTAAAACACTCATCAGAATAGCACAAGATTTAATTTAAACTCTATTAATAAATTAATGAAGTGAAATGAAATACTATGTATTAAATTATGTTAAGGTTTTGTTTATAATTTCACATATTTTCATGCTATCCTTTTCATATTATGATATTGAATGCAGACTATTAAAGTACAATCCACTGTGGCAATGCAGACTTATCTGCTTTTCAAGTGTTTCTTCTACAATTCCTACAAGCAATTCTTTTTCTTCCCAGCATACATTAATGATGTTACAATACAATACGCATTAGCCACGCTGTGCAGATCCCATGAGAACTAAAATACACATGCATTTGAAAGGAAGAAATGCATGCTATGAGGCTCTCTGAGACAGCAGTTCATTTTCTCAGGTTTTTTTCTTTTACTAAAATAACACATTTAATGGAATTTCCTGTAAGGAAATTACAATTAATAAAGAACTAAATTACAAATCCATTAGATTTCAGTCACTGCAGCAACAAAACAGAGTTTTCATGAACACTCAAAAAATCCAATAATGTAACCTCTGGTAAAGCTTGAAAAAGCCCTGAAGGACAAGGCAGTTAGATCAATATTAGTTTATTTTAACTGCTGTGCAGTATGAAGAGATGAGGCTGATCATCTGATGGATTTTATTACCTGTCGGAGAGATAAGTCCTGGTGATAAGAGGCCTGGAACTCCATGGGGCAGCAGACGTGCATTTTCTTGTATCGCAACTCCTAGTGAACGCTTGGGGGGTCTTCCTGGTCGTGAGCTGACAAAACAAGAGGATAAATGAAAACGCATTTTCTTTTTGAAATATTTGCTTAGAACACGTGGTATTGATTTGTATAAAATATAGGAACCATCAGCGATACACAAAAAGATATTAGAAATTCTTTCCTAGGAAAAAAGAAAAGTAAGTTGATTAAACATACAAGAATTGTATACATTTCAAATGAACTAACAATAAATTGCCAAACAGCACCTATAGTTAAGTCATGAGCTCGAAGTCACATAAATGACTAGAAAGCTAAGATTATTTTTTTTTAATCTGTACCACAAGACTAGAAAGCAATCCATATTTCTAGTCCTACTGTACCACTACTTTGCTAATTCATATCTTTTTCTGACATTGTACTGTCTGTACAATGGAGCTCAAGAAATTCACAGCTATGTGTAATTCATGTGTAAAGTCTTCAAAAATGCAACTAGATGCATTACTCGGCTCACAAGTCATGGTTTATTGTGGCTGTGGATTAACAATGCAATGACTATAGACCTCCAGAGCTATTCAGATTGGGCACACCACAATTTATTAGCTCAGACCTGGTGCTGGATGAACACAGCCACGCTGCTTCCAGCTGCCACTACAAACCAGGTCAGGGCTGACCAGGCTGCTTCGCAGAAGGCACATCTACATGTACCTCTACTACCCACACAGTAGTTAAGCTTTTCCATTATCCAGGGCTTCCATGACCTTACAGGCAGCTAGTAGAGAGGGGTCTTAGCAGTAACTGCCCTAAAGTCTATACCACACACCTGCACCACAGAAAACTAAAAGCTGCACTGCCTGAAGATGAGAAGTTGAAACCGTGAATGCAGCATAACCTTAAACCTTGCCCTTTGAATCATGGCAGATAATCGCCTAATTCTGGAGATGCAGCAATAATTTAACACTGAGTTTTTCCAAAACTGACTAATCTTTACACATTGATTGGTGTTTTTAATTATCACAGGTAGGTTAAACCAAGAACGTTTGACCAAGAACGTTTGACCAAGTCCCTTGACCAACTTATGAATTATGACTGCAATTTTTTATCCAAAACATAGCAGGTCTGCTTACAGGTCTGCTACATTTAATTATTGTTTTCAACTACCACATTTACCCCGACATCAATATGCGCACATGAAATCATCCTACACAGCTGCCATCATAACACAGATTTACAGACCAAAAAACCACTTGAATCAACTCTTCCCCAAGCAAGCTAATAAAAATGCAACCTCCTAATGTTTGGAAAAGTATTGCTGCTTCTCTTTGGTCAAAACAAATATTACTCTGTTGAATAATAGTGCTTTTGACAAAGTATAACGAAACATTGTATAAAATAACTAAGCTGCAAAAATGAATGAGGTTTGAATGGAAAGCATTTCCAAAATGACTTCTAGTTCACAAAGAAATTTAAGTTAAACTTCACTCTATCAACTTACAGTGGCAAAGCCCTCCATCAATGTAAGGCAAACTCTGTGTTTAAATGAAGACAGCTTCCAGCAACACTACACAGAGGTACCATTAACCTGTTCATTTTTCACAGTGTGCTCATGTTGTTTTGTTTTACTGTACATCAAAGTAGCACAAAATCATTTTTTTGGTTTATTATTTTATCTCTATAAAACTACGCCCCCCTCTTTTTAGCTTCAGGTTTGTCCATTTTGTATTTCATTTTATTCAGTACTTTTTCCATTTTTCTTTTTTATGCTTTAAGTTGTTTATTACACTATGAAGGCTACGTAGTAAAGCCTACTACAAGAGCCCAGGCTCACTAGGCATCATAAAGTAAACCTAAAATAAAAGTATTTGAGTTTCACAGGAAGTCAGATGCACACATGCATCCTCTGTTAAAATCACCTGCTGAAATCATCCACTGCACGAGAGTATCGTCTAACAGACAGTATTAGGCTGGTATGTGGGGGTTTTAAATAGAAAAGAATCATGGCTCTTTTGATTCACAGAAGTCTGTACTTACACACACGCATGTGTAAGTGCTTAGTTGGCACTTACTGTCTTTGAAAAAATTACAAAACAGCTAAAATTAGCAGCTTTCTCCAGCAGAAGAGCTCAATCAACAGAACTACAAAACATTCTTTTCTCAAGCTCAAATACTAACAAATCTTTTACATAAAACTCCATATGTTGATATTAATCTAAGGAAAACATTTTTAAAATTGAACAAACAGTTTTAAAAGATTTTATGAAGAGACATTTTATTTATGATTTGGGTTTTCAGAGGAAGAGGAGGGGAGACAATGGAGTTTCAAAACCTGCAAATGTGCAGTTTTTGCACAGACAACAGTATATGTCAATGTCTCTGTTGACTCTAAGTTGACAACTCATAGCCCACAAGTTTACCAGATCAGATCTTAAGATGTTTCCCAGCATATACTACAAGCAGAAGTTGGTGACAGTGACCAGGACAAGTGAAACTTTCCAATTTGTGATTAAGCCTGACCTGTACAGAATACCCAGGGTTAAAAAAAAAAAAAAAAAAAAAGAGTTCTAGGAGATGATGAAAGAGAAGTTCACACCAAAACTTAGGGAGCTCCCTTTCAGAATCCCACTGACTGCACTTATATCCTGCCTACTTATACAAGTAAGGGAAGGACCATTGGGAAAACACAGCACTGTTTTCTCTGGCTTTTGGTATCTTTGGGATTGTGGTCCTTTTGGAAAAGGCACTTGATAGACTCAGAAGACAAAAAAAAAAAGCATACTTCTAACCTACTCATGCCCTTTTAGTGAATATTACTATAAAGCAGTAACTACTAGGGGCCAGATTCTGGTCTTACTTATACAACTGTAACCATAATAATTCAAACTGAATTGCTCCCAGCTAAATCTGTTTAAATAAAATCCAAGTCCTTTGTCTCTGACGTAATGTTAGCTTTTAAATGAAAAAATCAAGGCTGGATGCCACTTATACCTGACTGACTGTCATTCATACAACACCTGCAAAAGAACCATTTGGGTCTTTAACACTGTATTCTCTAGTTTACATGTAAATGCCTTGAATGCTGTTTGTCTGGTTCTGAACCAAGGAAACGAAGCCAAGGAGCCACCCAGCACTCTGATACGCTACTGCCGAGTCTGCAGCAGATACCTCGCACCTCCAGCTAGATTGCCTGGAGATGACCAGAAAATACGTCACCTATTATGAAGCAAGATCTTTTGACTGGGAGGACTCCAAAACTCACAGAAAGCACCTCAATAGCATATCTGAACCAAAACACTTCCAGTCCTGTTTTGGCTAGAAACAAGTTTTCTGGTATTTTTGTTTATACATGAAACCAGAAATTTTAGAGAGCCAGGACACAAATCTTTGCTCTAAATCTTAATTTTTAATTAGATATACACAAAGGAAACAAAAACATCAGTAGATTCAAATTTTTTATGGGATTTACTTCATGTTGTGAATATGCTACTGTCACAGGACTAGGGCTGGCACCATCAAGCAATGAAATCTCACTGGTCTATCTCAAAGTCCCTCGTACCTAGTATGCTTCCTAGCATTTTATGAAGTCTAGAACTTTGACAAATTTCACATTTACTATTTAAAAACCTATCTAAACTTCACAATTCAGAGAAAATTGCTAATACGAGTCTTGAACAGAAATCACAAGGCAAGTAGAATTATCATTTGGGGAGAGTAAGACATCATTTGTGATTACGTAAGTATTAGCATACAAATGCTAACAGTATTAGCATACAAATATTAACTTTATTTAACATTATTTCTTCTATTCTTTTGTCACCCTGCTCTCTTTTTCAAAGATTTACATATTCAAGAAGTGTAGAAAAATCTTTTCCTCACTGATAACAAAGGAAGCATAAACAGGAACGATCGGCTTCAAACAATTTTAAATGTGTTTCTTTGAGATTCTAATCTACATAAATTTTATATTTGCCATCAATAGGTCTCTGTGAGTGGAAAATGGCTCAATTGTAAATTAGATGTTACTTCAGTTAAAAACTGCTAGTTTATAGATATCTCTTAAAAACATTTTAAAGTACAAGAGTTATGGTCATAAGTGAAGACTGTGGAGACTAAAACAGAAGTACAATACCTTTTCTCATTAATAAATTTAGTAATCTCATTCTTTTTACTAAATAAATGCAAATAAATCAGCCAGCCCAACGTCTACACTGATTAAAATTCTATTAGTATCTCTCAAAATCAAAACCAAAAAGCCCTTGGGTCATCAATTACTTGAAAGCTAAGATGACTGAAGGTTTTGGTTTTTTACCTTCATTTAACACTATGGTTATACAGTCATTCTTGTCATCCTCTCCACCCCACCCCCGCAAAAATCACTAACTGAAAAAGAAAAATGAACTAATCTGAGTGTTGTTCATTTTTGTATTTTCTTTGGAATTAAATTTGTCAGACTAAGTTACATTTTATGCAGTATATTTGACAGTTAAAATTTACACAGTAAAATGTTGAGAAATCATTCATTAATGTCTGTTTTTCCTTTATTTTCCACTCCTGTTGTTTTATTATTTTCCCTCTCAAAGTTTTATATATTCCCTAGATATCCCAAGGATTTTTAATTTGAATCAAAACATAGAATAAGGCTATTTTTGTGATTTTGTTAAAATTACTGATCAGCTCCATCTTTTATAACTCTATTTTATGCTCATTATAGACAACTATATTTCATAAAATCCACAAATTCATCAACGCTTTGTAAAATGTAATTAATCAGTGGAAATATACAGCAGATCACTGTTGATGATAGCTCTCTACTTTTGTGCTTTTAAATATAGGAGACTTACTAGAATCAGAAGTGAATTTGCATATTAATCAAGACAAATAAACATGTGGTGATTTAACTAGGAAACTGTTATTTGGATGACAATTTAATCAGCACAGGTTGAAAGGTCCATCACTGCAGCATCCTGTTTCTGCTAAAATATTGATTGCGTTACTGATTTCAGTAATGCTTTATTTTACAGGGCACAAATAACCATGTAATTACTCTTTAATTGAATGGTAATTGCTTGCTGGCAATTATTTGTTAAGTTTGGGAGTTTAATTACTAGGTTATTTGTGTTTTCTGAAATAAAATGTTATGTATTAGTAGCCAAAAATATTTTCTGTATGAATGGTCTGTCAAAATTGGAAAAGTAAGTTATGATGGTATGAGTTTGACAAATAACACTATAATGCTAAAACTATTATTAAAAGGATCAGATGAATCTTTGAATGCTTTCCCTTTACAAAATTAACATTAGATATAATATTTGTAAGATAAATGGAGGAATACTGTACCACAGAAGCATGATTTCCTCTGGGGTCTAGTCCACCATTTAGCATAATTTATCCTGATGTTTTGCTTTTCATTCTCTGGGCTTCTTTAGAGGAACTGAAATAGCATCCTATCCTCTTGAGAGCAAGGAATAAACCAAGTAGAAATATATTTCAACAGTACTTCATATTTCTGCAACTGAAGTGGATTACCACCAGCACATTATCTTAGCAGCCTATAAACTTTGTAGGCTTGGCAGTTAGCTAGATAACAAGGGAAAGCATTATGTCTTGCAGTGTCAATGAGATATGACACATTCTGTGATATATTTATTTCAAGTTGTGATAGATGAGGTACGCAATACTTTGATCATTAAGATTTGAATTTTACTTCTACACTTTTCATTTTTGTCATCAGCTATTTATGAATTGGCAGCAGACAGTCCAGCAAGGACTGCTGATTTTGTTTTTTCAAAAGATATCCAGTTAATAAATTAATTATTGATTCCACGAGGCTTGAGCCATTTGGTATAAAAATATGCTAGACTTGTGATTTAGGAAGCTCTGATACGTATTAAAGATTTGTTCAGTAGCAACGTATTTTATTAGGCTTAAAGGAGAAATACAGAATTACTATATGACATGCTATGTAAATAGCTCTGATAATAGAGGCAGTAACTGGTGCAAGTACTCAGAAAAAAAAAAAACAACACCAAAACAACAACAACAAAAAATACCAACCAAAAAACCAACCACAAAAAACTACAATCTTGGTTGCTTTCCTGAAACTGGAACAGGAACCACAAATTAAAATTTTGCTCTCCTCAAAGATCATGAAATACCTCCTAATGATTGTGAAAGGTACTCTTTGAAGCCTTTACCAATAAATGCAACATCTTGATAATTTGAGTTAAAATTATTTGCTTTTATTACTCTAAAATTTTTAGTTGTAGCATGGATATAAAATAATCGCCTTGCTTTGGCACTTATTACAACATTTCAAAGATGCCAATGGTAGTTAAACTCTACTTGACCTTTCAGTGTTTAAGAAGAGAAGCAAACTCTGACCTCGTAGCAACCTGATTCTGTCTCCTCTCAGCGCTGGCAAACTGATCACTTGTCTAACCATTGCAGGACATTGGATCACCTGCCACATCAAAGGCAACAAGAGCCAATTCAGCAGGAGGAAAAAAGTCATCCATGCAAAATGGGCAATTAACATTAATCATACATGAAGTTGTTTGAGCTGATAACTAGAACCTGGTCCCTATGGCAACTCTCATAAAACAGTTCCCACATCAGCACGAGGAGAGCCACAGCTCATCTTCCACAGGCCCGGCGTGCTCCCTTCTCACTTCAGCAGACAGAAGGAAATTGTGGAGAAAAGCTCTGACACTCCAAAACAAAATCTTCCCACTCAATTCTCCAGGGTTTTTAGTGAGGAAGGTCCCCGACATCAGCCTCAGTGAAAACGTCAGCGCAAGTTTGTTCCTACAGCATTACAAATCTGAACCTTTTTTCTGTCACTATGAATTGGTGTTCCTGTTAGAAAAAAAGACTCCTTTATACCACTGAATTGTTCAGAGCCAAAACTATACACCTCTAATGGAAAGTTGCACATTATCATTGTGTTCTTCCTAATTAGTGAAAGTCCAATATAGATCTGAATAATATCACATATAATTCCCTTATCAAGAACTAGTTGGTCAGTTCAGAAATAGTCAACACAAGCTGTATATGCAGCAGTGACAGCAAGCAAACAATTGCTTCGGCAGACCCCCATCTACACGGCCACTCTTTCCCTTTCAACACGCAGTCTCCAGGTAAGCCAGCTCACAGCCCACAGATGGTTTCTAATGCACAGACATCTAAATTGGGTCTGACTCCAGGCTGGTAAAATGGGCTGCCTCAGGGCAGATCTGCTGCATCTTCCCACGTACTCCTGACCTGAAGGAACCTCTTTCTTCCAGGCCAGGAATACTTTAGGACCTGTGATCTCCCCTCCATTTGGCTTCTACCAGCGCAGTCAACGGTGACATGGAGGAGCTGGAAGTGTGATTCACCAAGTCTGTCACCAAAGTCCACATACAGTTACTCTCCTGAAATTACTGCAGTGAGTTTTGGTCCTTAGGGGATGAAGGCCTTTCAGCCACACCGCTACCCACCCTTTACTTAATCTTTTCCTTAATTTTTACATGCGGCCTGTTCCCATCCCACCCGGTCCACTTGCTCCAATCCCTCTTCTCCCATGTTTGACCATTGTCCAACTTTCTGAATCTTTCTAATTTTCTGCTCTTAACCCATCCACCACATCACTTCTGCATTTCAGACCCTAGCTACCTATAATTGCTTCCCTCTCATCCTCCACCTCTTGCCAAATTCCCAGTTACCCTCTGGTCCTGGTCTCACCTCTACATTTTTTTGGGAGCTCCCCACCTCACTTCGAGCAGCTCCAGTGCTAACTCCTGCTATGATTTTCATACTCCTGCTATGACTCTATATCTCCTAATAAGGAGAAGAGGGGATGCCTGAGCACATAAGCTGAGACAGCCACCTGCCAAATGCTTTCTGCCTCCTCCTTCACCTTCATCCCGTGGGAATGGTGTGGCTGACAGGATGAGGAAAGGTGGTCTCTGAGCAACCCTGCCTGCTCCTGTCGCAGGGGCTGGCAGGACAGGCAGGTAGTGCAGTAGAGGGCATTCAGCACAGCACCAGCAGTGGCTAAAATCCTCCTCAAGTCTTAATCTTCTGGACTTACTGCCATAATCACCTTTATCAATAACCCAAGTAATGTCACTCATACAGATGTCTGAGAATACAACACAGCAGAAATAAACCAAACCACCTCACATGTAGCTGGATATTGTTTTTTGCTAAATACACCAATTCCACAGTTATCCCAATGCTGTATAGCAATGTATATGACAGAAGCCATCAGTCAAGACTCTTCAGAGTATGAGGCAACAGCAAAATTCAAGAGCAGCTGCATTACTGTTTGGGGTGTCAGTACTGCTGGGTTCGCTCACAGAATCAGAAAGTTGAAACAGGCCTCAAAAGGTCACCTGCTCTCTCTACCTCTGCCCCAAGGCAGGATCAAGTACACTCAAATAATTTCTGACAAATGGTAGTCTAGCCTGCCTCTGAAAACACTCGGTGCTGGAGATTTCACAGCATCCCTGGGCAAACCCACACCAACACTTAGGCTAGCCTTCCTATCAGGAAAGGTTTGGGGGGGATTGGGGACTGACATCTAACCTAGTACTCCTCTGTAATTTAAACAAGGTATTTTTGGCCATCTACTCAGCAGACATGGAAAACAACTTCTACTTTCCTGCTTTACAGACATTCTTTGTATTTTTTGAGAACTCATCATATTTTGCCTTTGTGAGGTTTTCATATGTACAGATGGAATTTATAGACTTAGTGTTTATATCCATGATCTTCAGACTTGCTGAACATGTGCTTCAAAGAGCAAAGGTACATACCTTATCCCCAGATTATAGGAGAAATAAGGGTAACTTGACCCTCTTTTTTTTTTTTCTTACAGCGCGTATGTCCTAATCAAACTGAATCCTATTTAAGACAAGCTTTCCATTTTGTCAAGATCATTTTGCGTCATAATACCATTTTCTGGTGTGTGTGAAACCCTTACCACCTTGATACTGTCTCTAAGTTTCATAAGCATTTCCTTCTTTTTTTTTCCATCAACCGAGAAATTATTGAAGTCCCTGAACCAAACTGAACGCAGCCCTCGTACTCAGGACATGCTTCCAGGTCAATCTGAACCAACAGTAACCACTGTCTCAGCACGGTTTTCCAGTATGTTTGTTTCTAAACTTGCATTTTCATGTGGAACATATTTTTCTAGTTTGCTTAAAAGACAGTCATATGACACTTGCAATAAAAAGACTGCTCTTCCCAAATTTTCTACATATATAATGTTCTACAAATTGCACAGGACTTACAACCAACCTTGCCAGTGTATGACTCTTGGCAGACATATACATGGTGCGATGGTGACACCAAAGAGAGGCGAGTTGGCTCCCCTGGATAACAAGCAAGGGAGTCAGGCAAGCCAAGTCTCTTTATCCTACACGTTCCTCAAGTGGCCACCTGAAGATCTTCTAAGTAGCAGAGAAATCCTCTGTTCTAACACTCTCTAAATTACACCTGTATATTTATTTTTTAGATGCCAGCTATGCCTTGTACCTCCTGGGAGCAATGGCTCCCCTGGCAAGCTAGAGAAAGCTGCCTGCCTGGGGAGAAGAGATGCAATGCATTGTGCTTTGTTCTCCATTTTTTAGCCCACAGCAAATTCTTCATTTCCACATTTTCCACAACTGAGTCCAAATATATCTCCAATTATTAATACCAGTGTTGACATCTCCTCGATAAAGACTCATTAAATTTTTTCTTTGTTGAAGAAAGAAAGGTGATGGAATGGACAATTTAAAGGTTGACTACTCGCCTGACAACATATAACTGTGAAGCTATTTTATACTTCATTTACTTGACCTAGTTACAGTACTTCTAACCCCAAATATTCACAAATCATGACCCTGAAATCACGAGAATAAATAAAATTCTAATGTTTTTACAGTTCCATTTTGCACATTTTTATTTGGCATTTAATTGTGTAACATTTAAGTCTCAAAAAAAAAATCCCACTTTTAAGTCTTCTCTAGAAAGGGCCAGGAGAGACTCAAGAGAGTGGTGTTGGGTTTTTTCCTCTGAAGTTTCACAACTGAAAGCTGAGATTCTCTAATTAGTTGATATGTAAATTTAGAAGTTTCTCAAAAAAATGATAAATATGACAGGCATTAAGAATTATACGAAGTGCAGAAGTAGAAGTCTCCTCTGCAGTAATTGTGATTGACAGTTATCACTAGGAGTTACCTGTGGCTCTTCGTCTAGTTACTGTATGAGAAATGGTTGGCATTTCCCTGCCTACTACCTAAAGAAGCCTTCAGATACTACAACAGAATTAAAGAAAAGACTTTTTATTAAAAAAATAAATGTGGGTCTCATTCATTAAAACATCCTCAGTAAAACTATCTGGAGAAATACTGAAGCAGTATAGAGAAGTATAAAATTATCTAATTTATAGTAAAATTTATTTTTTGCAAAACATCATTGTCTCACTACATCTCAATGCAGTCTACCTTACTTAAAAAAAGATAACAAATTCAGGACTACTTGCTTTTAACTGTGCAAAAAGATAATACAGAATTTAAATGAGCTTTCTGTAAATTTCTTAAATACCTATATTAAAAAGCCCTGCTACAATACTATCTTAAAAACCTAAGATTGTGAGTCAATACCAGATAATATTATTTGTAAGACTTCCATTCATAGACACATCTTACTGATTTATCCCCACCAAAGTGGGGTCTAGTTGCAATAGAGAACAAGTGACTGGTTCTTACTCAAGAAAGTTTAACTGCTTATTTCTGAGAGTCAGGCATTTCAAAATAAGTTTCAAACAAAAAAAAAGGATTTTTGGTTCATTGAGATTTAAAACTTTAAATAACACTTTCTGAATTACTTATGACTGTGCCTGCAGATATAAAAGTGCCTCAATATTCCTGCTGTTAATTTTTTCCTGTCAAATAACACTTGTCACAGGAAAAAAGGAGAATAAATCACCAAATTTCAGAATAGTGGTGATTCACAGCTGTAGACAAGATGAAAGGCCTATGTAACACCCTTAAATTGAGCTGGTGCAGCGTATGTCAGTAATGAAATTGAAAGCATGACTAGAGCACATGTACATATACACACACTAATTTAATATAACTACATTAAATTAGTAACTGTACCAGTGAAGACGCAATGGCACGGATAAAATACAGTTCATTTAGCAACCTGAGATCATACCCACTAGGACAAAGTTCCTGCTGCTGTGTCTTCACTACTATTGTTACCCACTCTATGTAGATTAAACCTAGCAGGAGGGGCCTGCTGTTGCTGGAATCATGCCACTAACTACATACCCAGAACCACAGATTTAAATTACAGATTTGTTGTCAAAACAATGCTCACCAAAGATGTCCAGCTAAACCAAATGTGAGAGTGCCAGAGATACTGCCAAGTATATAATGAGCCTTGCAAACCATGGCTCAGATACTCAAATAGTTCTACTCGGATTTTTAATCCAGTGAAAACAGTGAACCACTGGAGATTATAGGCAATATTATTATGCAATTTGCATTCTGGCTACTTTTTAATTTCCGAGAATATCTGACTCTTCAGTATGTAGAAGAAAGACATTTCCAATGTTTTTAGGTTTATTCCACCTGTAAGTGGAAGCTCAGCACTGACGTAAGTAGATGTCAAGGCAGACACTGGGGTCAGCATGGGAACAAACACAGTTCCACTCCAAACAGCCCACAGTTATGTTGGCAAAGACACAGACAGAATAAAGATTTTTACATGGGCGAGCACTTAATGGCTCGCTTTCCTCAAAAAGCCACAGAAAGTGTCAGTTATTCTCTTTCAGTGAGCCTCAAATCCAGCACATGGACAATCACACAGGACCACATAGGTCTCTGTTACCTGCCGCTATTCACTGCATGTCTGTTCAGAGCCTGATAGGCTTCCTTCCCCGACTGACAGCTCAATTTCTAGGCTGTCAGCAGGCTCTGCCCCAGGCTGGAGGATATCAGTCAGCCCAGCCATCACTCCTTGAAGACACAGGTCCCAAAACCAGGACTGCCGGACTGAATCATGGACTGTCTCTTGGGAAAAGGAACAAGGGATGACCTCATTGTGAAAATGAACAGTCTCGATCCCACCTAGGAAGAAAATATTTGAATGAGAAAATTACCTGTATAAAATCTTCAGGATTTGCCCCAAAGACAAAAAATAGTATTGAACTGAAAATTGAATGAGAAAAGGCAGGAGGAAACTCACTTTCATTAATGCAGCTGAACATCACATATATTGCAACATACAGTCCAACCTAGTGCAAAGATATGCCATTACACTGAGGAGCTATAAATCTGCTTTCATCTGAGTAAATTTAGCACCAATTTTGTCAAGCACTATTTTATAGTTTCAACATACATATTTCTACAAATATTTGCATGGATACTTTCCAAGCAGGGAATCACCATCACAAATACTCACGACATGTCATATGTGCCTGAATTATATTAGATCCTTGCAAGTTTTACTTTTGAACTTTATCTGAATTCAATGCCAATTTAGGGGAACATTATTACAAAGAAAGGTTTTTGAAATACTGCTGTTTTCCACTGAGCTGTATCTCAGTAAGATTCAATTCAATAAAACTTGTAAAAAATGTGACTGTTTAAGCCTATTATCTATAGACAGAAACCTAATAGCAAGCACTTGACTTATTTACAGCACCAAGTATCACATAACCCACATGAAATGATAGCTAATTCCATAACAGTGGTATATTGTAGTCTGGTAGTACAATATTTTCACAGCAATTCAACTTCAATGCAATGGAAAACTACTCTTGCTTTAACTGTTTTTAATCTCTGCATTACAAGTTTCAGCGTTTTCACAATTTTGAAAAGACTCTTCAAAGCTAGAAAAGAGAAATTAATCTTTCAATGAATAATAAATGAAAGAACACAGAAACAGTCCTCTATATCACCCCTTGCACCTATGTCCACGCTGAAAGGAGGAACTGTTCACGGCAATCAAAAGGAGCCTCTATGATTAGGTGATTGTATCCAGAACTAAACATCTGAGGGTTAACCTTCACAACATGGAAAACACCCTTTACTTAGCTGATGGTCCTGGAACAGTATGAAATTAAACAGTCAGTATAAGTAAGTAGCTACGCTGTTTCACCTTTACCTTTCCAGATTTTGTGACTGTTACTATTTAATTTGCTAGCTACAGAGATAGACAAAGTTATTATATCTACTGCAAATGTACGAAAGAAAAAGGAATTTTAAACAACAACACACAAACCTTTAGGACCACGAAAACATAAAAAGTGCAGAAGCAAAATTTTCAAAATTCACATTAAATTTATTATTAAAATATTCCTGTTAATATAAGGTGCTAATATGAACAGGATGGTACACCAAGCCCATTTAAACAGCCCTGCCTACCCTAGCCCTGTCTGTCAGTAGAACTCCAAGGCACAAGGGGAAATCACTGATGAGCGTGACCCCAGAACCGATACCCTTCCTGTATCTGAGGGTGCTAAATGCCATTCCCTCAGTTCGAGGTTAAACTAGTCACAGCTTCTGGAAATAGGAGCATCTAGCGAGGACTCCACGGGGAACCTACCAAACACAGCCTGGAGAGCAATCCCTGCTACGGTATGAACTCGTGGGGACGCTCCCCGAGCCTGGCTACCCCTCCTCCTGCTCCCGACGTGTCTTCAGACGATGTTTCCACAGACAGCTCTGTGGCACTGAGGATCAATACCGGTGTCAGTCCAGACCCTGATCTTCCAGCTAAATGCTAACCATCATTCTGGTTTATAGAGACTTACAAGGAATCCTCTCCTGTGAGCTAAAAAAAAAGTGTTTCTTCCTGAATGCATAATCCAGGTTTGGGCTCACACTTTCTAGATAAGATACAGCATAGCTTTGGGAGGGCCCTCTAGTTTTCATTTCAAAGACCTTCAGTGATGGATTATCCACTGCATTCTTAATTTTTTTCCAATAATCAATCCTGCAATGATTTTTTTACTACTATTTAAAAAAAAAAATTAAAACAAAAATCAACCTTCATTGCTGGTATTGTCAAGTTTCTTTTTTGATCCACAGGGTATTTTCTTGCCTTTCCCCCCTACTTTGAAGAGCGCAGTCAACAGGCATTTTCTCCACATGCGTGGAGTTACAGACTGAACAAACAACATCTTAGTATTTTTGGCAGCAAATCAGAAGATAACGCTTCTGCGGCCTTTCACTATGTATTGGGCTTAAACGGCCAGGCTTCAGTGGCGGGGGCTGCCGGGGGCTCTGTGAGGCGAGGGCGGGCTGCCCCCCCGCACACACCGCTTCCGGCGGCTCCACACTGCAGGGCACGGCCGGGCCCAACGGCCAAGATGGCGGCACCTCTGTGGAGATGCCATCTCCCTGTCCTTATCCCGACCCACAGGGGGTGGCAGATGAGGGACTGTGCTGCTGGACATGGCAAGGTGGTCTTCAGCTAATAAGCAGAAGATACAGGTTTAGTGCAAGAACATTAGAATGCCTTGATTTTAACTATAAACATACAAAAGCAAGCAAACCAACCCTGTGCTCTGATTTTTTATTTAGTTTTTCAAAAGCTTTCTTCTAGCGAAACAAAACTTTCGTATGAAGATACATGCTAAACAGTAAATTCTGCAGCTTGTCTAACAAATACATCACTTCTCCTGGAAGTGACTTAAAAACTATCACCGAGGTACGCAGCATTGCCTCTGCTTGTACTAGGGATATCCAAACGCGCAGCACCGAAATAAATAAATAAAAAGAAAATTCTAAAGAATTGTATTCATCTTTTACAAAATTTCATGTGACTGAATTAATTTAAGGAAAGTGCCTGTAATGATTTTTTTCCAGATGGAAAAGTTAGTCATATTATTATGAAGGAGTAAATGCCTCAACAACATGGAATAAAAGGGCAGCTTTTGTAAGGAGTAGCAGGGTATTCGAGAAAGGCTGTGATGGTTGTTGGTAGGTATCACCTCCATAAGTCTCCCAACCTCAGAGATTCTGGCTTTAGTAACAGGCTTAGGAACAGACCCTAAAGCCTAACAAACAGTTCTTGAACTCAAGACCTCTCCAAAAGAGATCAGTGATCTTGCCTTCCAAGGTGATTTTGAATCTGCCCAAACCCTGATTAAAATGATATGTTAAAAAACTTTATTTGCATCTGAGGTGAAACCTTGGCCCATTCGTACCATTTCTCTCAATACTGCCACGTGGCTCTTGAAAAAAGGTGAAAATTTCTTGAAGCATCACATCAGGACTGTCAGAACAGCTTCATGGGTCAGCAAAGGGAGCTGCAGCTGGCGAAGAGGCAGGAGAGGAGTATCTTGATACACAAGAGATTTACAATTGTATTTTTCTCTCTGTTACCTCAGTATAAAACTAGAGTAGTAACGTTAATTATGTTAAGCAAGATTTACCCAAAGTAATGCTAGAAACTTGCCATATTTTGCATATGCGTATGCACACACACAGACACACACAAACTGTAACTGATTAAAACTCCTTATAATAGCAAATGATTGAAACAAATGTGTGAACAAACCACGCTGCACTCTGATTCTCAACTGGGCCAACCTCAGAGTTGATTGTATGAGAAGGACTATGTTTCAACTAGAATGAGTAACTCAGCTGGCTACCAAAAACACGGATTCAATAAAGACACCGGTTTCATGATACCTAATTCCTCCCTGACCTCTCCCCGTTGCAGTCGGTGAGCAGCGGGTCTCATTCCCTCCCCCAAGCAATTACAGCATCACTTTCTCCCTTCTTGGTCATATTCCCTCTGTTCCATCAGTAACATTTACCCTTTCCCTTCCAGGTGGTCTAACGGATACATATCTAATCCAAGTGAGAATAATTATTCTCAACTCATAGTCAGCTTCAAATACTACTTACTTTTTCTATACCTGACTTGAAGAAGTACTTTTCTGACNAAATACTACTTACTTTTTCTATACCTGACTTGAAGTACTTTTCTGACCAAAAGCCTGTCTGCTTTTCTGTCCACAGCTACACTCACAAACCTTTTTCGCCACAGTTACAACTGGTTTGCAACTGACAGAGAAACACCATGTCATTACGTAAACACATTTTATTTCAATCACCTAGGCTCTGTCATATACAATGAGAAAAACTGGAAGAAGTGAACTACAGACACAAACAAAATCAGGTCAGGGCACAGAAAAGCAGCATGAGCTATTCACAAGTTCAGGGATTTCCTGAAATGAAGTATTTCCTAGAGTAGATACAATGGTTTATCAGACAAGTCATACCTGCTGTTGATTTCTTCAAAAGACCCCCTTCAGACTGAAAGGTTCGTCTCTCCCAAAAATTATGTGGTATGTATTAACTTACTAGCATCCAGTTCTGCTTCCCTCAGTTTGAACAATCAACATTTAACTTGGCTTGGAGAAGACAAAAAATACTAGATATGTGTTGGTTTGCATGGCAAGAGATTGTGTAAGTACAGTCCTGCTCCTACTATGGGCAAATACAGTCTTGCCACTGACTTCAACCTAATGGCAATCCTACATCGTATGCACAATTCACTGCTCCTTAGTAGAGATGTGGGGTTTTTTTTAAAGCTGTTGAAAAAGACTAAAAGAATTCAAGTAAAAGAGTGTTTGTAACCAGATTTCCTGGAGATAAATGAAAGACATACGTTTCCATGGCTGCCAGCCTACTAAATTTTGCAAGCATAAATATTTACCTAGGACTAGGGGGTGGGGATATCAGGAAGAAAACCACCATCTAGATCCTTCAAAGTTTAAACACTGTAACACAGAGGTCATTATTTATAAATAGAAATAGAGAACACATCTTTTCTATGTATATTTCTATCATGCTTTTCATCCACTCCATATGCCTTCTATTATTACCATTCTTACACCAGAAAATAATTTCTATGTCACTTGCTCACACTGTATGCATTAATTTTCTTTAGACTTTCTTGTGGTTATTGATTTCCTGCTTTGTTGAAGTGGCTTTGTTTCTTTCTCAGCAGGCTATCCATTCTAAAACAACAGTTGTTCAACAAATAAAAAAAAATTATATTCTAAAATTAAATTAGTTTTATCTTAATTTATTTTTATCTAAGTTAAATGCAAGTGACACATTTCCCCTAGAAAAAGGAAATACTTAATGCCTCCCAGCACGCAAAGCAAACCAAATAAAATTTTTCTTTTTTAATAAGACATATTTATTTTTACCATTGGAAACATGAAAGAAAAAGTAAAGTATAAATAAAGCCTCTTTTGTATTCTTATGTTGCAATCACTGCTGTGGCCAGTGTTTTAAAATCAACAAAAGAGGATTATCTGGTCCAGAGCCAAATTAATTTAAGTCCTATCTTGCTACACTCGAAATCATTAAAAGAATCTTTTTTTCTTTCAATGCAAGTGGGATCATGCTCTAAAACTCTAATCATTTATTCTGCTAAGCAGAGTAAGTTTGCTATCCTCTACCACCGGACCAGTCCGAGATACACAACTATTATTTAATAGGACCAAGGAAAAAAACAAAGAAAAAAGCTTTTTTTTTTTGCAGAAGGTGACAGTTCTGACATGTGCTACATCTTGTTTCAATGCTGTATGTTCGACAAGTGCCAGTTCCAGAGTTCTGAGACTTGTTTTCCCCCTCGATCCTCCAATGTGCTTATTAACTAACTCAAGTTAACCACAGAAAAAAAAAGTGCGGAAGCACATAGCTGCTATATTAAGACAGAATTCTTGTCAGATTTCTTGCAAAAAGCGTATCACCACATGCCAATTATTAGGGCTCCAAAAGCTCCTCTACATTTTCTTTCTCCGTGTTCTCCTTTGTGAATGGGAGGAATGCAGTCTTCTAGCATCATCCTCCTTATCATCACACCTTTAAAGAAAAAGCTTGCATACCACTGCTCGTGCATGAGAATTCTTTTCAAAAACAACGGGCTTTATATTCTCCATCCAGTTATTGAAGAAAAAATTATAAAACTCCTCCCATATTGAATATATAATTCTGTTTAGGGAGGGACATTTTCCTGAAGGACTCATGGGGTAACTATGTTGCCAAACAGCAGGTACAGGATTCTTCAATGCATTTAAATCAGGCGGACACAGATGTGGGACTACATCTTTCATTGCCAAACTGGCAGAAGAACAACTACCAAGGCAGGTGAAGATCCAGGTGCACCTTCCACACTGGGACTGCACAGGCATGTATCTCAAAATTTTTTTGTAGGTGTGTGACGAATTAAAACCATTTAGACATCTCCCCTCTTTTCAGGCTACAGCCATGCAAGGAGATAAGAGAAACAATGGTAAGCAACCAAAATGGCCGTATAAAGCAATATAGTGAGTACTGCCACACACAGCTTGGAAACGCTGCACGCCTCCCATTTGTTTGCACGAAACATTCAGTTATCATGTAACTCTACTGAAGATGAGGACTACAGGAAACAGGTACTGACTTTCTGGAGTGATAATGCAAAACCAGAAGTTGTTGCCTATCTGTTATCTAGGAATGACTCACGATAAATAGTGACAGCGCTGCTATAAGCAACTTATATTGGGACACAATCCTGCGCCAAGGGGCTAGGAAGGCAGAACAGAGAGATGGCCAAAAGAACAGACACAACTCAGTACCTCTAAGGGCTGTGAATCCTTCACTGTCAATATCCGGCCTTCACAGTCAGATTATCTGGAGAAGAGTGAAGAATCTGACTTCAAACTACTCACAATGTTGTACGAGGCTTAACTGACCAGGTATAGAACGATGATCTTTTGATATGGAAACATCTGGTAACAAATCTACATTTAGCAAGTCAGTTCACTAAGATGAGAATCTTTCTGACCAACACACACACATTCACTGCATAAAATGCTTCCTATAAAACACACACTATGTCTTTATTATTAATAAATAATACTAGTAGTAGTAGTAATAACATATAGTAATTTCATCTGTAGAGTTCAGGTATTTTCTGGAGATCAATGTCATTATAAACAGAGAAATACAGATCTACAAGGTGGAAATCACCCTGAACCGTAGGCAGAAATTGTAATCCTGGACCCCCAGCGTTTGCCACTCACAGTCATGAAATCCAACTGATCCTAGATATAATACTTGTATACTACCCAGCAGCTCAGATATGAGCTTGGACCCCTCACACAATCCAAACTTTCTCAGCAAAGACTGGTACTTTTAGAAACATTTACAGATGGGTAAACTGCAATGCCTGGGGAGCCCCCCCTTATACTAATCTGTAGAATAACTGGGGCTAAGTTTACAAAACCCTACACAGGACAAAGAAAATGATTTATAACTACGCAGACTAAATTTAAAAAGGAAATAGGTTTTGAAAAAAGTTTGCAGGATATAGGAAATGAAAAGAAAAAATGTTTTCATTCAGTTTCCTGTTTAGATGTATGGATAGATTTGACTTCAAATAGATGAGCCACACAGAAGTTTAGTTTATAAGGGTCAGATGGTAACAGTTTCTGTTTAATCCTTGATTTACATTAACTTACAGGAAAATTAATGATTTTAAACAGCCATCAAAGTGAGGTTGGTTTTTGCATTTCTCTGACTTTGCTTGGGGAACAATTGTTTCCTTTATCTGACTTCTAGAAAGTTAGTGATTGTGTTTAACTTAAACTACTCATTTAGCCCTCAGGCACAGCATATTATGAGTTGTTTTTCAACTAACATTAGCCCCTTAAAAGCGCAAACTCTTTGACAGCTCCTGCGCTTACCTGAGCATTTCACAAAACCACTCTTCACAACTGCACACATTATAATTTACACATTAAAACAGCAGGTTTTCACCTTAGGTCTGTTGCCAAGAATAATCTTTCAAAACTCTTTTATCTCTTTGTAAGAACATAAATATAAATGTGCAATTAACAGCCAAAGAAAGGACTTAAGAAAACTCTTAGAGTAATATTGCCTATTTTAATGCCTCAACCAGATGGTGGTTTAAAGAACATGATTTAAAGAAAAAAAATAAGAAGTCACATTTGCAGGCTGGAATGATGTGTCAAGTGTAAAATTTGAGATATTGAAGCGAGAGTGTTACAGGTTTGTCTAACCGCCAGAAGTGCTCTTAATTTTTTTGTTTTGCTGTTGGACAGACAAAGGAGTTATAAACATCATTACTGATACGCATCAGTACAAAAGCATGGAGAGACCATATGCAAAAAGAACTATTTGTTGCATTTTTTCCGTGAACTGAGCCCATCCAGTGACTGATTTTCCCCAAGGATGAATAATATGCTCATTTTTGTCTTTTGTTACAACTTGAATTTGTACAGTCTAATCCTGGAGTCTTTTCCTCTAAAAATACAGGTGCTTCCCTTTTACTAATTAAACATGAGTACTGTGTAATTGTTGACATTCTCAAATTGGTGTAATCACCTTGGACTACATGGCTGACAGAATTTCCAGCTTAGCTTTATTCCAGATAGCATTAAGATATTTTTTAAAGCTGTAGAGAAGTTACATAAGATGACTCTCCCATTTGAAAATGAACCAGCTGCATTATTTTACAGCCAGACCATAGTGCTACAAAATATCTGCTGGAAACTAATTAGCTGAGGAGAATTATCAAATACATCACACAATAAACTGACTGATTTGACAATAAACTCAACTGCTGAACTTAACTCCCCAGTGATGGTCATCTGGACTGCTCTTGTTCACATAATTTAACGTCTTCCACTATTACCAATTTCTATCATTTTAGATATATATAAGCTGAAATGTAAGAGTTTTAGGGTTGGTTTTTTTTTTTTTTAAAATAAATTCAGAAGAGAAGCAATAGCTACCTTCCCTCAGAGTTGCACGAAAAGGAAAGTAAGCTAGTATCAGCAACTATATGAAACAGAGAATCAGACTCACAGTATTTCAAGAGATGGATAAAGATACAGATGAACAAATATTGGTACCATTTTTCACCACCTGCGACAGTGCGAGTTCTCCCACATCTCAGGCATTGCAGATGCTGTTCTGGGTTAGCAACAGCAGCAACTAGTACTCAGCATGCAAACAATTAGCCTTGAAAAAGGAACAGATTAGTACCTCCTTAAGAATATTGGTTCCTTTACTTCAGTATTCACAAAGAAAATCTCAAAGGAACAATAATGAAACAAAGATTCCCAAGAACTGTGATCTTTAAAGTGACCACAGTGGCTCTATGGTTTGTCAGGGACTGAGACTTATCCTCTCCTCGAAGAGCTGGCCAAAAGCTAAGACCAAGACATGAGGGCCTTCTGCAGTTTCAATACAACAGTAAGTTTTTATCCTGATGCTCTTATCAAAGATGCTCTTATCAAAGTCAAAGGTAACTTCACAGAGAGCAGTGATGGAGCCTTTAACTATACCCTATATGCTACTGCATAAACTAAAGTAGGTAGGAATAGAAAGTAATTCTGTAACACACACAGAGTCTGGAACACCAGGAACACAATTGCAACCTATGCTCCTTACACTGCCACTACAGTTTTGTGGGGTTTTAGTCAGCATTTCCTCACATAATAAACTTACAAAATGTATCAAAGTTAGAAAGCACTGTTCATCGTCAAAAGGTATTTGGATTGTCTTTGAAGCCTGTATTACAGACACAATTCAACAACTATGAACAGAAAAATTAACCCTGCACTGCAACTGAAATCACATGCGGACAGCTTCAATTCTGTATCAAAAATACATAAAAACATACCCATCACTTTAGTGCAAAAATGTACAACTGCAGGAAAAAAAAGTTTCTAAATAGTATTTTTGACTAATAATTTTCCCTTTTATTAAAAACAAACACCAAGCAAAACCTGAGTTCAAGCCAGACCAGCGAGGAGTTCTCCCTTAATTTTAAAAATAGCTTTTATGGAAAAAAAAATACTTAAAGAAGTCCAGATACAGTAGCATGAAAATCTGTTCTATGTTAGTGTCCAGTCTAGGTAGGTCTACATAATTACTGACCTGGAGAAGTAACTTCTGCTTCTGATAAACAGTTAAACAACTATAAAGAGAATGATTTCAGGCTGACGACAGCACACAGTTGCACTGCCATTAGGCAGAATAAAATCTTTCTAGAAAAGACACTTGCAGAATTAATTGATATATGGGGAAAAAAAAGATGATGAAATACATTTAGACTGTAATTTAAAAAGAAAAATCAACTAATAGAGTGCCTTGTTCTAATAAAAGATTAGTATGGATGTGAGCATTCATGGACTGAAACAGAGCAAATAATGGTATGGAGAGGAGCTACCTTGAAGATTCAGCAATAAATTGATTTGGCTTTAACTTGATCTAATATCTTCATAAACATTCTAAAGGGAAAGCAAAAAAGTTCAAACAAAACCTCACAGAAGAGATGGAAAGAGGAAACATTACAAAAACCTTCAGTGAGATCTGAATGAATAAAATCAGCTTAAAAATGAATTCAATTTTTTTAAAAAGCAAAATTAATGAAGTGTGAAAAATAATGAAAATGTAGCTCTCAAAAAGAGAGGCAACATCTGTATAATTAATATGCTGAGAGACATTTAGGTGTTCTAAAAGATTGCAAATTAGGCAGATGTGATAAAACAAGGAAAATATCCAACTTCGGGCTGGGCGGCATGCCTAGAAGCATCATTTCAGAAAAGGAAGAAATTGCCCTAACTCATCTGCTCCTGTATGGCTATACCTGGAACTGCACGTGTATTTCTAAGCAACCTAATTACAAGAAAGATATTACCAAGCTAGAGGGAATTGAAAACACAGCAGTCAAAATGATTAAGTCATAAGAACAAGCTGATTTAAAATGAAAGATTAAGATTTACATTACCGTATTCTATGTGGTAAATAGCAGATGTGAAAAGAATGTTCAAAATAAAACAATACATCTAAGCAGATCTTGGCATACACCAGCAAAAACAGTGCAACTTTATTCACTGGTCCAATGGCACTATAGAGATGAACAAGTACTATTTTCAAATCAGAAACGGTATAAAGGCACAGAATACCCCAAATCCCTGCAGGCCACCTGTGGGACACAGTTGGGAAAGTGAAAGGAACAGGTTAAGGTTTCACTGCCCTGAGTATACAACTTTGAAAAAAAAACCTTTACAGAGTTTTCACCAGCCCACACTTCCGGCCATTCTTTCAGAACACCTGAAGAGGCATTTTAGATTTAAAACATGTATAGTATAGAGATTTGTACCTAACACATTATTTTGTAACGATGTGTAACAAAGCTGGTTTTCCTTCTGAGAACAGCGATGCTGCAACACTTTCACTTTTCTCCTTCAGTATTGCTCACTGCTGCTTCTCAGCTTTAATTGCACAGCTTTTCCTTAAGCAAATATTAACGACAATAAATTCCTTAGCTAACTGAAAATGTTATTTTCCAGTGATACTTAAAAGAGCACAGTTACTCCAAAGCATTATTCTACCATGACTAACTGACATTAAAAGAAGTGTAAAGTATATAACTTGATTCTTTTTCAAATATATCAGAAGCCATTTATGTTCAAATCGCATAAAATCTGCCTGGGATGAAATTCTGCTTAGGTTCCACTGCTGTAATCTCAAAGGAGAATGTACAAGAACATTTTTTCAGTAATTCATTGTAAGCCTGATTTTGTTCATGAAATCTCAAAGTTTGGTGCTTGGTAAGCATGTTCTCATTGTGTTTATTTATTCATTGATTTTTATTGTCATTGGATGTAGACATTTCCTAGGAAAAACAAAAAAAGGAAAATTATGAAGTCTTGAAAATTTTTTTTCTTATTTTCATTTCTTAAAACATGCTTTCCTGAAGAAGTGGAATAGACTTCACTTCTAATACTGCACTATTTCTCTGGAGTATGCTCATATATAAGTTTCTAATAGTGAGAATAGTGATTTTGCAAAGCCGAAAAATGATTTAAAATTACTCAAGTTTAAAGGTCTTAATAATAAGAAATTTTCAGATCAGTTATAAATAGGTTTGAGTGTGATCACACACTTCAGAAAGCATACCCCTTCTGTTGTGGACCCCTTGTGTTGCTGTCCCTAATAATCCCTACAATAGAAGAGTGTGGTAGAAATGTTATCATTTACCTGAACAAGATTGACCCCATAAAATGCTGTAACCCTCAAAGCTCCTGGGAGTAACAGACAGAAATTCTCTTTGCAGCTCTGTGCTCCAAGTAAGAACTCCAGGATTATCCTTGTGTGCGTTTCTTAATGGAATTAAACTTTGGACCATCATAAATTATTCAAATAGACCTAATTACAATACACACATACTGCCTTAAAAATTGATGCAGAGATTGAATTAGTTAAATATATTAGACCTCAGTTTCTGAAAGTCTTTGGAAGAAACAAGCACTTGTACCTGCACTCGTTTTATGATAAGCTTTATCAACATACTACATTAATATCAGGAAAAAAAAAGAGAATCTGAGAATTATTTTAAAAGCAAAATGAATCTGCACATCAATTCTAACTTTACAGCTAAAAAATACACAATGACTGATGTCCACAATAAAATCCAGAAAATTTTTGCCGTATATTTTTAACATTTGCATTTTTAGTAAAGACATTCAGACCTATCATATTGTACAGGGCCTAAAATTTGTATTTATTATCAGGATCCAACTGAGAGTTTCACAAAGCAGCAGCCCCTTCCCCAAACTGATTCTAAATTAAAAAGACATTGGACAAAATTAAAAATGAGCGAATCAACACAAAGATGTTCAGAAAAAAAACACACTGGCCTTTTTTCTGTATTTGAATTTTACCTTTAACAACTATATATTAATATATTCACATTTTCCATCACTAGCCTTTGGATGTTTCAGGGCTTTTTTTAGCTTGACTTTTTCAATCTTGTGATTTAAAATAGCTCTTGATCTTTAGCAACATAAAAACAAAAATGTCCGGAAAGGCATTTAATTCAGTACCATGCTCTTATCTATACAGCTATTTTTATTGGAATTTTAAAGTTTTAAAGGCTGGAGTTTTAAATGCGGGCATAATTACAGGAAACATTAATTTATTAGAACAGGTCAACATAATTAAATAATGCAATAACAAAGTATCTAGCTAACATTATCCATCAGTGTCCAAATGGAGAAGATTTAATGATGTACAGAAAAGACTTTGCCTTCAGATGTTCCTCCCAGATTCTACCACGTAAGGGAGATATTGTGAAATACAGAATGCCCAGAAAGGTGCAAACGGGGCGGGGAGGAAAAGGTGATAACCGTCACAAAGCTCTGCCTACAAAAAACAGTAAAAAAAAAAATAAAAAAAAAATATTTAAAACAGTTTAAACTTAAGGAGTTGCATCACTTAATGAGATTATTTCTCAAACCTTTGGCAACTCCTTCCAAGCACACCTCTGGTCCCCTACTATGGTGATGTTTTTCCTCAGCAATTTTTTTTGAAAGGAGAAATTTCTATTTGATACCAGAAGTATTTCCTTGTTGAACTTCAGAAATGTCTCTCACTGTTGTACGTAGTCTACGATCCCATTTCAAGAAATTCTTAGCCCTTAGTTTCAGTGATAAAAAAGCAGCATATCTAGAGATTTTGTTTACTTTTTGGCATTAAAAAAGACTGTAATTACAGCAACTGTAAATTCGTTCTTTCATCTGTTATCATGGTTTATGGAACAGCCAATACTTTCAGATACTAAGCTCTAATACTGATAACTAAACATCTTTCCAACCGCCACGCACAAAACACAGGAACTGAATGAGAACAGTTGACCAAAGGCTGCGGTTAAGTACTTGCACCAAAAAACTGAAAAATGCAGCATGCTTGCGTATTGTACTGAATTTACAAGTGACCTATTTTCCAATTGTATTACGTTAGGAGTAAAAATTAAAATAGGTAAAAATAAAGTTATTTCCAACCAAAAAAACCCAAGTCAAAATCAATTTCCTTCCACATTAACATTTCTAATCAACATTTACCCCAACTGATCAGTATTTCACAGCTATTCGCCTGTAGAATGTTTCCTCAAAGTCTCTGCTCTTGGCCTCACATCCACTGCACGGACACAAGCCTATCCTCCCACTGTTGGGAAATCTCTCATCCCGGCTACTAGTATACCAGTATACTGGACTAGTAGTATGGTATCAAGAACAATGAAAGAAAGAAAAAAAATTACGGAGAACACAGGAGGAAATAAATCTCCTGCCCTTTCCTCTAGCTGCTTCTCTCTAGATGGAAAGAGTCAGCACCAACACACCTTCACGCCACCCAAAAAAACTCTCAGATAGGAGCTGATGGAGAGAGAGAGAGAGATCTTTGCTCTACCCCTGCATCAGGAGCAATGGCCTGCACAAAGTAGGGCAGGTGACCAATTCAAAGACAGTTCCCAAAAAAGAGATCTGTAACTTCTGGTGTCACTGCAAGGATCCAACTCAGTGGGTGTGAGTAGGGGGGCAAAATGCAAATGGAAATACTAGTGATGAACATGTAAAGGGCATCATCACATAGAGGAGTACATAAGGGGCACCAATCTTACTGAATATATTTAAATTCTTTGCTAAATTACACTAAAAACAAAGACCTACTTTACTTAGTTTCCTTTTTCTTTTTTTTTGTATGTTTCTAGATAAGACATAGTCAAGTTTTGTTTGAATTTGAAAAGTGTAATGGAGCTCAAGAAATTTCTCTGCTGTGATCAACCACAGTTTCATGTCCTGCATGCAGAAAGCCACTGACCGTCCATGGCACACAGCAGGAACCTTCCTGTCATACCCTGGCCCTCTACCAGTGCTACTGGGCCTTACTACCACGATGTGGTTAACAGCATTTTTAATGAACATGTTTAATTCTGAAATGTATCAGGGTACCATCAAAACCAAAACATTTTAAAAACTGTTTCGCAAAACGTCAATTTACCTAAATTTTGGTCTGTTTTGAGCGGTGCTTCAGGACACGATTCTACAAATTCATGCTGACATTTGTCATCTACCATGGCTTTCCTTGTTTAAATGAAAGGTCTTTATGAAGACCCTATTTTTTGCTGTACCATTTTAGACAGTTGATCAAATTAGAGGGAGTAGTTATTATGCTTAGCTTAACTGCCTCTTTTTAAAAAGAATTTTAAGACTATGGCATTACTTAACTATGACTTTTACACATATTTAAATTCCATGCAAAAATCTCTTGCTGTCTTCTTACACCCTCTTCCTGTCATATTGGTTTTGCTTCTTCCAGACTGGTAAGCTTGGTCCAGCAAAACACCGAAAGATGTACTGAACTACTACTACCCGTGGTTCTGCTGACTCCACTTGAACTCCGACCACTTGTGTCAACTTCAGCAACTGCTGAAGTCATTTGCTGGGTCCAGGGTGGGATAATCTGCCTCTTCCAGGATCAAGGAAATTAGGCACCCACTATTTATACTCTAGTACCTCAAAGTGCTCTACATATGTAGATAATCTCCTGCAGCTGCTATAAACTGGCGGAGGCAGCCATGCTGGGATTTAGCTCTGACTACCCTAATAGAAACAATCAATTCATTGCATTTGGGGTAACAAAGCAACAGTAACCATTAAAACACACTTAGTTTTAGAAGTTTAAGGTATTTCGTGAATGTAAAATACTAAATTGAACATTTATAGAGGCTTTAACTTGGACACCTACTCATTTTAAAGATAAAGGAAGAAGTGAACTAGTTGCACTCAATTCAAACAAGTTTCATGGCACTATTATTTGATTATCATATTAATTAGATTTATCTAACACAGTCCCTAAAATATAGGCATTGATATCTATAGCTTTTGTTCAATGACAATTCATTAGAAAAACAGTAAATAATATGTTTAAAATTAGGATTTTGTCCCCTCCTAAGCTCTCATAAAGACAGCAGCCGAAAAACTGAGTAAGTCAGGGTGCCTTTGAAGATATTTAATTAAAATCTAATCCCACATTCTTAAAGGCTCACATAAATTAAGCTGTCATTCAGGAGATTTATGCATTCACATTTGCATATTACATACAATTCATCAATTACTCATGTTTGAAAGCAATGCCTTTCTCAGGGAGCGGGGCTGCCAACAGCGCCAACAGGCGCACTGAGATGCACCGACTGCACCCGCTGGTTCCTTGGAGAAAGCCACTTCCATATGGCTGATCCTCCTCTGCCGTCACACACCGCCCCGAGCACGCTTACAGATACCTGACTTGAACATGATGGATTCTTTTCAGCTCAATCTGTCAGCTAAAGAGGAACGTTTTGGGGAGTCTTCAAGCAACCAGATCAGAGAGTCAATATTCTCCGTATCATGGAAGGAAGCTTCACAGAACACCCACAAAGTCACTCGATTCTGCTGGAGGAAGCCAAGCCCCTCTCCTGGATTTTCGCAAATAGTAACAGGTTCAGACCTAGGAAATTTTCCCAGAACTTTTCTGTAGCTTTTAAAAATATTCTTAGATAACCGTGGCTCAAATATAAGTATGGAACATTTTGTTTTAAAATCTTTATTACCGTTTCCAGCTAAATAAGAATGTATTCATAATTGCTTTATACTCTAATACCCATATTTGTATGAAACAGTACTAGCACTGGAGCAGAGCAGGCATGCCTAAGTGCCCAAACACACATCCGACATTTCCTGGCCTATTTGAACCACGCTCCCTCATCCCTACACCTACTTTCTCATGTGTCTATACATCACAGCCCAATATCATTTTCCTTATTCAGACACCTGCAGTCATACAATGACATGATGGCCACAGCTTTAGTGAAGAATTCCTCCGAGAAACCATGAGAACATGACCTACATGCAAATGAAGGTCTCAGAAACTACATGAAAAAAAAAATTAAACCTAAAAACCTGACTTACATATCCTGCTTCTAAATATGTTTTATACTCTTTTTTTTTAGGCTTAATCCATGATCATCAAGCATCTAACACTGGGAACATAAGGTATCTTATGACTTGAAAATTCATCTGTGAAACAGATTTTTTCCGTTCATACAAGGCTTTTTGAAAAAAAAAAAAACCAATTGGCTAAATATATGTATTTTTAATTAGATTAATTTTCTTAATGGCTTGTCATAATGGTGGGTGAAGTATCAATAAAACCTCCATTCTGCATTTATTTTGATCAGTCACAGTTTCATATTACTCTGCTATTTGTAGAACACAGAGTCTCTGGAACAAGCTTCCCTGTCAGTCACTTGGTAATGATTTCCTGTACATCCAACATAAAGGCAGTGGCTTCAGGCAAGAGCAGCAGCAAACCCTAATGCCCCTCCTTTGGCTGTTTTTTTTTTTTTTTTCCTAGAAATGTATTTTTGGGGTTTTTTGTGTGAATTAACATACTGATTAGAAACAAACCTGAGGACAAAACTGCCAACAGAAGGCATTTTGTAGATCCTCACACAGCTTTTGCAACTAAGCACTGACCTGCAATACATCTGCTCGCCCAGCCTGAGACCTTTTAGAGCCAACACTGATAACTGCACAAAGTAAAATGCGTGAAACCACTCGACTTCATTATCTGTGGCCTCAACTGGGTCCTAAATTCAAATCTCAAAAGGTGAAAGGCTAATGCAATAACCACTTGTTACCCTGTCTTGTTACCAGCCACTGTTCATCTCTTACAGTCATTGAGGTTTTGCTCCATTTATTGTATTCTTATGTTATTAAAACTAAACCATTATTTATGTTCTTCCACCAAACGTTTTAAAAAAGTACTTTAAACAGTTTGTTTCCATCTAGCTATTAGCTGCTATTAAAGCAACTGCATAAAATATAAATGCGTAACAATTTGTGAATATCTTATAATTTTTTTGGTAAGTTTGCGTAAAATGAGTTAGCGGAACAAAGGATAAATACCACAGCTGATGTTAGCACCAACTTCTCAATGACTCTCTGACTGACGAGAAGTGACTTAGTTACATCACACCTCTGAAAGCCCTCTGCTGAAGAGTTAAGACATCCTGAGGGAACCACAGAGCACGATGCTGTCCATTTATTAACTTTCCTTTAATAATAGAACACTTCAGCATGCTTCCAGCATTCTTCACAAGCATTAAACTCACTTTTACAATGCAAAGATATCCCTCCTCAAAATTTCATATACCCTACATATTGAGCTATTTGTCTGTTTCAAAGGAGACCCAGACAAGAAAAAGAAAATGCAGTTATGTCCTTTTTCATAGACTCAGATGCTTCGTTTGTACTCTTGGGGGTTTTAACGTGCTTATTTTTCACATTAAAAGCCAGTTCCTGCCTCACCAGGAAATCTTTTGACAACTGAAGAATCAGTGGGATTGTTAAAATCACAAGAAAGCAACCCTGACAGAACTGACTGGGAAAGAGATTTTCGAGTTCACACTTTTCAACAGCCTTGATTTAACTTTCCATCTTTTGTTAACTCTCTTTTAACTTGAATTTTAGAGAAACTGTTGGGTGGGAAGGGAAGGAAAAGTAATTGTTTCAACATCATTCATCAAGTTTATAAAGATTACACCTCAGGAAAAAAACCCTACACATTTCTATAGTACTAGTATAACAGTCTGGGAAAAAAACCCCATATGAGATGCTACACGCAGTACAACAAATGGTTTTAAATAACAACTTTAAATAAGCACAAAACCCATGAAATCTCCCACTTGTGACACACGAGAGGTTTGGAGTCCCTTCACCACGCAACTGCCTCCCATCACCTTCTCAGACGCATTCAGCCCCCCACACTGTGCATCTTCACCAACCCATTCATTCAGTAAGTTATGTCACTACTCTTTTGATTGACTGACGCTTTTTCTTTAACGGTGTTTTATAAACAGAATATATAATAATGGCATTTCACTCTGGGCGGGGCATTTATCTGTGCTTGTTATGTGATGACTTGTCACAACACAGGAGTGGCACAGTCACTCACACTGTGAGCAATGACACCCTCCTCTACCCCTCCAGAAAGCTTCATCTTACATGTGATATTCATATACAGCTCTACGGCTTACATAATAGCTGCACTTAGCAGAAAACCTAAAGATTTTGGAATGGAAAAGTGTTTTTCTAACAAATTGGTATTATTTATTATTATAACTATTAAAATGTAATTATGTATACTGCACGTAAGAAGGCAAAGAGTATTCTAAAATGAATCTGTAAGATGATCAATATACAGAGGCTACAAATACACCGGAGGCAAAAACAGCATTAAAAGCTACAAGCGTTTATGCATTAATTGAATTAATAATATTGACAGTCCTGAAAGCCTCCCTATCTTGCTGTTGTACAGTTCATTGCAAAAAAATCTCAAGAACATCTGTCCCACAGTAGCTACTAAATAATTAGTTTATTTTAATTAAAGTTTGACATAGTTTATAAAGCTGACGTCTGCTGGCTTTTGTGCGTGTGTGTGCCTGGGAAGTTGGCAGATAGCTCCATTCACCTTGCGCAAAGTAACAAAACTTGGTGCATCGTGCACATAGTTTATGTGTGTGCATGTGAATCATGCATATAGTTTAACAGGAAAGAACCTAAAAAAATGTGGCTCTCAAATGATGTTAAAGATGAAAACCAGGGAGAAAGGTCACTGCCCCGCATCCCTCAGTTTGCCTCGGCAGGCAGCAGCCTCTGAAATCAACCCCGAGCTCAGCAAACACGCTGAGAGCTCCGTCCTTCTGCCCACTGGACATCGTCAGCTCTGACCCACCTCACTCCAGAGCGCCCCGTCCCACACGCATTCACCAGCAGCGCTGACTTTCACCACTAGACAGATTCATCCTGTTTCTTCTATTTTTCTAAAATGTTCATGTCTTCTTTTCTAACCAGAAATAATGGATTTATGGGAAATTCACTCTTTGTTCACTACCTCTGCTTTGGGCTGCCCTATCTAGTCACTAAATCGCAGACAGCTTAATCTGATGTTTCACGAAAAATCAGTATCACAGGGATTATCTTAACAATACCTATTTGTCTTAAATTCTTGCAAGAAGCTGTATCATGAGCAAATGGCACCAGTTATTTCTCATTCATCAAATGTGTCCACGTGTTGCAGGCCTCTGGGAATTGATTTTTCTTCACATAAAGTTATGCAGTGTTAAAAGAGGGGGGTGAAAGCCATTTAAGCACTCATTAGATTGGAAGGTGATACCTCCAAACATCTGGCTTCAAAACAGAAAATGAAAACTGTTCTAAATGAATAGCTTTCCGTACATTAATGCACCTCGGATTTTTACTACATAAATCAAAGTTTTAAAAATTTAAATAATGTTAAACCACATCTACAATTTCCTTCTGATACTTCAAACAGACAGAGGTTCAAGCTGTAACTTCAAACCAGAAGATGGCTCTTCTGGTTCCTGAAGTATGTCATCCTGGAGCTTCTATCATGAGAAGCTTTGCTCGTTTTCACCTTCAGTACCTCCCTCTCAGGAAAAAAATATGCAACTAATGGTCAACCCCCATGGGTACCCTTCAAAGTAAGTCTCCAAATTCAGATGTCCAAACCACTTGTCACTAAATTATGTGTGCTTTTTACATCAACAATAATAATTTGTAGAAACGTGTCATTTTACCTGTATAACCGTGACAAGAAAGTACATTTCTAGATATTTCAATGTCCTCTACATTCAAACAAATTACATTTTACATTTTAATTTTCATTTTTCAATTAAAGACTAAAGTCTAAGCCAGCTATAGATTTCCACTGAGATTTTGAACTGGCTGGCTGCCAGTTCAAGCCATTCTGCTGAGGAAAAATGCTATACAGTCATTTTTAGAACAATTTCTACCTTTTTAATGGTTAATGCATGCAAAGGATGCAATGTAGAAAATAATCAGAAAACACAGGAGAACTACACATCACTTCCACAACTATCCATTCATTTTACTTATTCCTTTAGCTGAGAAAACTAAAGAAATGAATCTTTATTATCTTCAAAGATTACTGACTACCTGCTCTATCTAATTAACAGAAACTAAGTGCAATAGGAAGCCACTGCTCAGGTGGGATTTTAGAGATCAAATTCCCTTTTTCCCTTAGAGGAAGGTTAAGCTTTCAGGACTGGGAACACATCCACACCAAAAAAAGAATTCCCACCATTTACCTGCATTGTAAGTAGTAGAAATATCTATGGTCAAACACCAAAAAATAATAGTGCTTCCGCAGTACATGCTATGCTTTAACTTTTTCCCAAATTACTCAAGAAAGAATGAAATGCATATGCTACACACTGGAGGCAAGAAGGGCAGTGAATGCTTATAAAAGGCCACGTCTAAAAAAAAGATGAGTTTTTCCACACACCCGAATACACGGATGCTGTACAATTGTGATAGCCCTTTACTCTTTTCTAATGATGCAACTTTTTGACCTGCGTGAGTCTGACACACACTGTGATTGTGCACTGCAGTAAAAACATCAGAGCTTTCCCAGTAATGGCTATCATAATCAGGACTAAATAAAGCCTGTAATCAAAAGCAGGGTTATTAACAGAAAAATGAAAAAGCTTGAGGCACTTAATATTATCACGTGCATATACATATCTGTATATAAAACCAGGTACCAAAATCTTTGTTACATCTCTGTACTAATACACTGAAGTACAAGGAGCCATGGAAGTGAGCAGAACTACCCATATACTGAAGACATTTGAAAACAGAAAATTCTTTTGATTTTCTGTTTCCATAATTTCTTTTTCTGCAGACTAGTAAAGCTCCTGCTGTTGGAATACATGCAGGGTTTGGTTTCGGGGGTGCGGTTTTTTCTCTACTTACTTGTGTCAAAAGTGAATCTGTAAGAGAGATTTTTGGAGTGTCACAGAAAAACATTATGAGCATGTGCAACACTCATAATAGGAAATATAGTACCAAGAAGTGAATGAGAGAAAAGTATTATTTTATACTGGTCACCTACAGGCCTCAGTTGCTTTGCTTTTCTATTAACAGCTCAGAACTCTCTGTGCTGTGAGAGCACAGAAAACTGTAACTGCCAATTAATTTAATGATATTTGCATATTCACTACCATGGTTATAAGAAATAACCATACTCTCATTGTGCAAGTGAGATGCAGGGATCCAACTGGCGCACAGAGAGGCGTTCATCTGGCACACCGGGATCGGGAGGAAAGGCAGAAAAGTGAGGGAAGCTGAGTAATTATAACCAACTCTGTAACACCAAGGCTCCTTTGATTGCCTGTTCAAACTTCCCCCAAAATATACAATCTACATTTACCTATAAATTACTTGTTATATAGTCCTTTCTACTTGGACTACTGCTTGCTTTATGCCTTTTTTATTACCAGTGACCAGTTAATAATACTAGCATGAACTCACAGAATTTTTTTACAACCATATGCTAGATTATCCTTTAATTATGATTAAAAATAAAGTCACAAATGTAAGTTAGTTTGAAATGAAGTCAGTTTACAAGTAACTAAGTTACCTTGCTTTTCTTACAGTTCACTAAGCATTTATTTATCACAAACATGCTTACTTGAACTTAAGCAATCTTCCATTTAAATTAAAGTTTATGCAGACACATACAGACACCTTCACACAGAATGAAGTTATGGTCCAGAATTTTTCAGTGCTTCTTCTAAAAGCACTCAAGTATCTTTTAAAATCACTTAAGTGCATCTGAAGTAATACTTTCCAAAACAGGTCGCTGTGGTCATTAGACACATCAGTATAACCCAAGTGCTTCCTGTCACCCAAATAAGGCTACTTGACACTTGAGCTTCTGATGTTAGCCTTACTTTTCACAGAATCACAGAATTTCAGAGTTGGAAGGGACCTCTAGAGATCATCTAGTCCAACTCCCCTGCTAAAGCAGGATTGCCCAGAGCACATTACTCAGGACTGCATCCAGGCGGGTCTTGAAAATCTCCAGAGAAGGGGACTCCACAACCTCCCTGGGCAGCCTGTGCCAGTGCTCTGTCACCCTAACTGTAAAGAAGTTTTTCCGTGTGTTGGAACGGAACTTCCTATGTTCCAACTCGTGCCCATTGCCCCTCGTCCTGTCAATGGGAACCACCGAGAAGAGTCTGGCTCCATCCTCCTTCAACCCACCCTTTAGATATTTATAAGCAGTAATAAGGTCTCCCCTCAGCCTTCTCTTCTCCAGGCTAAAGAGTCCCAGCTCTCTCAGCCTTTCCTCATAAGGGAGATGCTCCAATCCCTCAATCATCTTGGTTGCCCTTCGCTGGACTCTCTCCAGCAGTTCCCTGTCCCTCTTGAACTGGGGAGCCCAGAACTGGACACAGTATTCCAGTTGTGGCCTCACCAGTGCCGAGTAGAGGGGGAGAATGACCTCCCTCGACCTACTGGCCACACTCTTCCCTATGCAGCCCAGGATTCCATTGGCCTTTTTGGCGACAAGGGCACATTGCGGGCTCATTGACAATTTATTATCTACCAGGACTCCCAAATCCTTCTCCTCAGAGCTACTTCCCAGCAGGTCCACCCCTAACCTATACTGGTGCCCAGCATTCTTCCTCCCCAGGTGCAGGACCCTGCACTTGCTTTTGTTGAACCTCATTAGGTTCTTCTCTGCCCAGGTCTCCAGCCTGTCCAGGTCACGCTGGATGCTATTTTCGTAATAGCACACACTCTTGTTATTACCAGAGAAATGCAAAAGTTTCTCCATAATGGAGAAACTATACTACATGACATGTAATGAGGAACTGTTGCAGTACACTGTAAATAGCTAATACTATATCTCCAGTATATTAACTTCAAATTCATCCGTCATATAATATGCCATAAATGTATCTACCTATTTGCTCTGAAAACGTAAAATGTCTCATAGAGAATTAACAAAACAAAAAAAGCCAGGAACGGCTGAATCAGATCACAGGGAATCCTCACTAATTTGACTATAGCTTCTGTGCTACGCTTCGCTCATCCCGTAGCATCTAAAAACGCATTAGCATACACTATTTGATTTTTGTTCTCTCCTTCAGTTTCATTTTGTGTCTCCCATTTTAGATATTAAATTTTTCAATCACCTTCCTTAGATGTCATCTTAGTTTAATTTAAAAGCCATACTAACATGTCTGATTTACAAGATTTTTATCACCACAGTATCTTATCTCCTCATTACAGTAATTTGCAAAGGCTTTTGTCCAAGTGGATACCAGAATGGATTTTATTTTCACCTTCAGGTTCTTTTTTCTTTAACGATGTATTTGTGAGCTGTTGTATCTTGTCTTTGGTTACTGTGGGAAGGTCTTGGCACACAGGCAAGTTTTGCAATACTATAAAAACCATCAGGCTTGGGCTCAGACTCTCTTTGGCTGTTGACCAAAACTGTTTTTATCTCCAACTCTCATGAACTTCCTTTGGAGCACGCTGAGCAGCATTGCTCATGAGGATTACAGCTGTTTTGGTTGGTTATGAATGAAGAGGAAGACCCTGTCTGGGTCCAAAGAACTTAGATGGTTTGCACTAAACTGGACTGAGAAGCAAATCAGGAACTACGAATACATGTACATGCACCCATGCTTGTAATTAATTGATGAAACACAGTTTCGCCTTCAAATTCTGGTGGCTGATCATACCTGCCACAAAGAACATACAGAACTAGACATCTGCTGCAAATCTGATGGCACAGCTCCAAGACTGTTTTATAGACATCTGCATTGAAGAAATGTGATGGCACTGCTCCCAGAGAAGCTCAGTACATAGAGTTTTGGGGTAAGACAAAGTGTCCAGTGGTGCACTGCTCATATTGCACAGCCATAAGTGGCTGGGGCATGGCTGCAGGTATTCCATTGCCTCCACACGGGACCTGTAAACAGCCCAGTGGTACCCTGAAGCCTGCTATGCCAACAGAGGTAAAACAGTTCCAGAACTAAAACTCACTGGCTCACGCAGAAATTCATACCTCTGACCAAAAGGCATTATACAACATCTCTCCACATTTCTCCCCAAGGGTGAAATAACAAGCAATAAATTTCTTGTTGCAAACTTCCTAAGGACCCAGAACATTATTGGTGTCTAAATACCCACCAAAACCACAAAGAACTAGAAACTGCGGGGCATATGATGCTACAGCATATGATAGCATATGATGCCATATGTTGCAATTTTGTGCAGAATAAAAGAGGAGCCATTAAAGGCTGGTGAGCCTCACAAGCTACCAGGCAAGGCCCCAGGGCATTTAGAGGCCTCTAAAGAACCCCAAAAGTCACTGGTTTCCTTGGTCCCATGGATCCTGGCAAGAGATAAGTCAGGAATGAAGGAGATCAAAAAGGTGACCCCAAAAATTAGTTTCTCACAAAGATACCAGTAGAATCTTTCTGTATTTTAAATTAACCATACAAAAATCAGAAGCATCGCATTGATATAGAGTTAACAGGTTAACATCTCAAAGAAACTTTCGGTGACAATGCACATGTACCAGTAGATCTGTTTTCGTATGATTAACATTCTTCAGAGAAGCAGTAGGTTGAGGGAACCTCAACTTGTTTCCAGCTCTTCTGATGACAGGGAGCTACTTGAATCAAGATAGTTTATTCACACTCTGGTCAATTTTCTATTACTTTTTTAATCCAAATTAGTACTATTCTTCTGAGATGTGAAACGGAAAAATTTTTTTAATAGGTAAGAGAGAAACTATTATCCACTGTAAAAGAAGCCAATAGTAAAAGCACAGTATGTCAAAACAAATTTGGATCCTCCTCCCCACTTTGTGGCATGATGTCCAAGAAAAATCATATAATACAACTTCTATGAATTTGTAATTTCATCCCAGAAAGTAAGGAATAAGATAAATATTTTCTGTTTGTTTTTCACTTTCACAGCAACACCATCCTTACTTGCTTCTAGATGGTCACATTTTGCTGACATTTACAAACATTTCATGTTGATCTTACATGGGTCACATCAATCATCTATACAGTTTCAATGACACTTTGTTAAATAAACTGTCATGAAAGATTTATAGAGAATTTGATAAAAGTAAAGAAGATGTAGTTTAGCTTTTAAAGATGCATTACCCCTTTTCTGAGGTGTAATATCAGCTCTAAAATACCATTAAGCTTTTCTGGCAGGAGATAAAGTGAGAAAATAAAATGTACTCTTTCATCAGCACTCACTTATTTGCATCTCTTGTGCTTCTACAAAACACTGCGAGAACAAACCACCTGCAGCACTCCTGGAGGAAAAGGGAACCTCCCTCCCATTTTGTGTGTTCTGGTTATGTCCACTAATGCTTTGGCAGAAGCCATTAATGTTCTTAACACATTATTTGAGCAAAAATTTCCTCCAGATTAAAACCAAAAAAAACCAAACCACACCAAGAGAATCCCTCTACTTCATGTTCATTAAGATGTATTTAAATTTTCAGACTTTGCTGTCTGGTATCAATTTAATATTTGAGAGTGGCTAACAATGGTCTCACTGTTGGGAAGGGCCTTAATCATGCTTAGTTCACTAAAAAAGAATCAAAGTTTGAAAAAACTCTTTTCATCAGCTTTCCACCATAGACTAATATATTTACATAAGCTATTATTTGTTACATCTTTCAGTTATCTGCAAAGTCAGCTATGCCTACTATTCCGCAGCCATTCTGCTTGTTACAAAACACTAGCAAGGAAGCCAACATGGAAAGATTTTCTCCATTTCACCATTTAGTCTTGAAAAACTACAAGCGATGAATTAACTCTTCCGGAAAAAATAGCAAGACAAGAAATCTTTCATCTCTCTTAAAGACCATAAAGTTTTTCAACAAAGAGGACAGCGTAAAGTATTCCTAAAAAAACACTGTACCTAGGAGAACCTAATGCCTAATGACCAGACACACCACAACTGTGGGTCAGGTTTTGCATCTTCCCTCTACGAGAGCTCCTGTTATTTTCATGTAGTTACCCCATCTCAAGTCTCACACAAAAGGTCAACAAACAGCGGGTAAATCCACTGTTCAGACAGTAATTTAAAAAAAGCAACTATTATTTCAGCACTGAAAGTTTCTTCACAAGAAACAGAATTATAAAATTAAATGGGATTTCCTACAGAATATCTATGACCAAAAGAAAGCAGATGTAGGTGCAATGGTTTTAGGCACTCAATAAAAAGCCCTGGCAAATCAACCTCCCGCTAGTCTGAGAAAAATTTCCATAAATATAACACAGTTACTTTGAAGGGTTTTTTCTACACTATTTTCCTCCACCTTACAATTTTTGTACCAATAACACAAATACAAAATATGTCACAAAATTTTACACCTAGCCGGACACCAAAGAGTGCACTTAATTTACATTATGATTATGATCTTATTATCTGTGGTCCTGAGACCTTTTATACCGATATCTTTAACATCTGTCTCACAACAAAAATAAAATTGCATTCTTCAGCTAGCATCACAGGGCTGACCTCATACAAACCAATGTCCTCCATTACTCTATTTCTTCAGTCCGTTATGTCCTCCACTAACCACACTGCATCACCCCTTGACGCTGGGTGAGCGGCTGGAGTTGCAGATTGCATGTTATCTTTCACATTAACAACAGGGTCCTTCTGTTGTCTGATATGAAGACCTTGAGTTCCTTGCAGTCTTTACAGGGAACAGCACCTTGATATTTGGGCTGCATGGATTAATTTTTTTAAAAGAAACAAGGAAGAGACACACCGTATCTGTTCCAAGTGTTATACAGAGAACTAGCTGTGAGGTTCCTACTTGCATCAATCACAGCTAAAACCTCTGGCAGGTTCAAAACACCCAAAACAACTGCCCTTTATAAAGGGAGCATTATGGATCTGACTTCTACATCGTTTGCTGAACTGACTTTACTCACAGTAAGAGCTTATTCAGGGTGAATTTGAATCAGCCATTTAAAAAAAAAAAAGTAGTCCAATCTGCAGCCACAATCACAACAATAAGTGGTATCTCAACAACGTTAATTTGTAGATATTGTAACTACTATATTATCAGCAATGTTTCTAGATACTGTGAATTTAAAAAAAAAAAAAGCTAGGAGTTTAAAGGCAGCAATTTACTCAGTTATTCAACACATCTGTCAAATATATCACTGAGTGGTAAATGAATAAATATTGGATTTCAATTGCTATGACTAGAAATAAATGGCTAGCCATTCTCCAAGCAGCAGCACTGTGAGCACAGGCTTTCAGTGTAGGCTTATTTAAAGAAAAAGCAGTAATTAAAGTAATTCCTATAGTCTGGAAAAAAAAAATATCGGTTTGTGATTTGATAGATTAGATAGCTAAAACACAATTGCCTCTCCTTTACCACACGTCATGTGGTCTCCTGAAAATAACCCAGACTAATATAGAGAAACGATTCCTGCTGGATATCCCAAACAGATCCTGTCTGTCAAACACTTGAGGTCCAAAGGCACACTCCATTTTTAAATGACTATTCCAAATATTTTCAAATACTCTGAAAATAACTTACATGCATTCAAAACTGCCAGAACTAAATGCATTTTACATGTTTAGATCATATACTAACAATTGCTTACTGTGTTAAGACATTAAACTATATGCTGCATAACTTTATTATTGTTCTGTGAAAATTAGTTGAGCCAAACTTGTGACTACTGATAATTAGTTAAAAAGATATTGGCTATCAAATAAAACTAATGGATATGCACATGAAGTGATGACGAGAAAGCCCAAGATTTTTAATTGTCCTGCAACCTTCCCATTGTAACTTCTTATTGAAAAGCACTGAAATACATTGACTGATAAAGAGAAATTAGTGTCATGACAATATGCTTATAATATGTTTTGCTAAAGTTTCACTCAGATTTGCAACAACTTTACAAAATAGTCACATGCTCTGCAACAGGGAAAACACACAAATTACTCAAATTTTAATGAAGTTCAAAGTTGCAATGTAAGTGGAGGAGCATCCTCTACCTCCCAGGATGGAATTAAAATGTCTATCTCCACGAACAGACATGGTGGATATGCTTTAAACCATCCTCATGTGAAGTGACTTTATATTAAAGTATTGTTGCAAGCCAGCAGACAGTATTAGATCAGAATAACAACTGCCTCTTCTTCATTACGGCAACAAACATGATTAATAGTAATTGACTCGACTCATTTGACTCCAAAGCCTTAGCTGCTAACCAAAGGCAGTGGTGAAAGACAAGGATCTGCTTCCTGAAACAGACTTTCTACCCTAACACACAAGAACTCTCCTTTTATAATTTTAAATTAACTAAAGATTCATTAAATGTTTCATCACAGGCCCCAACTTTGATGATCTAACTGTTCATGGATGCTTGGGGTTTTTTTTAAGCAATCACCTGACCCATGACTTACACATAACTTTAGTATTACTGGGAGGACTTAATAAACACTTAAGACATGCATAATCTTCAAAGCTGTTTTTGTAACACCAACAAGTTAGCTAAAAATCTCTGCACATTGCCGATTTCACTTTATGTGCTCTGGCAGGGCTTAGCACAGGAAAAATGATCTAAACAAGTGTAACTCCTGCATGTGGTTACCTGCCTATGTTCAAGTCGATACTCACAGTGCACGCATAGGAGGTGATTGAAATCATCCCTTCATTGGGCAAACAGCAGCCAACAGGGAATGCTAATGACAGTGTGCATCTTTCAGCCCAAATGCATCATTTCAGCTTAGATCTAGACATTAAATACTCTGCTGATGCAGACATCCAGCCCTGGGTTGCTTCTACTATGCCCTTATAGTCAAGATGATCAGTGGCCTCTTAGTTTGACATTTTGGATTTTCCCAGTCTTTATCAACGTGTGTTACAGGCTGTTGAGAGAACTACATAACAGGATTAACTAATGGCAATAACCCTCTTTTGTCAGAGAGGATTACTGTCATTCAGCACTAGGGGAAACTGAAAACCAGGAGTTCCTTTTGTGGTATTTATTTAATATTCTACTCTGTAATCTGTTTGCAACAGTATTAGTGCAAAATGTCATGGGAAGATGTAAACACTCACCAGATTCCTTTTTGTACCTACAAACAAACCAAATGAAAAACAAAAAACAGTTTGTTTCCTGTCGCTCAAACCGTTCCAAGATCCTGATGCTCTATGTTATTTAATGTTTTCAGCTGACTTTGGGGACATTGTAGACTGCTCTGATGAGGCATGTTCTAGTGTCAGCCAACAGTTTATCCCTGGCACGCTTGTCAATCAAAATAAAACTAACAGACGGCTTTCTTTGTTTCAAATGAGCTTTCCCTGGTCATTAAAATTCACTTTTTATTACAAAAACTACCATTTGGAGAGGGGCAAATTGAAATGTTCATGGTTTCTACTGAATCAACTTCTACTGTAGTTGAGTGTTGCAGAAGAATTTTGAAAATGTAAGAAATGTATTATTTCATCGCCTGCGTGGTACCTGTTATTGGTCTCACTGTAGCATGTTGACTACAAAATAGTCATTTCATATAAAAGCCTGTAACCAACATTTTGGCAACAGAATGGCATGATTTCCTTTGGTGTTTTCAACAGCAGTATATAAAAGTCTAGCAAATTAAATTTTCCAAACACCGAGCAGCAGGAGTTGAGGTATATCTCTTTAGACTGCATAAAAATATAGTAGTTACTGAGTCTCTGCTTTTTAGAAAACATTGAGTTTCCTATTCTAAACATTGAGGAAATCATGCTCTCTTAGATTAGATTTGGAAACTTATGGCAAAAACATATAACTCAACAGAAAATTACATCTAGAATATGTATTCCTGGCAAAATAAAAAAGTACTTCCAGCAACACCAACTTAATTTTTGGGAGATAAATCAAGAAGGTATTCAAATATATCCTGACAAAAAGTCACGACTTCCAACCAGCCTTTGTGAAACAGAATGCAGCATGATGATTTGTAATGATGTACAAATCATGTAAAGGAAGCCACTATTTTATCTGAAGTTCCCACATGAGTAAGAGTATATACCGCTGCAAATACCAGATTTCCTTTTCCTTTTTAATAAAAGTATATTAAAAAACCCTAACAAACAAGGTTTCAAAATCATTATCTTTCTTCTCTACAGGGAAATTGTGCATATAGCCTCTAATTATATCAATTATGAACACGTGGGATTTTAGTTATTATAAACACACTTTCCTTCCACTGACAGTGATTCAAATCCCATCCTACGGATTGATTTGCAGCCCTTAAAATCAGACTTGTTCTTTTGTTAACAAGCACAATCCTCTGCAATTGCCCTTGGAATAAGATGGCAAAATGAAAACGAGAATCTCTTCTTTTTACATCTTCTACAGACTATGCTTTAAACACAGAATGTAACTAGCGTAAAAAAGTAACTAAAATGGTGTGAGATACTGTCTTGGGCAACACACTGTTATAAGCTAAAAATATTGGCTGTAATTTGAAAGAAAATAAGACAGGAAATAAATGTCCAAAACTTAGCCCAGATGCTGAGCATGAACTATAATCCTTAAGTCACCACTTAATCCTACGTAACTGATAGCATTTGCACATGAGAAAGCAAAAGCCTGGACAAATTACCCAGTAATTGTAATGTAAGTATCCAGCCTTTCTCAAAACAGGTTCAGTAAGAACTTATTTTTATCATATCTATGTAAACAGTAATATTTGGGTACAAACCCAACATGATACCCTTGATTGTCATTGCTCTCTCCTTCATACTGCAAACAGATTCATATTCATTTTTGTCCTAATAGTGATATTTATGAAATGTAGCATTTGGCACATAAAGAAAAATGCAGTTTGGCTGCTAGAATTTGTAATTTTGGAATGCAAATGATTAGAATTAATTACAGTTTCAGATAGACACAACATTCCTGTCACACAAGTGGGAAAGCACACCTGATGGACTCACCAAGCTCTACGACTGGCGAGCATCTATGCCAAACACACGGGGAAAAACTCCTCCTCATCCTAGTTCCTTTGATGAAGATTGACCTAGCAAAGAAACTGGCCCTTGAACGCCAATCTATACCCAGGCATCCCCTAGGGATAAATACCTGTCATATTAAGGGAAAAATAAATTGTCGATGTTATTAAAAATCTTTATGAAGTGGAATGACTCCTCTAGAATATTTGGCAACACAGTCAAGAAGAATAAAAAAAGTTATGTATTCTTAAAAAGATACCTTGTTTTAGCACTTTGAGCTGCGCTTTCTGAATAGAACTCCCAGAAAGAACAAACACGCCAGTTTTTCCTGAGATGCTATTTAACACAGTAAGCATTAATATGCCCTATACTGGACAGTGAAGCCTGAAACGTGTCAAGAAGAGGGGGGTCCCTCTTTTTCCTTTTTCTCTCCCCCAGCCCTCATGGGTAAAGGCAAACTGAAGACTTCTATAAGCAGAGCAGTTTTGAGAGATCATGAACCCCACATCCTTAGGGTTAGAGGAATAGTTCCCAGTCCTGAGAACCAGTCAGAATGGGTGTAAGGAGCTGAACTGCGATGACAGAACATAATACCCTCATTGTTACAAAGAGCGAAGTATCAGAAGAGAAGGAAATAACAATACTTTAATTTCAACTTATTACTAAATATCAAAGTATTATGGAGGCAGAATTCCATACTAGTTAACCAGTACTGTGAGTTTCAAGAAAATATCTGAAATGAGTGTTTCATTACTTGCTGTTTCCTACGTTTCCTACATGAACCGTCCTACCATTCTGATGCTTGTTGCACGGGATTCCCTTGATTTGACCCAAATTTTTCCTTAAGGTTTTGCTTCAAAAATCAGGCACAAAATTTCAACGTACCCCACCTTGCCTTGCAATTGCAATATTAATTTTCATACCACCCAGTGCAGTTTTCCCATGTTCACACCACCACAGAACTGCTGACTTTTATTCGGCATCTGGTACACTGATCATCTACGTGCCTGATGTGCTCCCAGTTTTTCCCCTGCGTTTGATTTTGACAGAGTACTGATACATACTCTCTCAAGCACAATTTTCAAACCTGTTTTGCATCTATCCTTATTCGTTTCACATAGACTGCATTTTCCACACTATGTGAGGCACTATCAGCAACCTTCTTAAAGTGAAGCTACATGACATCTACTACTTCACCTTTGTCCTCTAAAGACTGTCATTCTTTTATAAAAGGAAATTAGATTAGTTTGACCTAATTTGCTCCTGACAAATGCACGTTGTCTGTTATCTCCTGGGCACTCACAAACAGTTTGTTTACTACTTGCAGTATTTTTGTAGTTGATCTGGAGTGGTCTATAATTTCTAAGCATTTCCTCCTCCTTCCTTCTTCCCACTCTCTGATACCTCACTCATCCCTCCATGACTTTTCAAAGTTAGCCATTAATCACTCCGACATCTCATCCACCATTCCTTAACTACATTATATCAGACCCAGCTGATTTGAAAACAGCTAACCTAAATAAGCTTTGTCACACTTCTTTTCTCGCTCAAGTTTACATCTTGCACTTTTGTCACCACTATTAATTGTGTTAGACATCTAATTGCTGGTGACCTGAAGACATGAAAGTCTTCCATCTTCCCAGCACTACGTGTTGATATCTTTCCCTTCACATTGCAGCACATCAGCCCTTGCTTTTCGCTTGCCAAGATGGACACGTAGAGTGATTTCCTCTTACTCTGGAAGGCGTCTGCTGATTGCATCTCACTTTATTATTTTGCCTTTCTGATACTGTCCCCACATGCTCATGCTATTCTGCTCTAACCCAACTACCTTCACTGATCTCCCTCTTTGGCATACTGCTTCTGAGACTGTCATAGAAAGAGTCCTAACTTAGCAAACCTGACCTCTTTCTACAGTTGCAATTTTTCCTCTGCAATGGAATCTTTTGTATTTATGCCCATATTAATTTATTTTTAAAGGAATTGCAAGGTTTTTCGAAAATTTTACCCTTCTGCTACCATTGAGCTCTTACCTTCCACTGCAAATACATCAGTCTGCATTATTTTAAGACACTGCTTTCATTATGTATTATTTCTTCTACTTGTCATATGGCTCATAAACACTACCATTTCATAGCCACCTTCACCCAATTTCCGTTACATTTTGACATTCTCAACTAGTTCTTTCTTGGTTACACCTGAGTTTAAAACACCACCACAAACTTTCCTTGAAAGCTGCTTTCTCTAACACATATAAAAAAAAAGCTTCTGTAAAGCATTCACAGAATCGCAGAATGGTAGGGGTTGGAAGAAACCTCCAGAGATCATCTAGTCCAACCCACCTGACAAAGCAGGTTCACCTAGACCAGGTTGCATAGGATCGCATCCAGGCAGGTTCCGAGTGTCTCCAGAGAAGGAAACTCCACAGCCTCTCTGGGCAGCCTGTTCCAGTGCTCTGTCACCCTCAAAGTATAGAAGTTTTTTGTCATGTTGAGATGGAATTTCCTGTGTTTCAGCTTGTGCCCGTTGCCCCTTGTCCTGTTGCTGGGCACCACTGAAAAGAGTCTGGCCCCAAGAGTCTGGCATTCCAGTACGTGCTGGTTATGGGTCTGGACTGGAAAATTCCCATTACCACAAAGTCCTGTGCTTTGGATGATTCTAACTGAATCCACATGGATTCCTCCTGCTTTGGTGGCTGTTAAGAGCAGGCTACCATCATATCAAGCGCTCTCCTCCCATGCCATCTCCCTCCATAGCCTGGACCTCTGAGCAAGAGCACATGCCCTGTTTTATAAGGCAACGTCCCTTTCCTCTTAATTGCCTTTGCTTCCTGAACAAGCCATATCCTTTATGATAATACTCTAGCTACGCGAATTATTTGATTAACTCTCTTTCATAACAACCATACATTATGATCATATACTAAATTTTTTTTGTTTGTTTTTCCATTTCCCTGTACTAATTAGAATACAACACAACTTTAAGGTGATCTGGAACCAACCCATCAGCATGTTTCTTGTACCTGCTTTAAACACATTAACTGCTCTGCTTTTGTAAAGGCTTGAACATTTGTTGCTATCTATACTAACCTCCAAGCTTTTGTCATCCTACTCTGATTCTAATTTTAAATCTTTGTGACTACATTGGCAAGCTAATATGTAAACGTGCACATCAACTTTTTCAGGATCTGCATTCTAGTGAACACATTTATTCACCTCTGGCATTAACATTTCCACTTGTTCAGAACAACAGGTTAGGAAAGGAAGAAACCAGGAAGAACCAGCAGAACAAGTAGTTCCTAAATCATACTGTCAGGAGAGTTCCTGATCCACTAACTAATTTGGGTAGGTATAATTACCCTGTTTCTTGCCTAAATCATTGGTAATAGACTGCACGTAGTCTTACTCTACCTGAGCAATGCAGCAAAATCTAGTGCATTCAAAGGTACGACAACCTTATCTACAATGTGTTAAAATCTCTGGATGCAATGATATAACCCCATATGTAAAAGCAGTGTTACCTTTCCTTATCTTGTATCTCAAAGCCTGAACCCTCTTGTTTTCCTACACACTTACTTCCCTCAGGCACCCCTTTTCATTTTCATACACTACCTCTACCGCAGATTGTTATCAGGCCATTTTTAGTTTCAGCTGTACATTTCCAAAGAAGCAAATCTAGAAGTTTTATACAGCTCTCTGTCACGGCACAAAATGACATAATATAATATTGATCCAGGAACACTGCTCCTGTCATGCAGCTGACACTGTGATATAGTAGTAAAAGTCATCAAGGGTACACCAAAAATTGTGTGGCAGCATGTCTGCAATGCAGCTGCAAAAAAACTGATGCAGCACTAGACATATACAGAGTCAGGGAAAATATCTAAAGAGTTATACTGATTACAATGCATTATGATATTAGTATCAATGATCACAGTTCTTTACTTTTTTTTTTTTGTATCTTTCTTACTCTGTTTAGGACCATTTTGTTTAGTTACCAACATACTGCAGAATTCTGTCTGTTTAAGAGGAATTAGGAGTTTGTCTTCCTCAAGTTACATTTCATTACAGCCATTCAGCCAGGAAGTTTCTCTTCTCTAATGATTTACTTTTTTAGGCCATGCTAAACTTGTACTTGGTTAAATTAGGAACATTACTTTTACCTGAATAAAGAACAGAAGAAAGAGACCAAATGCTATACTGCAAGATTTTTCTCTGATGCTACATATATTTCCTTAAAAATTGAGTTTATTCTGCGTCATCTTTTCCAAAAATACCAGCATGTATCCACAAACTCATTAAAAAAACCAAGACCATTTATAAAAGCTAGTATTTTCTCATCCATACAGCTTTGACTTGGAACACAAATTATTTCATTTGTGAAGTAATAATGCTCTACTACTTCATACTATTACCGTAACAAAAACAAACAATAAATATTTGTAATCTCCAGTAACATACCCTAAGCAGGCTTGGCTGCAGTGTCTCTTATGAAAATCATACAGATGCATAATGTTGGTAAGACCCCAGTGAACCATTCTGAAGAAACAGGCAAGAGAAAAATGTTGTCATTTGCTATTATGACGACAGCATTTGCTTTACATATGGTCCTTTTACACTCCTATGTTTCATAATACTGACTTCTATATAGCAGAAATAAATTTGGGTCTGGGGCACCCTCACAACTCCCATTTTTGGAAAAGACATCAAATTGTGAAAATACGTATTTTCTCACAATTAATTGGGATTTCATAAACTGAACTTCCCTTTTATTAACATCCTTTCCCCATTCTCAGTATTATGCATGTGTTAATTAGCATTGTCAATACTCTTAAAATTTGTACAACAAAGCAAACTGGGGCCTCAGCTCAAACTGGTCTAAAGTCCTGCCTGGATCTCCTCCTCCCCCTCCTCTCCCTCTCCTCAATTACTTAGATCAACTTAGATCTCCTCAAATGCTTAGATCAACACTAACCCCATATCCCACTGTCACTTTAATTTTGCCTTCCCCTTTCTCTCCAAATCTATTCTAGCTACCTAGCTAGCTTCAGTAGCTCCTCCCTGACTGAAACATAGTTTGCAGAAGAAATGGAACATTTCAAGACCCTGGGGAATTATCCCTATCTCTTCAAGGCAAGAAGAAACCAGAGCTGTGTTCAAGGTAAGCAGTTGCAGTAAGAACTAAAGGCAACAGTGGCAAGGGTCCTGAGGAGACTGTTGTGCAAACAGACTGGCGGCAAAGAAATATATACTGGAAAGGAGACACCTGAAACAACTGGAAAATTAGATTACAAACCAGAACGGAAACAGAGGCCTAATTTCAGGATAATCGGAGTACAGAGCAGCAAGACCGTACAGGGCAAGAAAACTAGGACTAGGAGAGCAAGTCTGAGGAAGACATGAAAGAGGAGAGCACACGAAAGAAGTGAAGAACTGGTGTTGGAGCAGAGAAGAGAAGAAAAGCCTGCCTGCCGTGTGAGCTGTGGAAGACTGGCAGATAATTTGGACTCGCTGAAGTACTCTCCAAAGACAAGTGCAGCTCAACATTTCCACTGCAGCAAATATCAATGAAAAGCACTGCCAAAAGCATCCACCTCTTTCCAATGCTGGCTCACATGGACGACTGCAGCATGTTGTAGCTACAGCTATTCAATCAGTCCCTATGATAGGTCTGGACAGTCCAGTAACTATAGGACCCTTATGGGTGACACTGGCTGCAGATTACAGAAGTTCTGGGGGGTCTGATTGCATTTTTAAAAATCTCAAGTAATCACACATACTCAGAGTAATGTTAAAAGATCATTACTGAGACAACATAGGCCCCCCAAAATCCTGTAATTTCAGGATTCAGGCTGCTTGTGCAACTTGAGTTCTCCTGTCCTACTGTAGGCCTTAATTGATCCCTTCCCACCCACCCACCTCAAAGGGCCACAACCCTGCTAACGTACACAGAGTGTGCAGTGGGTACGAGCAGCTGGCGGGCAGCTTGCCTTACTGCTTTATATAAAAATAAGCAAATGCATGAGCATTTAAAGGATCATTTCCTAGCTCCTTCATTGGTAAATGCACATAGATATACAGCCTTGAAAATATAATGCGTTGCTAAACGTAAGATAGACAGGGCAAAGAGTTAAGAGGAAGAAGTCTGGCATGAAGTGATGCAACAGATGTTCGATAAAGTTTTAGATTCAAACAAATCTTAAAAAACTCTGAAAAAAAAAAAATGCTCATTTGGAAGTATAATTCATTCTAACATTCTGAAGTAAGGTTGAGAGAAGTTTCAAAAAAGTCAGAACCGTTTTTGTATATTTTGTGATGCCGCTTCAGCTCAAGCTCTGTCCCCTCGCTCACCCCCATGGCATCGGCAGGATAGCAGGGAGTGGGATGGAGAGCGCGAGAAGGCTTGTGAAATCTTTATTACAGCTCTGTTGTAAAGCACCAGAAGACAAAGTAGACAGTTCCAACTAGGAACAGCTGTTATTTTCCAATTAAAAATCACAAGACCAAAATATTAATTTATTAAGCAAGTGTTCAGTACAAGCAGCCACAACTACATTTCCTAGCAATATATTCTCTTTTTTAAGAGAGGCTGTCGGGATGTCTCTGGCATAAATAATCTAATGTGACAAAACAGTTTATTGTCTACTCCTGATATGCAAACAACTCCGTTCCATATTGTGAAATACTGTCTCAACATATAATGAACTGTAAAGGATTTTCCTTTGGGAGGAAAACAAAATTTGTTGACATTTTTCCAAATCTTTTACCTAGTAAAGTATTAGCTGTGTTAGACTTTGAGAAAGATTATCTTTGGCTATCGTAGAAGCAAGTTAATAAAGTGACAATAACAAACTGATGTATCTGTCAAAGTTTATAGATAAGGATGTCAAGCTATAGGTTATCAGCCTACAGTACTGACACTGTTCATATATCATAGCCCCCCAACACACACTCTGTCAGCATTGTTTATTTTCAGTCAGGAGTTAAATAATGACCATGTACTAAAAATGCCTTTGGGGAACTGCTTTGTCTTACATACTGTTCACCTGTTTACTTCAGAGTAAGTTTTGAGTTGCTTTTGTTTAATTTTCTGTTTGAACAGCTGGTATTTATCAACTTCAAATGGACTGCAGGTCAATACACTGCAAAAAATTTTACTGCAATTTCTACACTTGCTGCACACACACAGCTTGTAAAATGCTAATGAGAACACCTCCGCACCAAGCCCAGTTCCGGAGGAACACAGAAAATGCCCACAATACTCCTGAAACTGCATCAACACTGGAAAAGGAAAAGAACATACAAAACAGGAGGGGTTTTTCAAGGGTCCAGCAATAGAAATCACACCCCTTTTGTACCAAGCACCGCAAATAACAGCCTGTATTACTTCCTGTTCTTACTCTGTGTATTTTCTTTACAGTATTCAAACCTTCTTACCCATAAAAAGGTAGGAGATGTTATGGCATTTGGGTATTTTCGGTCTGTCTGAGATTTTGGAATAATGGCAGAGAGAGAGAACGGAAGCAAGTTCTGCTGAAGTTAGAGGTGAGGATGCAAAGATGACACAGTTGTTGGGGGGGCAGGGAAAACCACCAAGCTTATTTGTTTTCATCCTAAAGACCTAAAGAAACATCCACTTTTTTTCCCCTCACATATGAACATATAAATAAATTAATCCTGTAAAAACTATTCCATAAGAAGTTACAAAAAGAGTTAAATTAAACAATGGAAAATATATCAAAATGTGAACAGAAATGTCAATGCCCAGATATAACAAGTAACAACATAAAGGGTTTCCATCTATCTATTCTTTTTTCTCTATAATCCAGGCAGGGTGACTGAAAGATATTATTCTACCAGAAATCACTTTCTGGAACTGACAGCTCTAATTGTCATATTTGACGAAGTAAAAAAGAATGGGAAAGATCATGAATTCTTAATTCAACTAAGTTTCTATTACTTTTTTTGGAACCGTTGATCTGAGTAGGGATCTTAAGATATGGGCTGAGAATTAACATATTACTCTAAGAATGTTTTTTCTAATCAGTGGATTTTTCCTCCTACTACAGTACATTTCTGAAAAGAGAACCAAAATAAAAAGCGTACATTTGGAATCTCCATTTATTAATGGCATGGAGAGGGGAAGGAATTATGGGGGAAAAAACCCTAACACCTTAAGTAGAAGTTTCTAATGCCAGTTGTTCTCCCTCAAACTTAAATTGGCCTTTCTAGGTACCAAATCTAGGGACCAAATTTAGTTATGCAGAACTGTGGTACGAGGGTTTTCACGCCCTCCAGTCCTTTACAGAAGAACAAATAATATGGCCTTTGGACACGAAGACACCAATGCTACTTAACCTGATACCTCTTAGTACCATACCACCTTCAACCAAGACTACAGACCCTAATTGTCCTGAACTCGATTTTATCAGTTAGAAAAGATGGTAATCTGAAAGACTAAAAACTTTTTTAAAGCACTAATTTCTCACGAAGAACACTGCAGATGTAACAAATTGTGAGACAGCTAAATATACGTTTGTAAATAAAAGCCTTTTTTACAGGCATTGAAATGAAAATCCAAATAAAACACCATTTATTCTACGATAGTTTAAACACAGACAGCAGTAGGCAAAAAAGAGGCTGATTTATGTAATACTTTTAAATACAAATATTAGACAAAGGACTCTGAAAAGCCAAGTATACAGCAAAGATTTTTGTATCCCAGCTTCCATTCTAACTTGAATAGCAAATGAAAATTATCTATTTTCTTAAGGTTTTGACAGAAACAACCTTATTTTGGTCATGATTTAAATGGCTTTTACAAAAGGTACTTCAGTCCCTTAAAGCATAGGACAACTGCGAATATCCCTGCAACATTTGCAAATCTCATTTAATAAGACCGAATGGAGTAAGACGCTACAAGACCTCCTGAGCTTCACGTTGGAAACTTTTTCACAGGAGCCCAAGCCTATTGTATAAGAGGAACCGGGGGGTGCCAAAAGAGGTGGTTGCTATGGTGGCATCTCATAAATCATCAATTATTGTCTGTTATTATGAAGGTGACAGCCTCATAAAGAGATTTGCATTTTCGGCTAATTTTAAGACTTTTTTTCTGCAGACATCATTTGCTTTGTAAAAGAAATGTCATGACAACCACAGAACACTTAAGCTTGTTATCGGGTAGTCAGGCACCCGCTTGGCCCCCGTCAGTTTGGCATTTGAGCATCGTAGCCTCTTTTGCATTATTGAGTAGTTTATCTTTACAGTTCATAAATATATTTCTAAACGCGGGGATGGCATAATAGGAGAACGTGGGGAAAGCGATGGAGGGCTCCTGGTTGCCATGGCAACCTAAACTGATCAATTCCCTGTCACTGTTTTAAAAGAGGCACCACTCTCCTGTGGCCCCCAATACTAATTACAAATGCAGGCCCTTCGCTAGCATGTTCAGCTTACAGATTAAAGCAGTTCATGCCTAATTTATCATTTAACATGTCCTCCCACATTTGTAGTGCCGTACGGAATGAATAACAACTTCACTTGTTTACAGCATTTTCAACTTAATTTCACTAATTAGTTTTGCAGTTGCAGGAATTGGAGAGGGCGGCCGCCCCCCTGCGAAGCCGGGCACAGGCAGGGCAGCCAGCGCCGCCCGCCCCATGCCGACTCCAGGCTCTGCCCCTGGACCCTGGTCCTACCCTCCGAGCACGGCAGACCATCAACACATTACATATTTTTATCCCCCGTTTTTCAAAAATACTTCTTTTCTTAAGCAACTGAGAGGGTTTTTTATGGGAATGGAGGAATAACGATGGAAAATCTGATTTAGTTTTATAGTAGAGTAATTCGTATTGTATTGTGCAATGTTTGAGACAAAAATGCTGTGTACTTCCCCCACACAATGGACACAGGTGATGACACTCCACTGGCCATTGACACTGCCCTCCCAGTCAAGCTTCTACTGCTTCGTTTAAGGAATATGACCAGCTTTTATCCAAACTGAACTTTAAACATGTGTGTTTCAACATAGCGTTTATCACATCCTGAGCACCCGCCACTCAGACTGTCCTTCCAGATCTTTGTGACCAGCACTTGTGGAAGTCTTGGAAAACCCTTTCCCACCCTCTGCATTCTGTAACAATACAGGAGAGAGAGTGAAATCTCTACGCAGAAAACCAAAATGTGTCAGACCCAAAATTCTCTCAGCCACGACAGCAGTAACTACTCAGACACATAGGAAAACAAACCTCCTTAAGGCAGTCAGCAATGACAAAAGCCAAGATCTGGCATCCCACTATTGGGAATATTCTGACCTTTCTGCTCCAAAGAATGACATTGTAAAGTTTGCATATTCCCAAGCACTGCGTAATTTGAAATGGCAAAAAAAGAGAGAACCTGTAAGATTCATCTCTGGCAATATGATGAGTTTCATGTTCGAGCAGTGCCACCCCCGGGGAGCAGAAAGGGATTTTTGGTTCCTTGGTAATATTTGCACTACGACAGTCACAAAGGAGATTGTTTGACAGCCTCTGCCCCAGGCAGCTCCTCCCTGTCATCAGTTTTACAAAAGGGCTCCTTCCCAGATCTCCTGTTAATCAACAGAAATTATACATCCAAAGAAAGTTAAAACCCTTTAGTGGGTCTCGGGGGGCTTGGCGAGAGGGAGCGAGGGAGCGCTTCCAACTGCTGCTCAGCCCGGCAGCTGCAGCCCCGGCACTCCTGGGGCCCCCATCAGCCCCGCAGTCTGTGCTCACAGGTGCTCCGCGCTCACCAGAACCAGCTCGCCGGCGGTGCAGCAGGGCTTCTGCATCACCACAGCGTCAAGGTTACAGCTCCGGTGCCCTGATTTCAAAGGGAAATATGGGCAGCTTGCAGCAATGAAAACTAATCCGTGCCCAAGCAGCCATCGAGCAGAAGCAGCCGCCGAACAACGCACGGGCTGCAATAGGAGTTTACGCAAAGGTGGTTTTTAATGAAACGCTGCTTTTGCTTTCCACAGCTTTTCAGTTCCATTTCAGATATTCAAGTGGTGGCCCCAAATCATCCTGTTCTACCAACAGAGCCAGCAGAGAGAGTGCATGGATGCATAAATGAGTACACGGCACAGCCAAGGCACCTGCTGCTAACAGTGGAATTCTTTTGGGTTTTTTAGTTGTTTTTTTTTAAAAAAAAAAAGTCCGTAACAACAAAACTTTTCTCATGTATAATCTACATTCTCTGTGATTTGCATTTGTTTTGTCTTGTTTTATTTAGCTCCTAATACCCCAAGTGGATACTACAGGGCAAGGAGAGACCTCTGGCAATCAGCAGCGTTAAGCACAGCTTAATTTTACAAAAACAATCTGAGAAACAGCAAGTCTACATTATTTTCCCTGATCAGAGATTTAGCACTTTGTTTTAAACACACAAAATGGTTGGAAACTACAATAGAAAAGAGGTATCTTGAAAATTATATACATATTAGCACATCTCCAGTGTACATATATAACTACTAATACCCCAGTGAGCAGAGAACCTCTCTGTCAGAATAACTGCTAACAGTTCCAGTTTTGCTATGTTCATTTCATTCTTCAAAATTCTGATTTATTTTTCCTGGAAGTATACATCAAAGATATAGAGGATTTGATGTTACTGAGCATTACCACAGAAATACTTGGAGGTTGATCTTCCCCCAATGGTTTTTCATAGGACAGAGGCAATTAGGGGCACAAACCTGAAGGGGAAGCACATGTTAGCTTGAAGGGAGGACAGGCTGGGCTTCGGCAAGGAGGGAGCATGATGTGCTGCACACCCAAGTGTGCACAACCTGTGCTCCTTTTGGCACTGCTGCTTCACAAATAGGTGCCCTCCTGGACAGCTGCAGGAGACGCCAGCAGGGTACGACCCTGTCTTCTCCTCACATTCTTAATTCCTGGGAAGAGCACCACTTTTAAAGAACATCTTTCAAAGGCTGCTGTAATACACCAAAACCTTAACTCAGGCCATGCAACAATAGTTTGCACACTCCTTCCACAGAGCATCCTTAACCATAGAATGGTTTGGGTTGAAGGGACCTTAAAACTTGTTGATTACATCCATTTTTAAAAAAATCTTACAAATACACAGAGAGACTGCTTTCCCACCACCTCTCTACAAATAAGAACAATTCTATTAAAGGCAAGTGGACCAAAGTAACACGTTGCTGTAAGGGAAAATCAGAGCACAAGCTTTTTTGCACCAGCACAAACCAACACCGGCTACTCAAGTGCTCCTGCTTGCTTGTACACTAATATCATACACTGGCAGCACATACTTGTTTAATGTCCAGCTTTGTCACACATTCTTGTAAATTCATATTGTTTTCCAGTTCTCAAAGAACCAAACCATAGACATTAAACTTGAACTACATACTAATAGTTATTTTAAAAAGCAGTTCCTACATGAAAACACATAATGCCTCTCAAGTTTAACTGTTGGATCTGCTACTCTCTTTTAAGATGCTAATTCAAAACTTATCTTTCAAACAATACTAAATCACAGTGGGTTATTCACCTGTGCTTTTGAATCCATCTATCACTGTTGGCCACTAACCACAGAAGTGTAGAGTCCAGATGACAGGACGATGGGCCAGGCAGGATCCGCAGAACTCTCTGGGCTCTCAAGTAGTAAAAAAAAAAATCAACTATCAACTGTACTCTGGTTTTATCTAAACAGCATTCTTTCAGCTGCTAAACAGCCTGATTCTTTGGACAAATATAAGACGTGCAGCAGGCTGTGCACTACTACTTAGTGTTACTGAAATAAAAACAACATATATTAAGAATAATCACTTCATTTTTATAAAATGATTACATAGTGCTCAGAAGAGAACATGACAAATACTTTAGTTCTTTGTGAAGCACGATAATTTGCCTTTTATGATTATATACTCATTCAAGGTCTCGCTTCTTATTCTGGTTGAGCGCTGGTGCACTGAGGATCGGCAAAAGGGTAGGATCGTTTGAATATCTACGGAACAGATTGTTCCAATCTTGCAGTATTTAACACTCTTCTCCACTTAATGGTACGTTTGCCATGACACAGTATGTTTTTATTACTGTCTCATTCCTATCATTCCTGTTATTTAATGAACTTTACCCTTGGTCACCTGCAGAAATCCTTGCCCCAGGCTATACCCATTAGATCAGAGATGCTGGTACAGTCACTTCAGTTTTGTTTTGCCTGTCAAACCATACATTTAAAGGAAGATGGTATACTGTTAGTGATGTAACGCACCAAGGATCTACATTGACCACAGAATTTCTCCTGACCTGCTCTAAATCTGTTTGCGTTCAGTTTAAGATAACTAAAAGATCCCCGAGAGTTAAAACAGTACCTTCAGGTTATTAAATGTAGCATGCAGAACATTACATTATTATGCTACACATGGCTAAGGAATTTTAGTATTCACAGGATTATGGTAATTAAGTCTTCCTTCACTTTGGGTGATGTGACACTTGCTTGACTATAATGTCACTCCACTTAAAGTCTGTGTAAACAACATTATCTTAGTCACTCTGCATTACATTTCCAACTGTGAGCAAAATTACAAGGTCAAAGTGGACAAGAGTGTAGGTAATCCCAAGGAAACATCATGTAAATGACTAGCTCAAGGTTCAAGCTGGGTTTTCAAGGGTGGTAAAAGGCTTATGTACTACACCAATATTTTAGTATTGTTTTGTAGAAGGTATCACTAACAAAATGCATTTCTATTTGTAGGGACATTTAATTGGTCAGAACATTGCAAACTTTTTCCTTTCTAAGTAAGGACTTGGCTGCCAAAGATATGCAAGGAGTAAAAGAGAGCTGAATCTGTACCAAAAAAACCCAATATGAAAGCAGCAGAATATTAAATAAATCTATAAGTGACAGATGCAAACAAAGAAATATATATTCCAATGACATCATTAACATAACACAATAAAGTCTCCATTAAACTGTCAGTCAGAGAACTGGGAAAAAATATTAACCTCATTGCTAAGAACAATTTTTTTAAATTCACTTAGTTGAATTTCCTTTGCCTTTGAATATAAAATAGGAAGGCATTTACAGGTTTTTTTTGTAATTTTAATTGTCAGACAGACAAACATGCAACTCAATCTCTTTTCCCCTAACAACCATATGATAAACTCCATGCACACAGGCATTTCTCATCTATATATATTTCAAAAAGAATACTGCTAAAGGACAAAATATACCTCATGTGGCATTGCCAGCTAAGCTGCTGTTAGTGAAGTTACCAGCTATAGTGGCAGTCTCCCTTCGACACCAACACTTGTCTAGTTCTCAGCCACCAAAGGCAGAACACTTTTTGGTCTTAAACTGAACCAAAAAATTGCATAGGTGAGCAAGTTGCAATCCTACCATTAGCAGATAATAGCTTACAAGTCCATTAGCCCTGCAGGTTTGGAAATGCACCAGTTAACCCCTTTTCAGTAATATAAGACTGACTAAACAGAGGAAGTCTTGTCAGCAGTTAGAAATTGCCCAAGTTGCTGAAACACACTAAATCCACAATCTTACATACTTGGAAACACAACAAAATCAGGTTGGGCTTGAATTTAGCCAACCATATCAGTAACAGGGCTTTAATAATCCCTGGGAATTCCACCTGCAGAGAAGTGGTACCCAGGGAAATGTCACCGACACACCAGATCCCCTGAAATGTCATTTCAGTCATTTCTATCTTAAACAGTAGCTGTGAGAAATTTAATTAATGAAAAAAATACACTTTCAAGTTCTCTCAGGTAGGAATTATGTTCAGAAGTTCACTGATAAAAATAGGTCTTTGCCAGAAAACTACAGAAGTAAAATCTGTCCACACCAACTTTTAACTTGCTACTGTCAAGGATGTGGGTTAGTCAGCAAGAGCTGTGAGCTTGCTCCCAGCTAGCTCCTCTTTTTATGCTGCAGAGTCATTAGCTTGGGTACAATCATAGAATAGTTAGAGTTGGAAAGGACCTTAAAGATCACCCAGTTCCACCCCCCCTGCCCTGGGCAGGCACACCTCCCACCAGACCAGGTTGCTTAAAGCCCCATCCAGCCCGGCCTTGAACATCTCCAGGGATGGGGCAGCCACGGCTTCCCTGGGCAACCTGTTCCACCCTCACCACCCTCAGAGTGAAAAATTTCTTCCTAATATCTATTCTAAATCTACCCTCTTCTATGAACACAAGACGAAGTTCATAATCACCTCAGTGGCCATCCAGCCTGCATTCTTCTTCCAAAGGTCAAACTGCAAACATTTTCACAAGAAAATGTGACATTGTTAGCTATATATATTTATAAGGTATGTGTTTAAAGTAAAACAAGTGTTAATAGCCATTAGTCCCTTAAACTTAAATTGTTCTTCATGGTAACCTTAAAGGCTGACTATATCAGAAACAGAAAACACAGTGCTCAAACTTATGATCCAAAAGTATGCGGCCTGTCACTAAGGCCAAAATCAGGGTACAATGGTCAGCCTGAAGGAAACAAGGTGTTTCCCAGGTGGGACTGTTCGGAGATCTACAAACAGAAAAGGATGTGCAAATACTAAATGCAGCAGATCTGCTCATTCTGTGCATTACTGTGCACTTTGACAGTAATGTCTTGCTATCCTTGGAAAAATGCTGTAATGTAACTCTTAGATTCTCACAAAATAGAACATACAAGTATTTGATGAAAGTAACATTGTTTAAACTGAATTTCATATAATTCAGTCATTCTAGCCCATTTTCATAGTTGGTTATAACCAGTAGATCATTTCATATTTGAAATATTTCAGTATTCACTTACCAATCGTACTAGTTATTTATGTTGCGTGCTAATGATACTTCTCACATACGTTATAACATAGACTTTCTACAGGATTTAGCGGAAAAACAAATAAAAACTAAGTGCTTATAACATTACTAATACAAACAGGCAAAATATCATCGAGATCAGTGACTTGGTGTCTACTTTGGCAGGAGCTGAATTTGGCCTAATGACTTATGGTTCTGATTTAGCTAGGGTTCCTTGTCATGTACGACTTTGTGACTTATTCAGTATGTTTTCTTTGAAAAGTAAAGGTTTTCTGTATGAGATTGGAATTTAATTGTTTCCTTTTTAGACAAATATGCTTTTGGATGGATGCTGATGGAAAGGGCAATCAGATGTCAAAAGGGCTGCAGTACAGTGAGATTATGTGCTGAGGTCTAGGGCAGGACAGGCAAACAAGGGGGGTTCTCAGATCACTTCAGCAGATCCTTATAAATAAAATCTCAGATAACAGGCTTTGTTTATTCTGCAAAAATGCATATCGGCAGGTCAAATCAACTTCTGTTATGTTAACTACTTAAGTTACTTTCTTATTAACAAATATGCCTGACAGCATAGCAGAACTCTCATCTATGAGCCTCTGGAATGCAAGTGGGGGAAAAAAGAGAGTTTAAATAACTAGGAATGAGATGTCCTGCATCTAGAAGGAACGAACCATCCTCTTGCCACTGCAGGGAGGGGGCAACAAATAAACTGCAGCAAGAGAGCTCCTGTGGTAGCAAGGAAACAATACCACTATCTCACGGCATAGAAACTAGAGAATGAACTCTCAGTGCTAAGGACGAGAAGTCAGTCCTGTTTTGCAGAATGCTGCTACATTGTTGAACTAGTTGTCACACGTTTCACTTTACAAAACATTTAGCAGGATATTTAAAACGAAAAATATTTGAAATCTCTCTTTAGAATTGAGAATCATCACTGATACTTCTTCTGTAGCCCTTAAAAAAGCACTCGTAAACAGGATCATTAAAATTATTACTAAATAAAGCTGAAAAAGAAAAACATATGAAAACTTCTGATTCATTCAGCAAACCTCTCCCCAAAAAATTCAAATCAGTTGTCATCCCCCACCTCCCACCTGGTACAAACATGAATACGTGAAGGGGGAGCAGGTAAAGATTCCTTTGAAAAAAGCCAAAGCAAAACATTCATTTCACACTGAGTAGATTCCACTGATGTATTTCAATGCCCTATCAAAATTATTAGTTTTGGAAAATTTGACAAATATTGCAGTAACAGGTTACCTTCTCTAACCAGATTAACAGTCTTGGGAAAAAAACACCATCCATACACATACATCACCCACATCCTAAAGACAAAAAGCTACTGAACGGAAGCTCTCTATACACAGTTATTTCCTCCAGACATCACAAAATAAAGACTTACTTTCACCTAGCAGCTGTTACTCACACCACTCTCCGTGCTCCTCAGATGGACTGGCATAGACCCTGCAGGGAGGGCCACTCTAGCTATGGTACGGTGGCCTTGGAAACCATCAGCTGTGGGCAGTCCAATGGGGGAACCTGAGGTGCCCCTGAGACTGCTTCACCACCCCACTTCAGCATCAGGGCAGACCCAGCCCCAGACTCAGGGAGCTGCAGTAACTTTTTTGTGTAGTACTGCCAACTAGCACATAATTACAACAGAAATCAGCCAAGAAAATCCATATATTCTGTTTTCAGGGCATGTGTTTGTCACATGCTGCATATTTTGTATCTTGCACGTACTTAACTCAAAAATATGATGTCTTTAACTGTACAATATTTGTTTTCTCAAAATATTTTCTTCCAACACATTACTTCCTTTTGCAGCAATATGAAGTTGAAGGGGAGACTTTAATTTGCAATCTTGGTAGCATGTTGGAACATTCTCCTTCCTCTGTATTACAAGAAAAGTATAACTAAGATGTATTAAAATACTTCAAGATGATTGATTCATGCAGCACTGAGGAACACACATGATTTTGAAGCATCTGAAGAACAGGCGAGTCCTACTAAGATTTTTTTTCCTCTACATTGCTTACCCAAATAGAACCCCACTTTTGTGGTATTTACTATCTGTATTTCCGATGTTTTATGATATTTAAAGATTAACTCTTCACAATGCTAAACCCCAAACAATGGGAACATTCCCTCATCACCAGAATTATTCAAAGTTCATTCGCTTTTGCCAAGAACATTTCTTGAGGAAAAGTCCAAACCCCTTAAAACCTAATGATATTTTGTTTCACCCTTTACGGTTCCCTGACACCAACACCCAGTAGCTCACTATTTTTTTTGAAGAACTTTGCTTTTTGGATTTTTCCTTCCTCTGCATTTACTCTTGCTTAAATGATGTGCAGAATCACCAATGTCAATCTTCAATTTTTTAATAATTTTCTAATCAATTTTATTACAGTTATGTCAGCAACATCACTAAGTTCACTTTGTTTTCACTATGCTTGAAAAGATCTTTACATAACACTCACTTGATTCAATACTCACTACAAAAAATTTTAAGAAACGTAGTAAATCCAAGCTTACTTTTTATTTGCCAAGCATCACCCATGCCTCCTGGCGCAGGAAACTAATGGAATACCGTTTTACCTGCAATGTGTTTTACAGAAGTAGCTCAGTCGACAAAAAATAAGAAACCCACAACTTTTACCTTGTGAAAATATATTGGTATTTTAGCTCACTTTAATGTTGAGTGACTATGTGTGAAGAGATGCCTCTTTCAAAACCCTGTAGCATTTCCATTTTGCTTTTATCATGGCTTTTAACAGGCATTCTGTACAGGCTGCAATGCATTTAGTACTGATACCACACTTCACCAAAGCAGCTTCCCCAGAGATTTTCACTTCAGTTATTCCAAACATCTCGGGGGGAAGGGGCAGATTCGAGCATTTAGTAGCAAAAATTCCTATCATTTAAGACCAGCACAAGAAGCTGCTAACCACCTAGAGATGAATTTGTTATCCATCACGGCAGGCATAAAACATGCCATCTTGATGTGTTTCAAAGCACACGGTGCCTGAATTCACTCTGAACTGACTGAGCGTGTGCATTGCTATGCAAACAGCATAATCCTAAATATTTTGGAAACACAAGGTTTGAAATTTTTTCACTTTTTAGTTGAAATAATACATTTTTCGAAACCAGAAAGTTTTGCAAAACATTCTAATTTAAACACAATTTGGGAGCAGGTTTCAGAGGTACTTGAAGAAAAATGAAGATGAAGAAAAAAAATGAAGAAAAATTGTATTCCTTTACTCCATCTTCTGCATTTAAATAATATTTTTCCACTTCCCCCCTCCCCTCCCCAAAGAATTTATATTCTAGAAGAATAAAATAGAAAGAAAACAGAAAAATACTCAGTTTGGCATGGTCCAAATTTTAAATAAAATAATAGTTTACCAAAAGGTAACTTTTCCATCACACTAAGACTGAACTCCATCCACCAGTTTCTAAATTATTCAGGGGCTACATTCTGCAAATGCATCTGGGCAAGTCCAAGTGTGAGTCAGCTCGTCTATTTCATTCTTCATTCTCCTACATGTATTACATCCCCAGTGGTTTCCTAATGAAAGTGATGCTGAGCAAAAATCACTGCTGAACACAGTTGGTTTTAGTGGGAAAGTTTGGTGGGTTTGAATATTTCTTTTTAAGGTTTTTTTGCCTCATGCTTTTCTGATGTAGGTCAATGCAAAACTCATTAGAGTTAAGACTGTTAAACTCTCTTGTTCATGACTTTCCAATTTCTGGTCCTCAAGAATATTTGAAAAAAATATATGTCTGTTTGTGTGCTGGAAGTTGGAAGATACAGGACAATGAGCCTTGTGCTTGCCTTTCAATATCCTTCAGCAAGGAGTTTCGCAGGTCAGATACTCGGCATGTAAAGTACAAAGTACAATCCTGTTTTGCTTGCATAAACACACTCTAGGAGCAAAATACGAAGTAACTTTGCTTGGAAAGAAGAGCATATTAACTTTTATATATCTATTTCATTGCACATAATACCACTTTACTGAAAAAAAAAAAAAAAAGAAAACATCAAGTGCAAAAAGGTCAATAGGACTGACAGTTAGCCTGCAGGCCAGAGTACACTGGGTCAGAGACCTCCAAAGACTTAAATACTAGAATGGTAGTAAATCTGCAAGCTATTCTTCATCATGTAACATAGCAATTATCAGTGTCTTTCAAAAAAAAAAAATAAAATGTTGTATTCTTAAGATAATGTCATTTTTCCATTCTTCCTGAATCTAAAATTATACCAAGCAAATCTACCTTAAAGATCATAAGCAAGGCTAAAAGAGTTTGCAGTGAGTGAAACAGCATCATTCACTCAGGGGACCAAAATAAAAATCCACATTCATTATTCAGGCTGTTACACAAATCAATTCCGATCTTTAGGTAGACAAAGTGTATTCGTCTGCTGGACAAGTTTCTAACCATTGCGCTGTTGAATTCACTAGCTTTGTCTTCAAGTAGTCTATGGGTGGTCACAAATTCTTCTGGTTTCTCTTGGAAACAGATTTCATAGCCCCAAGTATATATGATAATACTTCGGACTACGGACAGAAGTTACAAACTTGCCAAAAATCCAAGCACAGCTTTCTTCACTTCATGTTTCATGACATGAAACAGCCTGCAAATAATTGCTTAGAAGCCACTTGATATCATTTAGAGAACACTATATAACTATTTCAATGGTTTGAACAGCTTTGGAGAGTGTTTACTGACTTTGCTGCTTATTTTAAACAGGTAGTTTTCCTGTTACAATTTTTGGAAATCCGCTTCCACTCTAAGAATTCTCAACTAAATTCTGTGACTTGTAGTGTGAAAAAATACTCAAAAAATGTACTTTCTTTAAATGGTAGGGTATACTCTTCCCAGTCATGTCAGCTTCATTAAAACAACCCTAGAAACACATTTCCTTCCTGATTTTCAACCTTCCTTTCCACAAGAAGAATATACGAACGAAAAGAATTTAGAACTGCAAATATTTCCGATTCTTTTCTTTGGAATTGCTGCAGTTTCCATTCACCATGTTATAAGCACATTTTAAACAGCTTAAGTACGTTCTGCTTTTTCTCAGAGAGTACTTTGGTAGTATCCACAAAGGAAAAACATTTACATTCTGATAATTAGGTGAGCTACATTTATATTTTGGCTTGTAATATACGCTACGGCTACTGATAACACAAAGTTGCTAATGTACTCCTACAAGAAAGCCAAAATGTATGTGAAAGAATCTTGATGAGTCTTAATGAAAATAATACTCCTAGACCCAGCCTGTAAAGGCTTCAAAAAGCTTAATGATTTTCTCAGATGTGCTGTAACAACAAAGAATCTCATGGTTCAGTGTCAAACGTCTGCTAGAAGCCAATGTTCATCACAACTAGAATGACTTGTTCATCATAGATTCCATCAATAATTGTTTCAGTATGTGAATGTGATCAATGTAGCTCTCATCAAGTATAAATCAAGCTATGTATTTTCTAATGGGACCTTCAGCATTCTCATGGATCCTATTCAACAGGAAGATTTGATCAATACATGAGCTCAAGTGACCAGGCATCTTTCTCAAAATGGTAGTTATTTACATATACAAAATGATAAAAACATCCTAATTTTCTTGGCATAAAGCATTTAAATACTGTGACTGCATACTGAAAGAGGCAAATAAGAAATCCACTGCGCAGCACTAGATCACAGTAGAACTGCATCTAAAAGCTGCCCAATTTAAACTCAATGAACATGTTTAAATTATTATGTCCAAACAGTGATGTCAGTGGCAAAGACTCCATTAGATCAACAGTACAAGAAAGGACATTTATCAAAGATAAAGGGAAATAGCGAGTGTATCCACTTAGAGCCCTTCATTTCCTAGAAAAGTGATTTCGTTTCTACAAGTTAACGGCAAAGTTCAGTAGATTCAGTTCTTTTTTGGTGTCACTGCCTGAGCAAAGCCTATCAAACTACATGACAAGAGATAACTGCTGCTGATAATTATCTCCCTTTCATCAGCTTCTTATTTTTACCAACTCCTTTAAAACATGGTTCTTGGATGATCTGTCACGGATGGACGCAGACTGACCTGGACCCAGGCATTTTACCACAAAGATTTTTCTTTTTGGTAAACCACAAAGAATGGGTTAACATGAAAAAAATTAAAGTTCAGACTCTCAAGCTAGACCTTTAAATTATAAACATGAGGCTATAAATGCACCTTATTTTCTTGGGTATATTTGTTTTCAAAGATTCAGGCTCCTTGATTTTACCAGCCTGTCTTTTTATGCTAATATCTCCAGTGACTAAATAAAGCTAAAATACTACATAATTAGGCAAAATATTTCTCGAATAGCACAATTTTAAAACTCACCTAGTTATACCATCTCTTTTTACATGAATAATGAGTTCTAAATTAAATGCTGTATTGTGGTAATTCCAGAACAGTTTTAGGCTAAGACAGTCCTGCAAACCTTCCTCCAGATTTGGTTCATTTCCCACTGCTATTTCAGAAGAAAAATTCCATTAGCAGACAGATACAGCAACGTGTGTTTAGAGTGAGGGATTTGTCCTGAGGAGCAAATGGTGGGAGCCAGCCATCCAGTGGGTGCGGAACCTCTCTCTACTGTGGGAACTTTTGGGAATCAAATCCTGCAAGTTTTGGGGAAACTCATACCACAGTCTCCATTGAAGACAGCAAGCCAACTACCGAGACCACCATACATTTATGAAAGCAGCCCTCCCTCAGACCAACCACCAAACAAAGTGTTAGCTAGTAACAGTCATGGTCTTCTGCATTCATCTCAAGATACTGACAGCATCCACTTCAACCTCTGTTCAACACTTTCAGAACCCCCCCGCCACCCTCAATGTCCTTTCATGTCCTACTAGAAGAAAAATAGCTATATTCCTGCTCTTATAATATGCAAAAAAACCCATACTCTAAGTCCCCTGACACGTATTTGGTCTGTCCGCAATTTTTGTGCACACTTTAAAAAGGCTGACTACCATTACAACGCCTGGCATACCCAGAAGAATCCTTGCAATCCTCTCCAGTGACGATCAATAAGATTGTTTGAATATTTGAGAGTCATTTCAGCCTTTTTCCCCCATAATCATTTATTAATACATTTTTACATTTTTCCAAATAACTTTCGGTAATTTTAAAAGTGAAAGGGAAGCCTGCTTTCTTTGTGCCTGTTAGACCTTCTGCTTGAAAGAGCAAGGCAAAAGGAGCAAGTGCACAGAGGTTGCCGAGTTACTTGCTCCTCAGCTGACATATAGTTTTCCTTTTATAATAATTTCTGATATAAAAGAAATAGAGTTATATATTGATATATAATTCAGGAGATTTTATATTTTTCAATTAAATGCCTTTCAACCTTTGCTCTTTAAAGGTTATAGGAATTCATGATTTTAGCCTCTCTTCAGAGTTCCTATCTTTAGTCATAAGGTCAATCAAATTCCCCTTTTCAAATGTTACATCTTTAAAGAATATGGTAACCAGAACAAAAACAATATCCTAAGTGAAGTCAGAAGATTTCATAACCTTTACATATATTCCTTACATTCTTATTCCACTACTGGCTTTCGTACCCCTACCCCTTCCCATTTTTTCCTCTCTCCATGTTTCATGTGTGTTTTCAGCTATTTTACTGATGTCTCCATACTTTAAAATTATAAATAGATCCAGTCCACCTCGGTTCCTTTGGGGCTGCTACTTGTCTGTAACAACTTGCAAAAGAATCTGCAGGACTGCCTTTCTTTCCTTACTCTATAAATACTAATGAAATACCACACAGTTTGATGTTTCAAAGCTATCTTAAGTTTACCTTTAGAAGGGATTACACTAAAACAAACTCAATAAACTTGCATGAGTTACACTTGCAAATTGTTTCCAAGTTGCATACATCAAAATCAGGTTTTTGAAAGAGCTATGTTTATTAAAATAAAACCTGCACCACTAAAATTTGACCATTCATTTAAAAAATTCAATCAAGTAACCAATCAAAAAAATCCCAAACCCTAACTACCACAAGACTGTGCTGCCATCTCCCTATTTAGATGAAGACACATCCAACTGCCAGAAATACCAGAAATTTCTTAGCAAAGTAATTTTAAAATTTTCACATTGCTGCAAAAAATACAACAGAAGACTGGATGGTAGATAAATATTATATCATTTAGATAAAATACCTGAAAGAAAATACCCGTAAAGGAAAATTGAACTAACTTTCTTTCCTTTTCTTCTGACTTCAGTTCAGTTAGAGCTAAACTGGTAGGTGCTCAAAACCATTAAAAGTATAGGCATCAATGTACAGCCTAAGCAATTCATATATAACTGAGTCCCACTGTGCTTACTATCACAGATACTTAACACCACCATGTCTCGGACAGAAGAACAGTGGGTCAGTTTTGAGCAGCTACAAGACCTTTAATAAGCAGTTGTGCAAAAGGGCAAAGTTTATCTGATTGTACACTGCATATAACTTGGTGTAATTCAAGTCATTTGGAAGATTTCTACGGTAAAGCAGGACTCAGCATTCCCTGAAGGCTGCTCACTTTTGTTGTCTTTAATCAGCCTGTTTATTGCACAACACCAGTATCGTTAGCAGGGCCACCAGTGCTTCCTCTCTCACCACCACCCCCACAGGAAAAAAGTTTATATTAAATGTAACAATTCCTTTCCAGAGAAAGGCTATTGGTTTGGTTACTCTCTCCAAACACATTAATGCAGTAATAAATTAATTACGAATACTAAAGGGTTAGTGCTGGTTGTGGGTTTTGGCTATCTGAGAGCAATGACTCACCAGCTACGCCATTTAAGATGACATCTCTCCCACAAGGGCTTTCTGAGCCACAGAAGCACTGCTCCGAACGGTCCCTCCCATATCACTGATGTCTAAATTTCTAATCTGGTTAACATATTTTGCAGTCAGGGTTAAGATAAACCATCTGGACAATGTTGCTACAAATTCTTTCTTGGCTAAATGTAGTTTTTATTGTAATTTGCCTCATTTCCTCCTAATATAATAACAGAACGTTGCTTGTGTGGATACACTCCAGTGACCTGACAGACCTTTCTATCAACTTCAAAATGTCTCACCACATACTCTTTCTTCATTTCAACATCACCAGTTTCTCCTTATTTGTCTTCTTATGAAAATGTGATATTGAAACCGGCTGCTACAAAATGCCAATTCAATCAGTGTCCTGAAATTGATAACTGATTATTTTCAAGTTCATCCATTTTAGAAAACAATCAGTTGGCTTTTCAGCCACCAAATCAGAATAACTGGGTACTCTTGAGTTTTACTTCTTACTGCAGTTCTTCAGTGTCTCTTCTTTCTGCTGCAGCAATTCAGAAATACTGTCTTACAGACTATGATTCAGTGACTTCACCGAATACTCTAAGTTCATTGCTCTACTCACACATATGATCATGAAAGCATTTATATCTATCTCAGCAGCTATTTTAACAGTACAAACAGAACCACAGCCTACAAATAAAGAGCCCATCTCCTTGGCTATTTCTTACCAGCAAATCTAAGGATCTCCTGAAACCCCACTGCATGCTTAACTTGGTGTAAGACATTAAAGCTGAGATATGGTAACGCGAAAGCCAGGTTTAATATTGCCCCCCATTCTTCTTTTTCTAAAGACTTTGTTCCATTTGGCATCTTCCCCTTCTTCCAAGACTGCTGCTGTCACCATTTGTCATTCGCTTCTAGTTTCGCCAACTGCATTCCTGGATTTATTTCTCAGATGCTCTTTTAATTTTTCACTACATCAGTTTATATTCTTCATAATTAAGTAAAAAAAAAAATAAATGTGCTTTTTGTCAAGCAGTTCAATAATTAAAACTTTCTAATTTCTAAAAGTAATTTAATTCCCCTAAATATATCCTATTGTACACAAACAGCTCACATTCAGACATTACTCACACTGCACTGTCAAGCCTTAGTTTTGAGTTTAAAAGATTACACCCTAACTCCAATTTCTCTTGAGTTTCCTGTCTCGTTTAGTTATGGCTGTTATTTTCATGAAAAGCCATTTGTTGGAAGAAATGTCAACACACTCTGCAGTATTCCTGTTCTTCAGGTGAATCTAAGATGCCACAGAAGTGGCTAGATTGGAGACTAAATAGAAAATACCAGAGAAGCAGCTACAACATGCGTCCAAACAACACAGTAGAGAACTGCCTCAACTCCAAGTCTTGGAGAGACCACCACCAAAGCACTTCACTTACTCAGCATAGATAGTTACTTATACAAACATGCAGCGCAAAAAATGCAAAATGTGGTAATACGCTTCAGGAGAGAAAGAAAAGAGGATGGGAATTTGATTCCATTATGTGAATTGGGCAAACTTTTTTTCTTTCTTTCTGTAGATTTCAATTGCTATTGTTTCTCTATGTCTAGTAGTGTCTTTTATGTGATATTTTTTGCTATTCTGCCTTGTAGTGCTTAGGCACACTCTTTTGGTCAGCAAAGTACTTCTGTGATTCCTTGTATATATTTTCCTAGCTGTACCTACTTAAAATGCTACCCTTCTCCTTGAAAGCAACTTGTTCAAGGCCAAAGGAACATCAAGCAAGTATCAGAAAAAAAAAAAAGTATTTTGCTCTTGTACAAATCACATCATTTCTGTCCATTTCTGTGTCCTCAGTCAGAACCACAGTCTTTCATGCCCTATACCAGATAAAGGGCAATTTCCAATGTCACCAGAAGAGTAAGATGCCCTCCACTAAATTCCACGTATCACCGATGGAGGGAAGGTAACAGTGGTGCCACATGAAGAGGGATGGCCATCCCTTTCAGACAAGGCAGGCATCCTCTCCCTGCAACTCATACCTTCCTCAGAAAGGCTTTTACGGGTTTTTCTTATTTTCAGTATGCAGAGTAAGGTATAACTTAAAGACATCATCCATACTTAAAAATGTACAGAGATTATTTTTACACGTAAAAAAACCCATAAGGGTCCCTTTACGGCTGACATCCCTGATAGCACATCCAAATGCAATGAACTACCTCTGATGTTTCAGAAAGTTCACCTGGTGGTGTCTGTGCTTTTTTTGCTATTCTTCAATATAAATATTTCCTGGAACAGAGTTGAGATTTAAACTGGAAGGGACACACTCCCTATAAAAAGCAAACAGTATCTTATACATATCCATATACAGGATTACAGTTGTATAAACTACAACAGTTTGATCCCTTCTTCTCTCCAGAAGGGCTGGTTTCACACCTTCCCCGTTCTTTCCTGCTGAGGGGTGCCAAGGCTGGGAGGGAGCCTCTGGGCTCAGGGCTCACACTGTTTTGTGATCTACGTAGATGTATTAAGAAAAAACAGACAGGATTGAGCCTAATGATGCATGGCTCTTCCCAACACCACTTCGGTGAACATTCACCATAGCAGAAACTTGACTAGGGTTTGCCTTTGATGTATAAACTCACAATTTAGTAAACAAAAACATCTGTGTCCAGACAGATAAACACAGACCACCACTTGTCAACACAACCATCAGCAAGAACTGGATATTTACAGATTTGTGTAATCACTGAAACTGTACTTTATGACACCATTTCTGTCTGAATTTTTTTCAAAGCCTTCTTCTAATCCCACAACACAAAACTCAGCAGGCTTATTTATACAGGAAACAAGAGCAATGCTGAGCGTTTCCAAATCACTCCCTTCTACCAGCTTTAAGACCACCCAATTAAAATCTATTCACACACGGGGTCATGCAAAGACAATACAGATGGTGGGATAATGGGTCTTTTTCAAAAACAAATAAATGAATAAACCAGATCTTGAATGTTGGGGGTTGTTGGTTTTGTTGTGGGGTGGGCTTTTTTCCCCACTTCCAAACTGTGTTAAAACCAAACTCATGAAACAAGGTGGGGGGCAGGAATGTCTGCTCTTTCTGCTTAAATGTTTGACTAACTAGAGACTGAAATTCACCTTTTTCCCCATAATTGCTTGGCAAATCAAATTTCCTTCTAAAATGCAAATTTATTCCATAATATAAAAATGAATACATAGAAGCAGAAAGGTTTACATGTCAAATGGCAATTTTCCTAAATGTTTCACACTTTAACTTGTTTTCTTTTTTCATATCTTAGCCACGACAAAAGATTTAATGGCCATCATTACTCAGATGTTTTGTCAGCGTACCATGATGAATGCACTCTTTCTCTGTGTTATTCAGAGTTACCTCCCAAGATTTCTCTTCTGTGTTACATTAACAACACCATTCATACTTAACAATTTGATCTATCACACATTTGACTAACATTAGCCATTCTGTTAGCCATTCTGTGCAAAGACTTCTTGATTCATGGAAAGGTAGTTACTAAAATTAAATATATCAGTGCCTCTTAAAAATGTATTTTCTTTAATTACTAATATACATTAAACAGGGTCAATCCATTAGCACAGATATCCCATAAGCTGTCCATGAAAGTAAGTGTAAGGAGAACGCATAATCAATTAATTATAACCATTCTACCTGACCTGGGGAGATGGTGCTACCTCCTCTCTCAAAAATCTCTCCTCGGGAGCATAAGAAAGGAATTGTCAACAGAAACAAGATGAAAAGCCAAAATCCTTCTGCTCAGCTACAGGACACCAGGAATGCACAAGGCCAAGCCGTATGATTGCACCCCAGGAGGCAGGTAACATATATTGCAAAGCTTTAGCTCCTTCAGTCTCCCAAATCCAAATATATGCCATCCCAACTTGAAAGGACATAGATGGTATAAAGGGAATCATTAGATAACATCAATCCCCTCCCCTGTAATATCTTCCCCTCTCCTTTTCCACATCACTTTGCAAAAAGAAACTAAGAAACTGGAAGAGCTACAGTAGGCAGCGCTGTTAATACACAGCATGCGTTAAGCACCGTGGGTAAATCATCAGGTGCTCGCCAGCCTCCAAAGACACCTTCCCCAGCTGCTAATGGGCTGTCTCCTTCAACTCTGTCCTTCACAGCACAGTCACCTCACCAAAACCCTCGCTTTGCCCTCCTCTCTTGCATCTTTCCCCTCTGGGTCTCCTACCTCTTGTTTGCTCCTTTAACCCCTTAATTTAAATCCTAACCCCAGGCATTAGAGGGGGAAAAGGGCACTACCACCACCAGCCATTATCTTGTTCTCTCTGCTTGTAACCTTGCTCCCCCATCACCCCTTGTCCTGCATATTTAGTTTGCAAGTTCCTCAGGGCCGAGAGTTTCTGATTCATCAGTGTACAGCGCTGCACAGCGCAATGAATCACTGCAGGGCTAAATATAAATATACTCAGGGTCAGGCAGTAAAGAACTGTGTACTAGGAAAGCTCAAAGACTGAATCCAAATGAATTAAAACATGAAACAATAATGAAGCCTTAGGCATCACTTTCAGAGGTACACACTCAGGGCGGAACAGCACCTGACTACATCATTAGCACTGAATGAAAAATGTGAACCTTTACATGCCAGAACTTAGAACCTACTACATTTTCTTTTTATAATATTCATTTTTGCTTAAAAACTTAAACTACTAAGAGAAATTAGAACACGCTTTGGACACTCATTCAACTAATGATTGACTTTTTCAAGTAAACTCCCCATTGACTGTGGGAAATCAATATGGATTTTTAATGGCACCTATAAATCTTGCTGTATCTGACATAACTTGCAAACAAATAGAAACAATCTTCAAGAAACTATTTTGTTCGATTACAAGGTATGTAAAAAAGACAAATAATGACTATCTAGACATCTTCACCACTATGCACTTCACTCACTTGGAAGCATCAACAATAAAAAAAAACCTAAATTTATTGGTAAGTTGGGGGTTTTTTTTAGTTTTACAGAATTTAGATGATGGATCTACAAATAAGCTGTTCTTTCTATTCCAAAAGAATATTGAAGATTTTATTTATGTTTCTTTCCAGTAGTGCTTGTGCTCATGACTTCTTTTTCAAAGGGTCTTCAGAAATTAGTATATAACAAATGAACTGTATGTGCATAAAACTGCAACAATACATCAAAATTTATAGTATTTAGAAAAAAATCATTTTTCATACTTTGATATAAGTATCATAATATCTTTACATGGAACTACTTTGAGCAATGGGTTCTTAGCTGGTGCTGAATCCTCCTTTGAAAACATGCCTTTAATTGCAGTTAACATTTTACTTGCAGAGCAAGTAATAAAGAGAGATGAAAACGTAGTGTTAGCGTTCCCCAGAAAACTCCTCAATACACTATTTCTTTTATATTATCTGTAATTAAAGATTATAGCATAGAAGCACTGACCATCTATATTTTCTCCTGTCCTGTCCAAAGTGTTTATTTTCCCCTTCTGTCCTACAGGAATCATTTGCACAATTAAATCTCACCCATATTAGCATAAATTACTTGAACAAATGCCATGAGCTAGAGACGAGATTTGAAAAATCCAGCTCATTGTATCTGAAAAAAAAGTTTGACTTTTTATAGATAGGTGAGGGCATCAGTCATTCCATACAACAGAAAACAAGGGCATACACAACGTATTGCACTATCATGGAGAGAGGAATTAAGCTGGCAAAATTAGACCTTTTCCAGACCATCACTTAAATGAGGTAAATTCCTTCAATGCCATAAATAAGATATAACATTCTATTTATAAATATTAATGTTATTGGACTAGAGACAAAGCTAGAAATACCAAATTTTTAGTGTATTGCTTATAGCATTATCAATGGTTTACTCCACTGAAGAGCCTGTATTCCAGTTTTAAAAACACAGGAATAATTCAGGACTTGAAACTTTGCAGGCAGACCCCATTTTTACTGACAATCTTTATAGAGAAGTGCAGTAGGACATAAATCCTTTCCGGTTCACCATCTGAAAGCAATCAATGGCATGGTACAGAAAACGCACATTTTAGTGGAGAATGAAACCTTTTCACATTTTTATTTCGAACCATGATGTAGAGTCCTGCAGCAGAGATGTGAGGCACCTCCCATAAGGGATCAATTAAGTAATTACATAATGACTCTAGCTGTAGTGTAAGAAAAACTCTGCCTATATTTTTATTCTAAGTGGACAGGCTGAAGAGGAAGGGGAGAAAAAACCCACTCACTGCCACACTCCAACGTATGTGACAAACTGGATTAATTTACCCATGTCGACATCCATTTCAAACCGCACCTCAAAGCCAGAAGTCCATTTTCAAAAGGAGACAGCTGTCTGTAGTCACATCCCAAAGAAACCTGCCTGTCAGAAACACCACACCACAGCCCAGCAACCAAAAAAGCCACTTCAGAGTAAAAANAAAAAAATCTAGCTCTGTTTTGTCAGAAGAAAAAAGGGGGGAAAAAAAACCAAAACAGGAAAAAACAAAGAAGAAAAACCCCAATAAATCTACTTGTTCACCAGGTTTAGACCTACAGAGCACTGCACTGCAAATCCCGGCCCAGGTTTCTGCCCTTCTCTCTCTGGGAAAGGTGCTGCAACTTCGAAGCAGGGAAAGGTCAGCGGGGCTACGGGGAGAGATGTTTTTAAGACTTTTCCTTCCTAACCCCTTTACAAAGATTTCAGAAACAAGGAAGCTGTCTGCATAGATCAGCACTGAGAAGAAGAGGATGAGCAGTTCCTTCCACACTGCTGCGGAAGTTAACGTAGAGAATATCTAGCAGAGTTGTGCTCATGAGAGCCTGCACCGCAACTCGGCCTGATCCCAGACTGAATTCCCTGCCTCGGCCTATCAGCCATTCGTCTGTCTGCAGTTCATTTATAACTAAACTTAGCACAGGAAAAGGACACTTCAAAGAAACTATACAAAGGATTGTGAAACACTAAGAGGTTTAGGGCATTCAAGGAAGAATAATTCTAACCTACTAAAGAGAAACATCATTTTGACCTTAATGTGCTTTGTTCAGCTGTCATTGATTTTGTCAACTGTGCTATTTCAACAAATACAAGAAATTATATTCATCTCCTCTGTCCATTTCACATTTATATATAGTTCGACAGGCTTGTAATTAACAGCCTCACAAAGAGAGTCAGCTCGTGAAATTAAGCAGCAGAAAATGAAGAGAAGTGAGGAGGTTTGTTTGAAAGAAAAATACCTATCCAAAGCACAGCATGGTTTATACAGCTTAGTGCATACTTGTTGCAATCTAAAAAAATACTACAACCATGAAATCTATGATGAGAATGCTTCATATGAAAACCACCACAGGATTAAGTTCAAGAAAGGAATTTCTCATGCAAACTTTGCACTCTAATCTGAACTTTTACTGTAAGCATTCACTTTCAGTTCAATTTTATTTCAGGGGATATTTAGCCAGATACTCTGGAAAATTTGACTTGCTCTTGTCTACTTTAGGAATTAGAGGAGACCAGAGATCACAGCTGTCTGGAACAAGATTATGTTTGTAAAGTACAAAAATATTAAAGATGGGAATACTTTTAAAACAAACAAACATAAAAATCTTAAAGCAAACACAGATATCTTTCATCTTATTAAGAAAACATATGACTATTTCCTTTTTCGTTCTGTAGGAAAGAGCCTTATTCAATTGTATTAAGAAACCCTCACAAATTCAGATAGGCTTTTTTCTTCCACACAAATTTCTAACTAATTTTGTAAACGTACATTATGCAGCAAAGAATGTCTGGTGAATAAATGATGCCATAGCAAAATAAAATGTGCCGATTTCTGCATAGCAACTTCTGAAAGAATTCCAAGATTAAAGGAACATAAAAAATGAATTACCCTTTTTCACCTCTCAAGAGAGTAATCCTTCAGGTCAGCTTTGAGGTACATCTGAAACAAATGGTAAACTGTTTGGTAAACACAAGGATTTTTCAGCAGCCCTTTTTGAAGGAATCATGGGAACGTTTAGATCTAATCACAGCATAAAGATAAGTTCAAACTAAGACTGGATCTTTTTATGCAACCTGCCTATAAAGCACACAACATGGAAAAAACAGGGGCTCTGAAAAAAAACAGAAGTCATACTGTCTTTGCTTTTACTTTTATAGTCTTTTTTTTTTTTTTAGAAACCACTTAAACATACTGCTTATAATCTTATATCTCAAATTAGTCCCAGTAACTAAAAAACTCGGTCTTACTCCCCATCACTTCATCAAAGGAGAAGAAAAAAAAAGATGAATGTACCAGAAAACTTATGACGCTTTTATAGTTTCCAAGAGTTTCCAGTTTGTGATGAGAAGGGGTTCCCCTGCTGCCACCCTGACCCCAGCCAGGCAAGAGGCAGATGGTGGCATGAAAGCCTGCTATTATCCGTACAGCCACAGCTAGCGCTGGCAAAGTACCTCCAAATGCTTCTGCTCCTTATTACCAGCACTTGACACACAATTCAGACTGAAATACACTGCTTATGTACTTAGTGGAGAGGTTTTCCCTGAATTCCTATAAATCCAAGAACGGGGTATTTTAAGGACTTAAAACCAGGCAGAGCTTGGACACAACACCCTCCTCCCCACACCCTGCGCTTGGTTTTTGTCGTGCAACAAACCCAGCAGGAAGGTCCCCATCCCCCCCCTTAACATAAGGGATGGGATCCTTGAAGGAGCCATGACTGTATCAGCAAAGCGACTGCATCATTCCCAGCACTGATGAAAAACATCCCACCTACGCTTAAAACAAAAATGCTGCACTCTCAACTGCAGAAACAGCATTTGTATCTATCTGAAAAGGGATGGCAAGTCTTTAATTATTAAACCAATTGCATTTAGCAGATGGTCAAAGAAAAGTACTTTTAAGAAGTTGCCCAGAGGGTTATAAAAATGAACAAGCTAAAACAGCTGCCAGCTGGTGCGTGAAATCAATAACGAGAAAACGAGTCCTACTGTATCTTTGTGCTCATTGTCTGGCCGAAGACAGCGAGGACAAGGGAAGGGGAACGTCACAACCCCGGTGAATGGAGTACGTGTATCTAATTAGGGAAAGACAAACATCTGAAGTTAGGCTGAAACAAGAGAGACCGCGCGAGCATGTCCCTGCGACGAGGATGCAGGGGATGGATAGGGAAGCTGTGACGAGTCCTAAATGCATGCCTTGTTGTTCACTGGCTGATTCATCACTTGTTTCCAAAGCCTGGGAAAATTCAAAATGCGTCTAAACAGCACAAGCACTCTGAGGGCAAAAAAGCCAAGTTAGGCAAACATACGAAAAGTTTTAATGATTTTCTTCACTTGGTATACATCCTAAAAAGTAAAGAAAGTGTACAAAATGAGTACACTAAAAAGTTAGGTGAAAGCTTTTCCGTATTTAATCACAACAAAGTATTATGTGGCTAAGGACATAAAGTAATGTTAAATCTTAATCTCCCAAGAGCAGCAACTTGGTTATCACTGATTTTTATTCTTTAAACTGCACTTTAGGCCCTGTGTTCAGATTAGAATTTTTCAAACCATGGGCCTCTCATGAACTTTAAAATAACATTAAATTTCTACAATAAGATGGAAAGACCTCAAGCAAAAATCTAGAGGATAATAAACATTACTAAAGAGGTGAAAATCAGGTAAATTTTAAAGATTAATTTTGTTTTATTTAAATCATTAAAAAAACCCCACCAACTTTTAGCATAGGAACCTGACTAACTTGTACATAAAAACAGGTGGGGGTTTTGGCAGATCATCTGTTAGCTGAATACCTTATTCCATGGCCAAAGTCCTCCCCTACATCAGCTGAAAACAACAGTTTGGTTCAGCAAGCAACAGGGTTGGTTTTGGGGTGGGTTTGTTTTTGTTTGGGGTGGGTGGTGGCATTTTGGGGTGTTGTTTTTTTTTAAGATTCACTCTCAAGAATGATGGGTTATTTGATGAAGAAGGGGGTGAAAGAGGAAAGCAGTCCCATGCAAAAGTAAACAATAATTAATTGCAAAAAATCACATTAAGTAAAATTTCAGCTGCAGATGAGAGGTATTGCAGTAGCAGTACGCTTAAGAAAGAGAACACCCTATCAAAGACATAAGTATACTAAATCACAGAATCTTACTGACTTGTCACCGTGGTTTTTTCCCCAGTGAAGGTCCATTGATAAAGAGAGGAAAAATAGATTAAGAAAGGTAGAATAAATTATTAATTGCTGCTCAAGACAGCAAAGATAACTCAACACAAAAGCATTCCAAATGTTATTTTTAGTATATAAATAGTACACTCTGTTTTAACTTACATCAGCTGTTTTCTTTATCAGATTTTTATCTTAAGATGGAAACAGTACACATCGCTCTAACTCTCATCAGCTGCTGTATTTTGTAGAATTTAATCTTAGCAAGAAAATAACGCTCTGTGCTTGAACTCACATCAGCTGTTTTTCCAGTTACTATTGACACAACATATTGAAAACTTTTCTTACGCACACAAAGACTCTGCGTCCGTATTAATGCGTGGAAGTGATACTTCCTGGGGACATCCGGATATGGACAACGCAATTAGTATTAGAGTATTTGGTTTATGCAACGGAATGCTGCTTTTTGCAAATAAAAAATTGGCTTTATTCCCATTCACATGACAGACAAGCATTTACAAGCCAGCTAGGATATGTGCAGGTTGGTAGTGGTCTTGCATGAATTGAGTAAATATGATGTGCAATTACATCCATTCTGACACATATTTGATTAAAAAGAAGAGGGATGGCTTCTTTGATGTTCCTGGAACTGGATTTTCATTGCCATCATGGTTCGGCTTGTGTTTTTTTAAAAAACACCTAGATTGGTAAGCAAGGTTTATTTTCCGCAGCTCAATTTACCTTCTGTTATCACATAAATTCTGTATAAATAAAGTACCACCGTCATTTTTCTTTTCTGCTGTTCAGCAAGGCTTACTTTCAATCACACAATATATAAAATGTAGATTGCTAGCACTGAGCATTAATTTTGTCTGTTCATTTATTTAGGAATCCTGAAATAAGCTCCTGAAACATTGCTTACAGCAGAACTGTAAACTAAAAGGCACTGGAATAATAAAGATAAGGCTGTCCCATTTAGAAAGGGAAATTTCTACATTCTTGGGTAAACAGAGCGCTCTCATAAATCGAGCAATGCCTTTTAGAGCTGTCACTGTGACTTGAGTCTAGATGGCCCATTGTGTTTCCTAAGAAACTTACTTAAAATATTTACTGTAGAATTGTTTTAGCAAGAATGACGAATAAATTTAACTCTTTTTAACAAAATATTTTGTTAAAAAGTATGCTTTTCATGAAGTTCCTTTTAATAGCTGAATAAACACGACTTGTAAAGCAACTGAATCACAGCTTCCAAGATCTGTATTTAAGTATGTGTACAGAGATTACAAACACACAGAAATTAGCTTTATTTGTACTCTACAACTAGGAAATTTATAGGAATCACTTTATTTTAATCAAAATCTGCGACATGCAACTCCCCGTCCTCTTCCAATGACAGAGTCACACAATGTTTTGCCCCTGGTGACCCTAATGACAAGCACCAGTCATGGTTAAAAACTTTCATTAAAAAAGTTGTGATAATTGTGCTGTACTTTCTTTATTTGTATATAAAAGAACTACCCATTTGACACTTATATTCTTGACTGGAGGATCTAAGAAAATAGCATGAAACATCATGTCAAAGAAGAGGAAGAAAGAACAGCAAAAACCCGATGTTGTTTGCACACTGAGCTTCTGCAGTGTTACAGGAGACACACAGAAAGCAGCAGACAGAAGCAGAGTTTCAGGAATAAGATGAATGTAAGGAGGGAATGGAGAAAGTACTGACCCAAGCAGGAAAAAGAATAGCAAAGATCATGAGACCATTTCAAGTCAGCTTCAGTTGTAGGTATAGGCCTGCGTAACTTAATTGTTATTTTTTTACCATCTGACAGATGTTTGATGACCAATGAAAAAATCATCAACAATGTCAGTCCAGCCCAGAGTGAACAGAACAACCCATCAGAAGTACTTCAGCCATGACTAGCACACTTCTTGGCAGACTCATTAAGCATTAAGAGATTAAGCATTGCAGAGGCAGAACGGCAAAATTCATTCTTAACCCTGGAATAGTTCACACAACGTATCTGGCGTATGGATAAAACATAGGTATTTAAGTATGTTTTGCAGGGTTGGGTTTGTTTTTTTTTTCCACAGAAGCTAGGGATTGCAGCCTACAGCTGTATCAATTCCACTTTTACATTCAGCAAGTTCACTTTTACAGAAAAAACAAGTTTACAGTAAAACTTCAAAGCTTAATATTATGATGCTAAACACTGAATATGTACGACTACTTTCTGAAAAATTGTATTATCAAAAAAATGTTACTGATCACTGGTTTTTTTTTTTCTTAATCCACAAAAACCATTTCTATAAATATATTCTTTTTATCAATTAACTCCTACTCAAGCTACTTGTTTTGCTAAAAAAACACATTAAATTAGTCTTAAATGCATGTGCATAACTTGAGACCTGGTCATCATTTCCTCTTCTATTTTTATTACACAAAAATAAGCACTTTTGTGTGTGTGCAAAAAATTTTCTGTGTTAAATAAAGGAACTTCCAACTTTAATAACACAAGTTATATTTAGCATAGCTAAATAAAGATATTTAAAACTCACTGTCCATTTAGGTTGTTTTACAACACAAAATGCCACTTCTGAAGTAAATATTTTTATTTTTTTAATGAATTTTTTTAAATTATATAAGCCTTGTCAAAAAAAAAGTCTCATAAATGGGAAATCCACAACAGTTAGTAATGACATAATGTGTTCTGATTGTCATGAGGTAATGGTAAAAGGACACTGATGTGCAATGATTCAGACTCCTCAGAAACATTCGCAGGAAGGAATTTATATATGAATAATCTGCTCTGTAATGAACAACACAATTCTTCTGCATTGTAATTATAAAAATACAAACAGCTTGACCATGAACACAATGACCTATCACCTTTAGCTCAATAGCAGTCACCCTCTGAATAATTTCTATAAGACAAATACAGGCAATTACAGAAATACATAATGAGTACCAGTCAAAATCACAGACAAAAAAACCAGCTTAAGATAAAGCTAAAAATCAGGAATGTTTATCAATAACTTAAAGCTTTTCAGAAGTTATAATTATGAAATGTTTATCCTAGAAGTGCTGTAACTTGAGAAATTCAGAGGTGAACTGCACCCAAATCAAATATATTGGAAGTGCACAGTTAAAGTATGTGAACAAACTTAATTCTGTCCCCCACCAGAAGGGCTTCCTATGTAATGGTCCTCAGGGATATACGTAGCAACCATTTATTTGACAGATGCAATGAATTTTATGATACTGGTATAAAAGAAACTTTTTTAAAACTTAATTATTTTCTCTCACAGAGTAAGTACTGGGGCCATCATGGCAGACCCGAGCACTTGCCTTTATTATCATAACTTGTCCAAATCTCTTCAAGGAGTTCAAAAGGGCTTAAAGGCTTAGGAGGTGGGAAACTGAGGTGGATTTTCTAAAACACACCTGCTGCTGGATTAACTCTTTTCTTAACAAAGCAAAGACTGAATAACATCTTATAAATACTGTCTCTAGTTCCAACGGGAGCAGACTGGTTCTCTTTGAAAATCCAGGCCTACCTGTGGCAACTTTTCAATTCCGACTCAAACCTGCATCAACAAGACCAAAACTCTTTCAATAGCATTCTGACAATTGATTAGAGCTGCTGTGAAACCACCAGGAATTTAATCCAACCCCTTGTCACAATTCCTGCCGCTCTTCTAACTGGCGCTCAACATTACTCTGAAATTGCAGAAGTGATTGTTTGATAATATACAGGAAGAAGGGGGAAGCATAAGAGGTTTTGATCCCTTCCCAAGCACAAGAACCAAGACCATTGGCTCTAACTCGCTGGGGAACAGAGGAACAACAGCTTGTTTTGGAAGAGTATGATGTATAGGAGACAGCATAGGAGAGACAGGAAGGATTTGCCCACACAAACAGGGAAGTCGCAGCTGAAGTTACACTGCCCAGCGATCACTGGGACTGGCATGCAGCTAGCTCCGAGTCATGTTCACCTTGACTTGAGCTCATGTTCCACGTAGCATAATAGCTCCTACATCTGCCCACAGAGCAGTCCTTCCAAAGGCTATGCCTCATGTCATGTTCTAGACGATAGCCATACACAGTTGATGCAACCTCTTTGTGAAATCTGAACTGCCCCTCCAAACTGTAAAAGGCAGCATGGTAAAAGAATACACCTCTGCTTCTCCAAGTTCTCCATGGCTCCACTTCAAAAAAAACCCAACTCACTAACATTGCTGGATAGTTTTCGAAGATTAAGTTTCTTTCAATCAGTGAATTTCCAAAAGGTATTATGCTTGTGAGAAGGTTTGGAGCTAAGATACTGTTATTTTGTTCTTCAGGAAGGAATTTCAAGTAAGGTAAGAGCTAAAACCAAGAAGGCAAACAAAAATAATGGTAACAATCACCCCTATGTTAGTGATGTCAATTTGACAAGGCCATGTGGAATTCAGCACAACTAGACTAAGTTTTGGTTTCATCACCAGTGATTTACATGGTAATTTAGAACCTTTCTAAAACTGGGGTCCTTGCTAGGTCTCAGAAGAGACAACTTGGCCTGAGACTACATACAGGACCTTTTAAACTGATTTTCATATATTACTATTTTGTAATACTGAAATTCAAGTCTTTGGACTGCTTTTTATGACTTTTCTATCACAACGACATGCACAGTACCGTTCTACTGAAAACTGGCTTGCTAGGCCTTTCATGCAAAGTTATGACATTAAAACCAGAGAATGCAGGTCCATGCTCCATGACAAATTCCATGATGCATCAGTGCACTTTGAAAATAAACTTAAAATTTCAGCTGAAGGTTTCTACAGGTCACAGTGTGGATCTATTGTTCTTGCTGGAGCACTAAATGTCATCTCTACTACCTCTTTTGCCTATCCAGTTATTTCATGTGTTTCCAAACTTTGGGATATTTTCTTCATATAGATGCTCTACACATATGTTCACATTATTTACACCTGTTCCTAGTTTAATAGTTTCTAATTTGTTAATTTCAGGCATTCGTTGTTGACCAGAATCCAACATGTAAACGTATGGGAGCTGCTTCCATTAATGAGCTCGAGAATCTTTTATAACAGTGACACCAATAGGGAGAACAATAGACAGAAAGACCAAACTAATTCCTCTAACATGGAGTACATCATCTCCTTTGTCCTCTCACCCTCTTGGGGAAAAAGAAAAGAAAAAAAAAATCAAAGTCTATGTTAATGTAGTATTTTATTTTCTCTTAAATAGTATTCAGATTAAGTGCAAGTAACTTCAACATAATTTACTAATTTCTCTCAAGAAAGAGTATCCAACAAAGTCCTTGTAGAGAGTGGAACCAGGATGGCACTGGAAAACAAATTTTAAGTCATGTGCTTTATGGAAACCAACCAATGTGCCTTTACCTCTAAGTTAAGTGAAGTTTCCAGGTGTCATCATCACAATATTATTACCCAGGTTATTACACTAGGCTGTCAGATTGCACACTCTAAATACTTGTCCAAAGAAGGACAAACTACAATTCAAAATATGGACTTCTAATCAGGGTCAAGTTTCTGATACACAGCCTATGATATTATGCGTAATACTGTTCTTTATGTAGTGTCTTTTAAATCATCTAATAGAAGTAAAAACCCTAATGAAATATTGCAAAACTCATTTTAGAGAGGTAGCATCCCACTCTACAGTGGCGGTAATAGGTAAGAAATTAGTATGCTACTGTGATTACACTGCTTCCAATAGCCCGCTAAATAGATGAAAGATCTATCTCTATCTTGGATGGTTTTAAAAATTGGACATTAATGAGACTTGACTCACTTGATAACTGTCTACCCAAAATATTCTTGCCTCCAGTAAGAATTGCTGGTACTGTGAGCTAAATAAATTGGATTAGGAGTTTTAAGGTAGGCATCCAGAATACGATAAATAATAATAATTTTAAAAGAATCATTTGTGGACTTATAGCCACATCTCATTTTCTGATTTATTGTATCCTCTATTACTATATCATTTGCTCAGTAAAAATCAAGACCTTTCACCCTGCTACTACAAGAACTCTTTACAAATACACACTTAAACAATAAGCACAATAGTAATCCTGGCTACTGAAAGGAAGAGTTGCTTTCTCTGTCCTTTCAGATCCATTAAACTAAGGGGAGGCAGCCAAGAATGCTTCTGAACCCGTGGGTCTCACATGTATCACTGAGCTATAAATATTTTCCATGTACAGGGTTCAAGCAGCAGTAGTTCATAATAAAAAGCTGCATCCCCAACTGCAATCTAATGGGATCTCCAAACTTCACTGCTGTTGATGGGCTATCATCACATGAAAGTTCCATAACATGAACTAAAACAACATGATGGGTTGCCACTGTCCTTGAAACCTGCCTCCTCTTCTGTTCTTTGTAAGCAGGCCGCTCACACAGCCACACACAGCCCTCTATCCATCTACGCCTGCATTCAGAGCTCACCAATACTTATATGCAGCAAGGTCAGAATTTTTTTTTTAACATTCTTTGATTAATGCTGAGAGCTGCAGCATGTTTAGACAGGGTCATGACCCCAGGCATCCATTTAATCAAATTTCTCTGCTGCTTGTCCCAGTGGAGCCATCGCAACAAGAAACTCTCTCAATGAAAAAAAAAAAAGGAAAAGAAAAAGAAAAGGAAAAAAATGCACACTTCACATCTCACATTGTTTACACGCTGTTAAGTAATTATTTCACTCTTCGACCCCCACTGGCCATCAACAGACAAGTCACCTCCTTGGAGATTCTGAAAAGCTTATTCAGCTGTATATAATTCATTTTGTCTCTTTCCTTCATTGTGAAGCTAACTGCTTAGCTTAAAGACTTCTTTGTGAATACTTAAGTACATGGTGTCCATGCTAATGATCTCACTAATTATAAGCATATTTATCATATACAAAATGTTCTCAGCTATTCTTTCCTAAAACCATCTTACTTCAGCTATACCCTGCCAGCAGTTTCTCACCACATATTTACCCAAACAAATGGGCACCACTCACATGTGCACATTACCTTTCCATGAAATTCTGTCATTACCTGAGTAACCAAGCAAGTTGTTCAATATTTGCTCAGGAGTTTTCAATAACACTCTGATCTTTTATGCAGCTCTTCTCCAGGGCAAAGTGCAGAAGCGAGCCAGGCAGGTAATAAAGAATTACAGTTTGCCTTTATCTAATAGCTCCATCAGTCAGAGTAATAGAGTTGGATAAAATGGTAACCTATTCACCCAGTTCTTCTTAATTGCTACCCTACAACGCAAAAAGAAAAGTAGGGGCAAGAAAAAAGTTTTTTCTAATTGCAGTTCAGAAATTAGAGGTGAATGACTTGAAAGCTAAGCAAAAGCATATAATACCCCCATCTTTTAACCCAAATAAAAACTGACTGGAGACTGCATTACAACCACAAAACAAGTCTTAAAAAAAAAAAAGAAGGGGGAACAATTAATTTGGGGGAACAAAAAGGAGTATTTTACGTTCTGGTTTCTTTTTTTGTGTGTTTTCCTCCTTTCAGAAATAAAGATATTTACAATATTTGGTAGAGTTATTTTGCTTCCTCATTAGAAAGATGGTTATATCAGTTTTGATTCTTACCATGATCCCTCAATATTTCTAAAAAGTAAAGCTGAAAATGGAACAAGAAGTGTTAAGCTTCACATTCAGGAATTAAGGCTTTCAGTTTTATTTTCTCTGGCTTATGTGCGATTTCACCAGTATTTATTTCACCAGTCGCATACACGCCCTGCAGAAGGCAAGCACATCTCCATTATCTGCAGAGAGTCCTTGATGATGAGTTCTACATCCTTTCAGCATGCTCCAAGGACTAGACTTTTCACACTATCATCAAAACTTGTTCACTAAACAAAGGACTACCTGGATCAAACAGGAAAGGAAGAAAGGGAAATGAAAAAAAAAAAAAAAAGAAAGTAAAACAAAAGGTGATCCAGGAAAACTGGGATCAGAAGGAGAAGACTGTAGGTAACAAGGACAAAATAAGTCACAAGTAAAACCATGGTTATATAATAACAAATGAGAATAAAAGAACGGAATTTTTGTTGAGGTTTTCTCCCCCCCCTTACAAGGGAAGCAATATAGTGAAAGAATTGCACAAAGTAGATTTATTTCAAACTTTTTTTGCAGAAGGTCCCCCCCTACCCCAAACCTCATAAGGAATATTCCACCTCAACTAAAGCTGATGCATGTGAACACAGCACCAGCAATGTCAGGAGCATATCGGTGTCAACCAACAGAAATAGAGGCAAACTGGAGACAAGAACAAGATTACATGCAACAGTAAAAATAACTATCTTTCTACTTTTTAATATACATGGGAAAGTTTCTTCATCTTTTTTAGAAAAGGTAGCCAGCATAGAGCCAGATGTCTCTAATAAGTCTAAAAATCTGAACAGGCAGATTTTTAGCACCTTGTATAACCATTTACACATGCCTAGATTGAGCATGAGGCTAGCATATAACTTTAAGCAAACCAGAGAAGCCCTAATGTATAAATACTTTGTAGTCTCTCCGTAAAAATGCAAGCATTAAAGCAATAAAGTACTCCAAATAACAGTCCAGACATGGCATCATATAAGACATTCACATGATATTCAAACTTTCAAAGACACAAGCACTTAAATTCCAAGTTTTGCACTTGATTTTGTTTAAATTCAGATATAGAAAAGACAAATACACACACTATAAATCAAGATCAGAAAGATTTTAGCGTATAAACGTTTTAAAGAGCAGAAAAAATGAACAGAAAAAAGGGGGCACTGCATGGTGTGCACTATAGATACACGTATTTGCAAAACCTCTGAATTTCTGATGAGAAGGATTGTGAGTTTGACTCCCACTGACTTCAGAAGCCTGATAAAAATTTTGACAGAAACAACCAGTTTCTCCCCTACAGTGGCATTCTTGATTCTGTAGATTTATCAGATACAGCATCAGATATCAGCAATACAATATTGTCTTCTATATGTTTCTAGATAAATAGTCCTGAGCAAGGTTAATTTCTTTACCATATTAAATTTAAATATTTAAAGCAAACGTCAAATAGTTTTTCTGAAAGCAAATTCCACAATTAAAATCAAAACACACTCTTCTAAAGCTATCAAAAGCTGTATTGTACAGAAAAAGCAACCAGGAGGAAAAAGTTGTAAAATATCGCATGCATCTGACCTTTGATTTCTTCAGAGCTTACAAAAATACGCTTATTGAAATTTGGGTGAAGCTTTCTGTTTATCTGCCTTTGACATGCTCTCTTACAAAACACTGAGTACGCTTGCAACGTCACTTTTAACTGCTAACTGGTTTTCTTGTGAAATGGAAGAATTGCAATACTAGGTCTGTGTACAACCAGCAAAACATTACCTTCCTTTTTTAAAAAAACCTAAAAAACAATGAAGAAACTGATCATACTTTAAATGTGAACAAGATTCTACCCACTCAATTGGTTATTGAATGGCTTATACAGAGAGAGATCTGGATGAAAGCGCAGGTTGTGACTCAGCCTGCACAAGATGGGAATGGTGCTGCCTGCGGGAAGAACTCATCAGTAATAGTCATTTAATCTGCCAAATTCCTCATGTAGTCACTGTACCTGTGGAAAACTGATGTAAACAAACACACAAAACCAAACCACACACTGAAACACACTGCTGAACCAGACTGTAATGCTTTACATCGAATTTTTATGGCTGTGATTCAATGAAATGTAAAGTAATTAAATATGGGGCTCAGGATGTGCCCAGCCTGTTCCAGGTGGAGATCTGCTTTCATGCATTTCATTATTATATGGGAATTTCTGTATTCCCAGTTTGAGATGGTTATCTTTTGCAATCCACAACACCCTGCAGATAAAAACAACCCTTATAGTGGACTCAGACACAACGCACGGGCACTTGCCAACTTCAGGCTAAACTGTAACAACCAAAAACTCCACATATCTTTTAGTGCAAAACAAACTGGAAAAGGGTAGATTTAGCTGCAGGGGGTTGGAACTAGATAATCTTTACGGTGTCTTCCAACTCTAACCAATCTATGATTCTGAAAGACGACGTTCATCTGTACAGACAATGGTAAAGGCAGGGTTTAATACCTGTGACCACAGACATCAAAGGCCATGGAAAACTATGATGATTACCTGGTCTAGTATATTGAACAATGCAGTCTTAGAATATCACCTGCAAATATGATCATGTCTATTGACTGAAGTCCCTTCAGATACAAAGAAATCTCAGTAGATTCAACATACTTCTCTCACAAAACTCTCTTCTCACTTCTCTACTTACAAAACTCCACTAACTTATGAAATTATCTATTTCTCTAGATACACATTTGTAAATATCATTGCTTTGTTAATGTATGAAGTATTAATACCTGAAATAATGTGTACATATTATTGTGTATGTAAAAAAGAGCTGAAATCTGTACCATATCAACACATAAAAGATGCCATACAATCAGCACTTATATTTTACAGTTATTGAACTATTAGCCATTTCTCACAAAACTTTTATTCAGCACGATCCAAACATCTTGGCCTTGGATTAGAAACCTAAGTGACCTACATTAATTTCCATGAGATAGATACAGGTAGACAGATACAGAAACTATTAGGTACTTCTTCCACTCAAAACCAGTTCTCTTGGCTTTATCTGTATCAGCATCCCCTATTTCAACTAACACACAATTTCTCAGATTTCTTTCTAGCTGCCATTCATGTATTTTCAAGAGCGTCCATTTCTGCAGCAAGAACCTCTGCATTATAGTGTAATCACAAAGGAGATAAAAAGTAAGTCTACTTTCACTTGAGACACAAAGAGCCAAAGCAAAACATGGCACATCAACTAACTACCCTCAGAAAGGCGCAGCTCAGTAGTCGAGCATCACGGAATATGAAAGTTATGTCACTGAACTACGCACAGATTTCTTACTAACAATGGATACATCCAAATACAAAGTTGAAACCAATCTTTGTACTTAAAAAGATGGTGCGAGTTTTGGGTTTTTTTTTTTGTTGTTGTGTGTTTGGTTGGTTTTTTTTAACTGGATTAATATCAGCCATCTCAGTAATACTTACCATTTAAATTTCTTTTGAACCCAGACAATCTTTCAAATAAAAGGACCTTTTACATATAACTTTTGTTGCAATAGGAAATCATCACTGATATACGCTAAATTTAAGAATAATGGATAGTTTAAAAAACCTTTTCCCCTTAAGCTCACAAATGACCTATTACTAGAGAGAAACATTCTCAACTGAATTATTTGATATTCATCAGTATCTCCAGAGAATTACTGACATGCACATGAACAGTAAAGTAGCACTCATTGTGTAAATTGTACCTGAACTGTTGAAACATACAATTCACACACCTTGATGAATAAATTAATGAAACATTAGTTTTAAGTATTATTTTTCTTGCATTTTATAATTTGTTGACCTAAATATTATGGAATTTATCAACTAACATACTACTTACAATGTAACATGTAACTACTCGACATTAAGTTCTTTGGTTTCTATGATGTTATCTAATTTAAAAATTGCTTTAGCCAATATTTTATATATATAATATTATAATAAAGGGAAAAAGTGATTTATGCTTACTCTGAAAAACTATTCATGAGGAAGTGTTCAGCTAGGGGGAAAAAAGCAACAAAATTTAACAATCGGATGTGTCAAATAATCAAAAAATACTCAGCACTAATTATAACTAGTATTACAAGCTTAAGGTTTAGTTCGGGTTTTTTGTTTGGTTTTCTTTTTTTCTTTTGTTGTCTGGGGGAGGTTGTGGTTTGTTTGGTTTTATTTTTTGGTGGTTTTGTTTGTTTTAAGAAGAACTCAAAAAGAAAACCCCAAAAGCACCCTTTATTCTCTCAATATGACAGACAATAATTAATTTTCAACTACATATTATAACACAGTTGTTGAACTCTACTTTCTTTAGCAAGGACAGAGCGAGGATCACCTACAAATAAAACATATTCTGTCACAGTAAAAGCTGTCCTCTATGGGTCATTTATATATTCCTCATGTATAATATATTACCCCTTTCAGAAGAAAAGAAATTGCAAAAGAGTTTTCAGAAAGCAAGCTAAAAAGGAAGAAGTGCGGAACACTACATACTATTTACAGACTGCTTGCAAATACATGGAAAAACTAAGCAGTTCATTATTCTCTGGCTACTGCCGTATTGCATTAGTGCTTGCTATTGGTAAAATCTCAAAGTCTTAGCATTAAGGGGCAAGTCACTTCTTCCCCGGCACACAGATGGTGATCTTTCTTAAGCACACCCAAGAGGTGATATCGCATACATGGCATAAAGGGGAATGGCATGGGACAGATGCCACCAAACAAAATGGTCTGCTCAAAACACAGAACAGGAGGAAAGAAACTAAAATTTTGTGTCTGGAGCAGAATTAGCTTTCATACAGGCTACATGTTCACTGCATAGCTCACTGTTGTTACGTATTGCTTAAAAGCAACATTGACTTAACATACTTATGATAATTACATTATTAAGATCTTGTTCTCAACTGCTTTTATGAAGATAGCAATATTACCATATGGTTAATATTTTGCATTCCTGCAAATTTCTAATAATTAAAATAAAAATTTTCCACATCTAGTGTCTGCTTCCATCCTAAGTCTGCGATAAAAGTAGGGGAAAATAGGTTCTCTCTCCCATATTAATAAAATGTAAGCCTTTCATTGCAAAACTTTAGAATCTCCGTATACTGAAATATGGGTTGAACCCTTCCACGAAACTTATTTTTGAGTCATGGAAATATATTAACTCATCCTCTGCAACTTCACATAAATATAATCGAATTATTTAACCTTTTGAGTAAATCTGATATTATATATGCTAATTATATGGTATTTAAATTATCAACATTTTCTATGTGATAGAAATTAGTTTTTATTTTCCTTGTTAGGTAATATAAATTTTGAATTAAGAAAAACTAAACCCAAATTATTGTTGTCTTTCCAGGTAGTCCTGTAAAACTAACAGTCTGGGCAACAGGACCAGATTTCAACATCACATCGTGGGACACTGGTAGTACCTCATCTGCCACTTCCTTCCAAGGAGGTTCCAAAGGAACTCAAATCGAAGGAAAAAGCAGTATTTCAGGACTTCTCTCAGGATTACAGTGCCTCGCTGTGAGTGTACACGAAGCTTTTACTTACTTTTTGTGTAATTGTACAAAAAGCAGTATACTTATGTATTCACTGAAACATGAAGCAATTTTAAAAGGCAGAGCAACTGTAGGGCACTCACCCTAAAATTACAATACAGAGTTAAAGATAAAAAAAATAAAGTGAAGACGGGGCAAAATACAAAATAAAAATATTGAACTACACAGATGGACAATGAAAGTCATTTGAAAGCTATTCATGGCTCAAAAAGAGTTGCACAAACAGCAGTAAATAAGAACTAGTATTAAGATTCATGAAGGCAAGTTTAGCTGTCCATACTTAATGACTACAATAGTATATACGTTCTCTTTATTACCCAATTATATTTGTACACAACCTAGTCCTTATTGTCCTTACTTTTGTCTTTAGAGATGTCCTCCCTCTAGATCTCACAGAAATTCTTTTCATCTTTTTAATCTGCTATCAGTTTCTGACTATAAAATATATTTTCACCAACGCAGAGGAACAAAACCAGAATCCTCTTACAATCTCTCATTGAACCACACTCAACAACTTCTTCTCACCAGTTTAAGCTCTTGCATAGTCCACAGCCGCACTGTACAGAACACTTGTGCCCGTGAAGTTAGAAATGCCAGCAATAGGTCCAGCTCTCTTGAAAAATGTTCCCCAGCACCAAAGGAAGATAGTCAATCACTTGGATATGCAGTGTGCTTAGGATACAGATCCCTAATAGCACTGATGAAGCTGTGGGGGGAAGAAAGCACATCTGGACAAGAAGCGGAAGGAAAAAGGATAGGAGGGAAGAATTGAAGCAAGAATTAACCTAATTCAAATTCATCAAAGAACAACTGTCGGTCATGAAAACTGGTAGTGTTTTCACACTCTGCTGGAAAAAGAAAATAAAACAAGGAAAGAGACTGAAGACAAAAAGTTATGCAGAACTTAATCCACAAAAAACATAAGCTGGAGCTTAGAACACTTTGAAACAAATACTGCATGTCAGGACAATGCTCTTCTAAGTATTCGGGAAAAGATGAAAGGCCTTAACGTCTACATCACTTTAAAATTGTTCACAATAACCAGCAGAGCATTTATGAAAACGTGGGCAAAATAGTAAGTGAGCTAAGAGCTCAGATGAACTCTTCAGAAAAGCAAAGGATGAAGCACACTGGTCCCCACTGCAAGCATATGAGACATTAATTTTAAGCTGACCAAGATATGTCAGCATTTTGCCAGAAAAAACTGCATGAGCGCTGGAAGAAAACCTACTGGGTAAGTGGGTGAAACTCTGTTCTTACTGTGGTAATTTTATAGCAACTAAAGATATACACAAAATAAATGTATGAGTGAATATCAAATTGGAAGTTATCTACTTTCTATCAGCATCATGGAAATTCAACAACATTGAAATAAAACCAGCAATATCCTGATCCCATCCTCTTCCTTTGGTCCTGTCCATAGGCAACTTACCCCCCACTCTAAGGCAACGCTTTAAAGAAGATGTGAATAAAAAAAAAGCCACAAAATTCCCTATTTACAGAGGAAAATGAACATTCATTGTCTATTGGAAACAAGGAGTAATAGGGTAATACATTGCGCCTTTTACAACAGCATAGACTTTGACTTTACTATAAGTAAAATGAGAAAACTGCTGTTCCATTCTCAGGACGGTAACGGTAAGTGTAACAGTACTATGAACCGTCCCTTTTCCAGAGCTACAGTGTACGCTTAAACTTGAGTCTCTACATGTTGTACGTTTCCTTTTTGGAACTGAGGAGCAATAGTTTAGGAGTTCATGTCTAATTCATTCAGGTTTTTTATCCAATATTATACCTGATATAAGAGACTACATTTTTTTAGGGATACGGCTAAAAATGAATCCTAACATTTAATTATGTTTGAGTGTGAAATTCTTCAATTTCACTATTTTTTTTTTTAATCTCTGAAAGTGAAAACCAGCTCATGCCTTAAAGTCTCATTTACAGCAGTTACTCTAACTGCCCAGGCTTTCAGAAACTTCAGAAGCCACTGCATTCCTGTACTGCATTGGGAAAATTTAATATAGTGTAAGATATGCAGATAAAATATGAATTCCAGCCATGTAACAAAAATGCCGTTGACAACATGTATATTATGCAATTATGACTGTCATTTTATTACTGTTATTAATTTATTAGTATAATTGCAATTTTTTTCAATGTCATAATGTGATAATAAAGGACTTGTCATTACTACGTTAACCTCGGAACATCTCTGACCTCAGGGGAGGTAGCTGTACGCTTTCAGTCCAAAATGAGCTGTCAGTTACCACAACGAGATTTTGATGACTACATTATCTTGTAATTAAATGTCTCAACAAACTTCTCCTTTTGATTGACAGGTAGTTAAGACTATCTTTGACCACAGGGCAGTTTCTTTATTTTTCAAGAATAATTTTTCAGCAGTGAAGAAGACAGACAAGAGTTTAAAAATTAAAGTGTTTTGAACTATATATTAATCTATATTTGGTACTTATAAGACAGTGAAAATTCTGCTGAATTGCATTATCCTCTGCCCAAGCTACTGCATTTAAGTGACAACTTTGATTGATTAAAGGAGTTTATGCTGTTCTTTATTAGCATTTAGGTCTTTAAAGAAATAAATTGTTTTGATTTTACACTTTTCCCCCTTTCACATTCATTTTTTATTTGTAAGACAATGAAAATGCTTAGAATCAATACTGATAACTACAACGAGATCCCATAGGTAAGAATGTTTAAGGAGATATTCATAAGGGTCTATTTCTGATGGTTTGGACCATCTAGCAGAAGACTCACAGAACTCAACAGAAACTCCGTTTACAACAGGTTTAAAAGAACAGGCAACATAAATTATCATCTATCTGATCATACATCACCTTAAACATGATTTTTTGACATGGCAGATCCTCAGTGAAACTGAGGCTGGAGGGGCATGAGTGCCAAGAAGATCCCAAAAAAATACTAAGAGGAGCAGTGAGACAAGACATAGAGCAGCAACCCCAGTCTCTTCACCATAGATAAGCTTTTTCTGAAGACTGGAAGGCAGAACAACCTTTCGTGGACAATCCTCCATAAGAGGATGCACTTGTAAGCTGTCAGAAATATTCATGACCCCTGTTGTTATCTACTGTTTTGCCCTCCAATGGAATCGTGCAATAAGACAGACCAATTTAACTTGATCCTTCTCTGCTATGGCCACCTTTGCTGTAGCTCAGGAGGACAAAGGAAGCAAAGTAAGGATTATAGGCAGCCAAATCCACTTTTACGTCCCTTTGAATGGGATCTTATTTTATTATATATTATTTATTATATATTAAAGATCAACAAAGGATGAACAACATCCTTTCCAAAAGCAAATGTGACAAGAATACTACAATTCTCATACATCAAATCAAATTTCAATAAGACGTAAAGTCCTTCAAAATGCAGAAAATGGTATCAATAGTGAAATCTAAAATAGAACAAGGGCTTTTCACAGCAAGTTAAAGGTCACACAGATTTGGTACACCTGAAGCCTGCCTTAAACACAGCTTGTAGCCAAATAATTTCTTTCCCATTTGTGCTACAATTAATACAAAATTATTCAACGGGACTGGGCAGCATTCAAGCAGTCTTCAGTAGTCAAACTAATTGTCGCTTGAACTGTAAAGTCTGTGGTTTAATCTTTCAGGAAGAAACCAGTGAGTCAGAAGTTGAGACAATAACATATGGTCACAAGCACAAACAGAAGGTTGCACTTATCTGATGATACACTCTTTGGTTTCAGTATTTCCTAATTTCCCCCTATGGGTATACTGTTGCAATCCAAATCTTATCGAAGACTTACATTATGAATGTTCAGAGTTTTTTCATAGATTTCACAGCATGCGGTGTTCTATAAAAGTTCTCACCCCTAAGAGTCCTGCATATGTATGGCAACCAATTTTCATTTGAAAAAGAAAAAAAAGCAAAAGGCTGAAATCAAATAAAATCTTAACATTGAGGGAGGTGATTCTGCCCCTCTACTCCATTCTCCTGAGACCCCACCTGGAGTACTGCGTCCAGCTCTGGAGTCTCCAACATAAGAAGGACATGGACCTGCTGGAGCGTGTCCAGAGGAGAGCCACGAGGATGATCCGAAGGCTGGAGCACCTCTCCTATGAGGAGAGGCTGAAAGAGTTGGGGCTGTTCAGCCTGGAGAAGAGAAGGCTCCGGGGAGATCTTATTGCGGCCTTCCAGTACCTAAAGGGGGCCTACAGGAGAGCTGGGGAAGGACTTTTTACTGGGGCATGGAGTGATAGGACGAGGGGGAATGGCTTTAAACTGGAAGAGGGCAGGTTTAGATTGAACATTAGGAAGACGTTTTTCACTTTGAGGGTGGTAAGGCACTGGAACAGGTTGTCCAGAGAGGTTGTTGAGGCCCCATCCCTGGAGGTGTTCAAGGCCAGGCTGGATGGGGCCTTGGGCAACCTGGTCTAGTGGGAGGTGTCCCTGCCTATAGCAGGGGGGTTGGAACTCGATGATCTTCAAGGTCCTTTCCAACCTAAACCATTCTATGATTCTATGAACATTGATTTTCATTAAATGTATGCATTTTTAAAACTATGTTAATTTATTTGCTGATAACCAATACTTTTTAACCTCCCTTTCTATCACATTTCCTCATTTTAGCAGCACATGTTCCTAAGGACTGCTGGACCGAACCCCAAAAGTTGTATTCAGATGATGAAGGCATTTAATAAATGGCACAATGAAAAGTTGGAAAAAAAATCTGAAACTAGAAAAATGTTGCCCAACATGTTGTAGTCATTTATGTGGAGTAAGCTTCTGAAGTTTTATACTGTATGGGTAATTCCTCCGAACTGTTCAAGATAATGATAATGGCTACACTCAATTGTATTTTTGGGATTAACTTCATTTGCCATCAAGACAACTGGATTTCTTGAAATGTGTTCCATACTTCTAAACTTACATTTTAAAGTGTTTTAACTTTACAAATATCTGCTCTTGCAGAAACTACGTTCAACAGCTATGCTTGCACAAGGAAAACTGTAGTTTCAATTGTTTTGCTATTAATTACATACCAACATAGTAGCTGAGAGCTCAGTGTAAATAGTGAAAAGCTTTGACAAGAGAAAATGAGAGAAGATTATGTTGACAAGTAAAAGAGGAACTTTCCAAATTCATAACACATCAGGATGAAATAACAGAAAAATAACATAACTCAGAATTGAGACTGGAGCAGAAAGAACATTAAAAGGTTATTTTTACCTGGACAGTAAAGCAAGTGTAATGTATCTATCAGTACAATGTCTAATTTTATGATTGAGATAAAGTTGAGATGTCTTACTGCTGTATTTTGTTCAACTGCTGAAACAATATAAAAGCTAAATTAGATAACTAATTCTGCAATAAACTCATTAAAAAGAGAAATAGTAAACTATTTATTTTGAAATTTATTTTACTTTAGTTTTAGAAAACTCTCTAAAATAAAATTTATTTCACTTTAGTTTTAGAAAAATGGAAATCAGGAGCCTAAAAGCTACCTTCACATATACGAATATGATAGGAATTCAGAATAGGAAGTCATAAACCTTATTTCAAATTACTTATGCTAAAATGTAGCACCAGTTGAAAGATGTTATTGCACTTCCTTACGAGTAGGCAAAATGAAGCCTACAGAGTTTAAGTAGCCTGTAGTTTCATTCAAGATCTCCACAGCAGATCCAGAAATAGCATTGTACACTATAATTAATAGGCAACACCTCAGTTCCAAAGTATTACAGGCTACTGTCAGTTGAAGTTCAGGGCACTGTCACCAAATTTTTTTAGTAAGTACATTGTTGTGTTAAGCACAAAAATCTTAAAATTCCTTAGCAATGAATTTACTAGTTCCTATGAAAGTCAGTCACCAAAACAGTTGTGGGAATGCTTAGTATCACAGACATTACAATGCTTAACATTTTCCCTGCATTTCAAAGTTTTGGCCACAGTCAGTCTATATTTGACGATACGCTTACACTGTTGGATAAATATATCAGCTTTTTCTTTTACATTAAGAAAAAAGCAAGCTTGCTATAAAAATAATTATACAAATAAGATCCCTGTATAAAGTATTTTAAATCCATTATAAATTGTAAAGTATATATGTACACACAAATATACATATATATAGATAGATCTGTACGGAAAAAAAAAAGCCATTGTTTCTAGACCAGCTATGGTCAACCTGAACCTCCTGATACAGGCTATATTAGAACTGCAGCAGATAAACTGTGTGGAACAACTCAGACTTCAGAAGTCATTTTAAAATAGATCTTCTGAAAGGTAACATATTAATTTAAATTTTATGTAAGGATGCTTCACGGTATACATATTCAAAATATCAAACTGAAATTTAAAAAATTGGACATTATCTAGGGTAACGTGCCTTAAATTACATTTCAAAATAAAGTTTTTGAGAGTATTTAATTTTGAAATTAGATTTTAAAATACTAATAAATCAAAATATATTTTAAAGCCCCTTAAATGCACAGAGAAGTCTAAATCCTGACATTACATTGCTTGCTTATACAAAAGGCTAAGAGATAAAATACATAGCTACAACATAAGATTCTTTATTCTGTCCCCCTGGTGATCTCAAGCTGACCTTTGCAGATCATATTCTCTGGAATACTGCTGGAATATTTGCAAAGCCAAATATCTCATTTAGTCTCACTATACCCTACTGTGTGGTTTTGAAGTGCTCCGTAAGAGGATTACTTCCAGCCTTCAAAATATTTTTAGTGAAGGAGAAGATTCTGCATTGTTTACAGTGTGGCATATTTGTATTTCTCCTGTGATTGGGACACTGGGAAGAACAGCGTGCTGAGGAAATCTGCCTTTGCGTATTGAAACCAAGTACTGCCACTGCAGTCTCACAGATACTCTCAAAGAGCTACTGATGCTTTCAGTGATTGCTACTGATTATTTCAAGTTAGTAAAACTGATTTTATCATAAATGCATTTCAATGTAGCCAGCATGCAAGGGACAGGATTTTCATATGAAAAAGAATGGGAGCTTTGATCCCCATTACAGCTCTCATCCACCAAATTCAGATGTTTGGTTTGTGTTTTCTATGAAGTCTGAGAACAGTGTTTCCTCCCAGTTATTCAAGACTGTATCAGTCAACTGGCATAATACTCTGAGCTGCCTCCATCTAGAATATGTTTCCTTCATTTAGGAAAGTGCAGTAATTCATCAGTGATTTAACCTATAGACATTTGAAGGTTGGAGAGCACCTCAGAGGGGCTGTTGACCTTCAGCAACCGAAAGAATTGAAGCTCCAGCCTCAGTCAATATATATTTATCTTTCTGTTGGGACTATTACAACTGTTCAAGTAATGCTGACCTTGAAACTTCTGCACACGATGCACTAGAATAATGATCCCTGAAGGAAGAGTATAAAAATACCTAAATAGGATATCTAAATCCAAAATGCACATAAAGATAAAAGAAAGCATTTCAAAATGTGAAGTCACATAAGAAGAGGTAATATTATTGAGGCTCCTATTAATTATAATTTGAATAACATTGCTAAATGCCATAATTACACATTTCTAAATATTTTAATGATAGGATATAATTTATGTCAAAGACCTTGTTTGTTTCATTGTGAAATCTTTGCCTATTTGTAATTAGTTTAATGTCTGACTGACAGCCTTGTAAATTGAAATCATCTACCTCTTGAACTTGCTCTGCACAACTGCAAGAGGACCAAGTCTTTACCGTATTCCTTGTGTTCTTTTAATTTTGCTGCAGACAGAAAGTTGCAAGAAATAAAATGGTCTGTTTCATATAAAGTCACAGGTACTTGTTCCCTCACATTCATTGCAGATTTTTCACTCAAACTTCAGATTCAAGCAGCAGCCAGGACCAATTCCATCAATCAAAAATATTATGGTACTAGAGGTGCTAATAAAATGAATATTTCCTTCACTGTACCACATACAAAACAGTCCTCCTGCAGCACCAATCTTGCATACATTTCCCCCAGACGTGCTGGGCACTGCTGTTTGGCAGCTAGGCTATACTTGCCTATCCAGGAACCACAGCAAAGTAAGGAAAGGAAAGAGCCTCCCCTGGACCCTCTCCTTTTCTGATACCCCAATATCTGACAGGGACGGTTGCGAAGTCTTTTCCAAGCAAAACCCATTCTTGGAGATGGCTTCTCAGAAAAGAAAACAAAAACTCTTTCTGGAAGTGACTGGAGTAAAGATGAGGATCATCAGAAGTAAGCCATCATGAAGACAAGGACCCGGTTTCGGGCATGGAACATATTGATTTAGTTTCATATCAGTTCTTAAAATAACCATATTCTGTGTGTAAGATTATACAGAAATAATCCTCAAAAGAAAAATATACCCCAAGTTGGCTGTTTGACTTCGCTTCAGGCCACCTTTGACTTCTCTTCCCAACACGAAAATCCTTCAAATTCAAATGGCAGTTTGCGGAATTCTCTTTGATACATACTGCCCATAAATTACTTATCTGAGCTACTTACAGGCTTTAATAAAAGAATTACTGTTAAAAAATTTACAGCAAGGATAGCTTGTTAGACTTTTACATTCACTATTCTGTTCAACATCTTTGTCGGCGACATGGACAGTGGGGTTGAGAGCACCCTCAGCAAGTTTGCCCATGATACCAAGCTGTTTGGCGAGGTAGACACACTGGAGGGGAGGGATGCCATCCAGAGGGACCTGGACAGGCTGGAGAGGTGGGCCCAAGCCAACCTCATGCAGTTCAACAAGGCCAAGTGCAAGGTCTTACATCTGGGACGGGACAATCCCAAGCACAAATACAGGCTGGGCGGGGAATGGCTGGAGAGCAGCCCTGAGGAGAAGGACCTGGGGGTGCTGATTGACAAGAAGCTCAACATGAGCCAGGAATGTGCGATCGCAGCCCAGAAGGCCAACCGCATCCTGGGCTGCATCAAAAGAAGTGTGGCCAGCAGGGCGAGGGAGGTCATTCTGCCCCCCTACTCCACTCTCCTGAGACCCCACCTGGAGTACTGCGTCCAGCTCTGGAGTCTCCAACATAAGAAGGACATGGACCTGCTGGAGCGTGTCCAGAGGAGAGCCACGAGGATGATCCGAAGGCTGGAGCACCTCTCCTATGAGGAGAGGCTGAAAGAGTTGGGGCTGTTCAGGCTGGATGGGGCCTTGGGCAACCTGGTCTAGTGGGAGGTGTCCCTGTCTGGGGGAGGCAGGGGGCTTGGAACTCAATGATCTTCAAGGTCCTTTCCAACCTAAACCATTCTATGATTCTACTCACTCAGTGTCCTCCATTCTCTTTTCTGGAGAGCACAGAGCATTACCACCATGCCAATCAGCGGCAGCAGAGACATCAGTACACAAGGAAGACCCAAAACCACTATTATCAAGCAATTTGTTTGTTTGCTTACTGGCACAGGATCATTCTCATACCTTCTCTTCGGATTTTTCCTCTCACTTCAAAAGACTCGATAGCTACTTGAAGAAAACCATCTTTGTATACTTGTTAACACAGAGGAACTTGTTCTCTAATGCAAATGTGACTGGAGTCAGCAACTAAATGCACAAAATAAACATCTCTATACCTTACAAACGATTTTCCAACCTCACCACAGATTTTATAACCGTCAGATTTCTGACTGTCTAGAATTTTCTGTTTTCTAAAGGATTTACTGAAACATGACTTCACCTAACCATCTTTCCTGTACTGTCAACACATTCTGAAGAAAAATTCTGAAAACCTCCACATATTTAATGAAATTATGCATGAAATTGAAGCAGCCTTATATGAGCCACAGTATAAAACTAGAAGTTGACATTCTATAGTACCAATAGAAAACACAGAAATTAAGAACACGTACAGAAGATTTTTTCCACTGCTGAGCAGAAATGGTGCACCCAAACGACCCCCTTGAGACCTACAGAGATACTGTAATTTTACGTCCTTTTACCTCAGAAAGCCACAAGAAAAAAAAAGATAAAAACCCTGAGATCACACTGCACATACATGTACACCACCTACAAAGCAAAACAAAAATACAAATTAGCCGTCTAGACAGTACTGAATACACAAAGCCTGAATCAACAGAATTAGCATTATTAATTTTAAATGACCTAATGAGGTCTTGTTATTCAAGATGGAAAAGAAAAATCATGCTCTAACTCATGCTCTAATTCAGAATACGGGATAAGATTTTTATTTTTTTTTAATATGCTCCCAACACTTGCAGCTGCCAGGATGCAACAGAGATAGAAAAGACGTATAAACTAGCTACAAAAAGACTCAAAATTGCTAAGTCCAAATTGTGAATAATATTTTTAGTTGAATGAAGCTTCCAGCACAAGCAGTGAACTCTTCTGTAACTGAGGATCATCCACCAAAAAACTATTTAAACACTGCAGTGGGATGCCTGAAATAGGAAGAGAGGCTCACCTCAGAATGGTTGGGAGGGCTGGACATCGTGCACGCATTTGGGGAAATATGTTGAAGACGCTGCAGCAGGGAGGGATAAGATCTTTGTTACAAAGGGGAAATGTCTCTTTTCGCTTTATACATCATTTTAGACATACAACATTGTTCTGGCAAAAATCAGGAGAGGTCTGCTGTTTTATTAGTCTCATTACAGACCAGACTCATCTATTACGAGGAGGTTAAATACCTACAAGGGAGAATGAGCAGCATTAACAGCTCCACTGCCCACCTTCCTCTGGCAGGTACTCCACTACCTGTCCCCAAGTCCTTTAGCTGGTGCTTGCCTGCGGGGCAGAGCAGCGACCTGCTCCCTCAAACCCTGCATGTTCCTTGGGAATTGACGGCGTACTGCCGCTCTCACGCCCCAAATGCTGATTCAGGCCCTCCTACAGCAGGTCCTGGACTTCACCGGACCTGCAGCTCAAGCACACCATTGCTTATACCAGAAACAACGAAATTATGGTTTCCTCATACCTAATGAATATTTAACACACACACACACACACACGGACATTAAGGAGTATTGATTGTCAAAACTCTGTTGAGGACAGTAGTATCACTATGGACACAGACACCACCACAGAGAGAATCTAATAGCAATTACACAAAAGAATTTCTGTTCAGTGCATTTTATTTGGACTCAGGGGAGTCAGTACCATTTTATTTTGCCTGATATTATCCCAGATGCTGTTGTGTCTCATTTATTTATATATTTCCCATCGGAATACAAGATTCTGTACAAAAATCTGATTCCTCTAAGCAAGTATCTGTTCTCCTATGGCAACTAATAAAAGGCTACCTTGAAAGAAGAAAAAAGGTAAAAATTGCACCTATACAATGCAATTCAACGTGGCATACAAGATTTTATTTTATCCATATATTGCATAATAAAATCAAGTTTCAAGTCATTTACTGCTATATTAACTCTCTTCCATGATGTCCACTAGATCAAGGCTGATTTTTTTTAAAAAAAGAAACCTGCTGATTTTGGAAAATCGAGGCTCAGCTAGGGATACAAGAACTTCTTCAGCTTCTTATAACTAGTTCAGTATCAAACCTGCTTAGTGAATTAGTCACTCATGTCTGAAGATTGTTTGGTACAATGAGGGTAAAGAGCTTTGGACACCTTCTGCCCAACAGCATAATCATAAATTTTGCCTCCAGGAGATCACACAACTCTGAAATCCACAGAAAGATACACACAGGCACTGCTTTACAGAAGGATATCTTCCTGGACAGCCTGGGGAGATCTACTTCAAAGTCACCTTTTTCTGAAAAGAATTAATATTAGACTGACTTAGCAGTATGCCACTGAGATCAGCAGACCTGGATGCAAAAGGAGACCAAATTTGACAGATTCTGTCCAGCTTTTTCAAAATTTACATGAACAGAACCAGTGCTAACCTAGCAATGTTGCAGGCAGTCTCAGAAGAGCAACCAACAAGAGAACACACTTAGAGCATTATAGGCATCTTACAATTATGTATGAATTAAACTTTTTCTTCCAGGTAAGGAAATCACTGCCACTCAGACTATGGAAAGAATTCTTGAATATTTGTCTTCTCTGAAAAGACAAAGGTAAGTTCTTGACCCCACCTTTGGAAAATATCAAACTACCTTTCCAAAAATCACTCAACACATTCTCAAAAGACAACCAGTCTTGGTTAAGCCAGGTCATTTGTGTTACTTTTTTCCCAAATGTGTGTTCTGATTATTGCACATTTTATACATAATTTAAATCAGAAGGTGAACAATAAGGAAGCTCTCTTAAAAATGTGAGTAACAATCTTATTTTATTTAGACTGCAGAATACCCCAGTTTTGTCTTGTATTTTCTTTTAGCTTGGGTAGAGAGGAAGATAATAAAGTTTAATGGGTACTATTACTAGTTGCTTAAAATTCAAGGTCACTGGGACTTCTAATTGAAGAAACAAGGACATAAACAATTTATTTTAATTGTATTTCTTTCATTACATATGCATTTATATTAGAACTTGATTCAAAATGTTGACCCAGAAGATCTAAATATAATCAAAAGCTGCCTTATATTCAGCCAGCATAACATATTTTTATGTTATTCATAGAATGCCTCAAGTCTTCCTAATTTGATAATGTTACATTCCCTCTATATTTTAAACTAGTTGTATAGAAAGGTAGGATAGGTGGGATAGGAAGTTACACTTTACCCTTTTTAATTTCTCAAGGATAATAATTAAACCTGTACCAACATATAAACTATGTTACACTAAATTTCCAAACAGAAAAAAGGCAATGATGAAGATTAATCACAACATACAGGCCTGCCAAATTGCTCTAAGCCTATATGACCAATTTATTATGTAGAAATGGCTACAACATACAAAGTGTACAGGGCTAGACACAAAATGTTCCCCAGTCAGCAAGTCTTTGTCAGTATTCAAAGACATTTTCTTAACTAAACAGTGACGCAAGTAGTAGTACAGAATTTTAGCCATCATGAACCTTTTCATGACATACCACAAGAATTACTTTAAGTATGGTTGCTAAGGGATTCAGCATTTCTAATACGGTCTAGGACTAACTATGGATGGAGATGACCACTCAATCTGTTTCCATCTTTGGACTGGTTCCAGAGGGCTGGTCCCAAAAGACAGCCCTCCTGCCATCTCTTCAAAGCTGCACAGAACAGACACTGAAGTCAGTTCTCCTGAAGCACATGGTTTCCCTGAACAAATTACACATAACTCAAATCTGTGGAAGAGTAGCTTCATTAAAAAAAAAAATATATCATGCAATTACGTAACTAGTGTATGAAAAGGGTCGTACTTCCCAAATTTGGCATTTGCCCAATTACTAAGAGCTTTACTTTCCAACCTTAATATTATGTTACTGGAGAGAATTTTTTTTAATTGGGGAAGATGGAATATTATCTGTGTTGAACTCCAAATGGCTCTGGCACATAATGTTTTAAACAAACTTCCAAACACCACTGTACAGATGGTACATAGCCTCTCCACCTTTATTACAACTAATAAAAATGATGTACAGTATACTGAGGAGTTACTCAGCAAGCAATTCCCAGGGATCACCTTTACTGCAAGGTACTGAAAGATATCTAGAACTCTTTATACGATGTCAGAGTTTTACTCAGAACCAACAACATGGTAGATACAACTCACAGTTGGTATGGAAAGGATCAGGCTGTAAACAGATGTATGTTAGCTCTGCACAGAGTGTGTCAAGGAAAAAAGCCTGTGACCAATATTTCCTACAAAGGATTCTGATGCTGCTAAAATTGGTACCACTACTATTTGATCAAACTAACACAAAAATTCATTTTTTGACAGCCACCAAAAAAAAAAAAAAAAAAGAAAACACACGCGACATCTATCATCCTTCCCTCCCAGTGCCTAGCTTACATGGAAATGGTTCCTATTTACTTTCACTATTAATTACGCACACTTACCAGGCTAGAGATGTAAAATGTCACGTATGTCACAAACTATTCACTGGTGGTCTCCCCCCAATTCCCCGGCACCTCCCACTCTGCATTCTCCTCCCATAAGCCCAGTAAATCCCTCCTTTTATATTCTCCAGTAGTATTTTTCCCCACATACTTTCATCACTTTGAAGCCTCCTATTCTCCTCCACATAAGAGTTTAATGGCGAGGATGTACTATAATCAAACCAGTAATGACCTATAAGCAGCTGTGTGAAGTTGAAAAATAAAACTATTTTTTAAATTAACAAAATTATTTTCTTATTATATCCTCAGCAATACACAGGAACAGCAGGAGACATCTATTTTTAACAAATCTCTTAAGTTTCTCAGTTAAAACAATGATCAGAGTATACATTAGGAGTACCGTAAAAAATTCTAAGGAATCTAATTTTTGGAGCAGAAACAGGGTGTGCATCTTACCGAACAATCTCTATAGCTGTCACACTTCAAAAACATTTTGAAAATTGCCAAAACAGGGTGGACTTTTCTACTTCGAAATACATACATTTAAAACCTGTTTTTATAGGCAGATGGAACAAGTTATCTTCTGTAGGTTCCAGTAGAGCAGTAGACAGTTAAAAAGTCAAGGTTCACATCATGGTAGAACACTCTTACCGGGAAATATTACTTGGTTTTTTCATAAATTATAATGCCTGGTTTTGGCATAGACAATACACCTATACTCAAGAAAAAAAAAAAAACCAAAAAAAAAGCAGTATTCCAACTGAAAACAGTGTTCAAGAAACACAGAGAACTGGTATCCACAATTAATCTACATGTTTTTACTTTATGTAAGTCACATATCTTAAGGCTACAGTATTTCATTCTTGGTTGCTTTACAGAGAAACATTTGAGAAGGGGAGAGGAGAGGGAATAAAAAGAAAATATATGTTTGCAAATGCCTCTTCAGTGCCTCCTGGAAATCATGGGGCAGCCTCCACAAAGACACCCGAGTGCCATGATTTCTCCTCAGTAAAGAGAAGCTACATCATCCCAGTAGAATATCCCGAGTTCACACCACGACATGTATTTAAGCCAAGAGACTCCAGCTCAAGGGAGAACACCATGATTCTGCAGGAAGGCTACAAAAATTCAAAACAAGTTTTTCAGTGGTTTTGTCTTTCAAGGCAAATTTGTTCTCCACAGAATGCAGGCTGTCGTCACAAGAAGCACATTCACGTATTTAAATCCTAAATGTTCCAGTAAAAAAATTATAGATTCCTGATACCCTGTGCTGGAAAAAAAGATCCTTCTGGCAACGAGGACAACTTCTTCAAGTAATGTAATATATGTCACTCTCCCAAATATAACATATCATACATGACGTATAGAACAAATAAAATCAAACAAGCAATTTCTTGGGCATAGAGACATCTAAGTTTTGTTAAATGGGTGCAAAATGTCATACTGAACAGACACAAGTCTGTTTCTTGAATACATACAAGAAAAACACACATGCAAACTTTGATAACAGAAGAACAGCAACGTTTGTACTGTAAGAATAAAGTACAGAAAGGTTTCATCACTCACTTTTAGGCTTTAACATATCTGCACTTTCAAAAGTTTAGACAAACGTTTCTTTCAGCTAATCCTCTATTAGTCAGTCATTTCTTTAAAATATTAGCAAAGCCCAAAGGATGTCAGCTGGTGCACCAAGACTGATTTTGCAAACTACACTAGAGACAGCTCTTCAGGATGCGAGATGAACTGACGCACCTTGAACCCTTCACAGCCCCACGCTGGGGTCCCACATGGGCAGCATGTTACTGACACCCCCATGTTCTGACACCCCATGGCCCAACACTTCAAATAGAACATTTGTGGAGGTTTTCCTGAAGACAGCTGCACTTTTATATGGCTTCACATGGAATTGGTGCACCGTCTCCCATTACCAGGGTTGATAAAAATCCAGCTAAAAGCCAATGAGATCTGACATTCTTAATAAACCCTTATGTGGTGGTTTGGGCCGGACTGGCCAATGAAAAAGAACAACAGATGCTCTCCCCACCTCTGTCTCCAAGGAGGGGAGGGACAGAGAGAAAAAGACTTATAAGTTTAGAAAAAAAATAAACTACTGACAATATTAATAAATTAATAACTTAAAAAATAAAATAATGACATATATACAATATATAAAAAATGTATCAAGCTCCCAGGATAATGATCATGTCACTGGCAGGCATGGGGAAAGTCCCAGACTGGACTCAGTGACAGACAGGAGCTGAATTCTGGATCTGGATTCAGGAATGCACAGATTAAGATCAAAGGCAGACGAACGGAGTCCTCCTCGGATGCCAGCCATTGAAGAAAGAGAGCTGACCCTTTGTTCCCTCAGCTTTTATACTGAGCATGAGGCAGATGGGATGGAATACCCTGTTGGTCAGTTTTGAGTCACCTGTCCTGTCCGCTCCTCCCCGCAGGTGGGACCCCTCTATGCTTTTCCACTTCCGACCCTCCAATGGGGCAAATAAAGTGAGCTACCCTTGGGTGTTACAGCAGTAAGTATATTGTATAAGCAAGAGCCTCTCTGCATACCATCCCTTGGCATAAATTACAACTAATCACATCTTACCACTCAAAGTGAACAGTGTCTCCACAATGTGCTGTTAATTTCAGAAAGTTCAGTTAGAAGAAGCTTAGCTGCAAAGTAAAATTACAAAACAGAAAATGGGTTCTCTTTTACCTCAAACCGGGACGCATTAAGAACAAAATTTACTAATGTCAATTAAGCTTTTGATTTAATCTTTTCATTTTGCTGTCTCAGGAATCAAGAAGTAGGAAAAATGATTCATTAAGGTGTTGTCTGGAATTGGGCATTCTCGGGAACAACCATCCACTTTAAAGCCTGAATCCGGAGGATGTCCACACTATCCGTTTTTCCAGTTATGACTAGTTCAACTAGTGAGAATCCAGAACCAGTCAGAGCCAGAGTTACGCTCCTGAGCCCGTGTTTTTTCCTCACATACAAGGTACGAGATAGCAGATAGCAAAGTCTTCTCTAACATCATCTTCTGCTCTGGCATTGCGAGATCCATTTCCCTAGTTGCCCTCTGCGTCCAAAAAATGCAGACTTCTGCTACTCCAAAGAGGCGAGAGCTATGTAGTTTTGAGCCAGAAATTTTTTAAGCTAAGGCAAGGCTTATTCTACTGCTTTGTTTTTCTGTGTTTTGGGGTTGAAGGTTTTCGTTTGGGTTTTAGGTTGGTTGGTTGTTTTTTTTTTTTAAATTGCCTCCTTTATTCAATGCAAAAAATTCTGCAATGTGTAGAAAGTTATTAGCATGCAAGTTTTGTCTCTCACTTAAACAATAAAAATACAGCAGCAATGGGGAAACCTGTTCCAAGAACAGTGCCTTTCAATTTTTTCCTCCACCCTCCCTACTTTTTTTTTTTTTCTAAATATGGCATTCAATATAAAAACACATCACTGAGAAAGATGAGCAAGAAAAAAAATGGGGATGTGAAAAGAGTATTGGCTCCACATCCATTAACTTACAAAAAATTTCAACTCTATGAATATCTTGATTCAGAAATGGGAACAGCAGCTGGTAAGTTACCAGAAAATAATTTTTCCCAATCATTTTGATCTTTTTATAAACAAAGAATCCAAGTAGAACTCTTTGATCCTGCCTGATGCAAGAAACAAGGATGAAATGGTTTTAAACTAATATTTCTAAGATTCTCCTCATACCACCTTCCCTAATTTTATGGCTCCCCCCATACGGGGAGAAGTCTTACACCATATGTTTTCTTTCTTTCTAATAGATAATTCCATTAATAGTTTTCTCCATAATTAGAAATACCATATTAAGAACATTCATCTATAAGATCAACTGATTACATATTTCTGTCCAATTGGGAATACTAGAGGTTGAAATTCTTTTCACTTTTTAATGTGAGTTTATGAAAAAACTCAAATTCTCTCGAAGATATTTTTCAGTGTTAAAACTTTGAAACCGATTGTCTTATTTGGAAATGCTTCAATTCTTTTCAGTAGGGACTAAAACTCTGTCTCTGGAAATATTTTTGCACTGGCCCTAAATTTGGTCAGATGACAAATATTTGAGAAACTCAAAATCATATTTACAAGAGATTAAGAATTGTAAGAAATTAGAAATTGCTCAAGTGCACATTAAAATATCTGAAAATCCCAACCTCCCTAAGCATGCCTAAGCTTCCCATACCTCCTAGCGTTGAGACTGAACAAGCAGCACCCATCCCCACAGAGCCACCGTCTGACGCCTCCAGACCACGGCTGCAGTCCCAGCATGACATGCCCAGTGTCTACCTGCTCCTGGCCAGGAAGGACCACTACTGTAACACCTTAAAGACTGGTCTGCATCCCCTGAGCTGCTTATAACCTTGTGCTCATGTGCAGGCTGGAAGTAGGAGCAAGATGTCTACATAAAGAAGTTCTGAAGGGAAACAAAAGGTAATAACATGGCCCCACTGCTTAACCCCGATAGCCTACCAATGCCTTCTGCGCTACTCGCTGTAGAGACAACAACTTCATTGTCAACGGGGGTGATTTTTGCTAAACTGCAGTCAACAAGTCCCCAGATCAAGCCTATATAGCTTTTATAGCTATCTGTATAGTTGTATGTGTTTTATGAACACATACAGAAAATAAAATTCCTAAATCCTCTAATCTTTGCAAGACTCTTCTCATGGTCTCTGCTTTGTAATTTGAAACTGATAAAGAGCTCATAACATATTCACTGATTTTATTCCTGACCATTCAATTTTTATATAGTTTAAATAGGTCACTTTTGCAATATATTTTCCTCTCAAATTATTTTTGAAGCTATTTCACATAAGTGAGATAACATCTCTTTTAAAAACACTGGCTCTTTAGGTGTTAAACTGAAGTAGTAAATCCATTTAGTCAAATTGCCCCATTTATAATATTTAATCTTCCTTCTGTAATCAGGAGAGCTGAAGTACACATTCAGAGTTGCTTTCCTTTGACACAGTTCTTTTATTACTGTCTCTTTTCCTCACATAATGTCCCACAGCAGCTGTGCCATTATGATGATGCTTTCTCTTCTCCCTCTTTTTTTTTTTTTAAAACAGCCTCTCTAGCACAAATAATTAAAACATGTATTTACCTTCCATCGCTTGGCTGAGACTAAGTGCACATTTTGGAGGAGGGGGGCAGTTGTTTGTTTCTTTTTATTTTATTTCTGAGCAGTGACATATTGATGTTTCAGATAATAAATCATTCCAATTTGTTCATCCCTGCCAACAATGGTTTTAATCTTCATTTACGACTTGCAAAGTCCGTTTTGTTGGAAGCGTTTGATAAAATACTCAATTACCATTTTTTTTGCACTGCAGTTCAACTGCTGTGCTGATAAAAGGCTATAGCTCAGAAGATAAACTGCAAATAATTCCTGAAGAACAAATGTCAGAGGCAGTTTACAATGAATGGGATTTTTTTTGAGCAGATTATTCTCCCACCAAAGTGACAGGGCAGCTCAATATTTATTTTGTTGAGAATGTCATTTAAATATTGTTTGACACCTGCTCCCTGCAGTCAGCTACTCAGCACATTACGCTTTCAAGGGGTTTAGAAGTGAGGTTCCAGCTCTCTGCATCTACTAACATATTTCAGGGACTCAGTTTAAAAAGCAGAAATGGCTGCTTCAACACACACTTTGCAACTCTTGCCAGGTAAGTAAATGGAAATACTACTAAACTGTGTGTGCTTGCCCATGTCTGCACACTTAGGTACACATAAGAATTCACAGAACTAATGTATGAGAAAGTGTGGACTAGGAACGAGAGTAAAGTTTTCAACTTGCTCCCATGCAGCTTCTTTGACATTTAATTAAAAAAAAAAAATTAATTTCAGGGGATTTTTTCCCCCTTTCACTTCTGTTTGAAGGAGAGAAGATATCCCCAGGTTTCTGTGTGAATCTTCCCCCACGGGTATACTCTAGATGGCACTGCTCAGTGACTGAAGACAACTCACACTGCTACAACTCCTTGCAATAAAATGGGATTCTCACTCACCCCCACTCCCCCAGATTCTGAAGTTAAAGTGTTTTGGACTGACAGTGGTTGTTACTCCATCACCTAGTTATCTCAAAATGAAAGGATCATTCATACATGATTTTCACCTGATCAGTAGCTCTCTTCAGTCCTTTAAAAATCAAAGCATTCTTCCAATAACAATCTGAAATGTATGTGAAATGTTTGTGCACGTGCAGGGAGGGTGACACAGCACAGCAGGGCCTGACAGAAGAAAGCCAAGGATGTATCGAGATCATTCCCCGGGAAAAGGTCCCTATCCCTTCAAAAAGCAACTAATAATGGGACATTTATCTTAATGAATAACAGAAGCAATTATGTCTTTTGTTTAAAGTTCTTAATCTGTTTTCAACTACCCTGGTTTATTTGTTTCAATTATGATTTTTTGTGTGTGCGCGCTAAATCACTGCTTGTCTACAGGGATTCAGAGAACACACTGAAGGTGGAGCCTCCCCCTTTTATCACAAAAGACTTGGAAGAAGAGGCACACAGGCAGGATTTACACACACAGTGCTGCAAAGGAACAGGAACTAAGCACAGGAACAAAATCTGAGATACACTTCAAGCAATGTTGAATTAAAATGTATGAAGTCCATTTAAAGGCCATAATCTGCTAAATAAGGTCAAAGATCTATCTTCACTTCAGAGACCTTCATGCTCTCTCACAAATAGAATCATAGAATTGTCTAGGTTGGAAGGGACCTTTAAGATCGAGTTCAACTATCAACCTAACACTGCCAAAACCACCATTAAACCATGTCCCTCAGCACCACATCTGCATGTCTTTTAAATATCTCCAGGGATGGTGACTCCACCACCTCCCTGGGCAGCCTGTTCCGATGCTTGGCAACCCCTTCAGGGAAGAAATTTTCCCTAATATCCCATCTAAACCTACCCTGGCATAACTTGAGGCCGTCTCCTCTTGTCCTATCACCTGTTACCTGGGAGAAGAGACTGACCACCACCTCGCTACACTCTCCTTTCAGGCAGTTGGAGAGAGTGGTAAGGTCTCCCCTCAGCCTCCTCTTCTCCAGACTGAACAACCCCAGTTCCCTCAGCCGCTCCTCAGAAGACTTGTGCTCCAGACCCTTCACCAGCTTCACTGCCCTTCTCTGGACATGCTCCAGCACCTCAATGTCCTCTTGTAGTGAGGAGCCCAAAACTGAACACAGTATTTGAGGTGGGACCTCACCAGTGCTGAGTACAGGGGGATGATCACCTCCCTAGTCCTGCCCACCACAAATGGCAGCAAGGAAAAGCATACAAAACCAAAAACATGCTTTAAGTTAGTACATTCATAATATCAAATACATATGTGTGAGCTTATAAATATAGTTAGGTTTACAACTACCTAAAGTACTTCGCCTACCAATTTATATATCAATGTATCTATAACAGGCAAATATCAAATGGGAGCATGCAGAAATTTTTCTGAAGTTCTCGTCTCATGTATGAATACTTTGCTCTTCCCTTCAACCATAGAATGGTTTAGGTTGGAAGGGACCTTAAAGATCATCTAGTTCCAACCCCTCTGCCATGGGCACCTTCCACCAGACCAGGTTGCTCCAAGCCCCATCCAGCCTGGCCTTGAACACCTCCAGGGATGGGACAGCCACAGCTTCTCTGGGCAACCTGGGCCAGTGTCTCACCACCCTCACAGTGAAAAATTTCTTCCTGATATCTAATATAAATCTACCCTCGCCAGTTTGAAGCCGTTACCCCTCGTCCTATCACTACACGCCCTTGTAGAAAGTCCCTCTCCAGCCTTCTTGTAGGCCCCCTTCAGACACTGGAAGGCTGCAATAAGGTCTCCTTGGAGCCTTCTCTTCTCCAGGCTGAACAATCCCAATTCTCTCAGCCTGTCATCATAGGAAAGGTGCTCCAGCCCTCTGCTCATCTTCAATAAAACGGACAAAATTAAAACTTATGGATTAAAAAAAAATTAGAGAAATATGTTTTTATAGATAAAATAATCATTAAACTCCCTTTTAAAATTATAAAATTATCAAAAATATTGGAGCTGCATTGTAATAAGAGAGAGCTATTGCAAATGTTTTGACCACAGAAAGTAGATACATAAACTTGAAGCCAATAATAAGCATACACCTAATTTCAAGCCCACATGCACACAAGTCTGAAAACCAGACAATCATAGGACACACGCAGTACAATCCCTAGAACAAGACAATGGTGACTAATGTCCTGGCTTCCAGAGTTAACAGAATTGGGCACAAATCATTATCTAATAATAATATGCATTATTATAGAGACAAGATGGAGTATCAAACTCTTCAGTGTATATGTATGTGCATGCGTACACATGTATATGTATCTGTATATACATGCTTTAGAAACCTATTATTGCTGTTCACCAGCCTCTCAAAAAGTATTGAGATTAATGAATCATTGGGTTTCAAACTCTCCTATTTTTCCTCTTTGCTTTCTGTAGCTCAATACAGACATCATTACTTCTCCACCAGTATAGTGATTCTGTTCGTCATGCCTGAAACAACTACAGCACAGAGATTAAATACAATCTATATCCACATAAATCATTGAATAAATGAATCATGAAATTAATATGTAAATTGTGTGTTTAACCTCTATTTATACAGCACTGTCTGTCACCATGTAGTAAATCTAAAACTAATTGCAAATTCACAACTCTGCAAAAAGAACACCACGGTAAAAGCTTGACATATTTATTAACTAAATGTTGAACTACATTGAGTAAGTAATTAACAGTCATGCCAGAACAGGGAGAGGAAATTATATTTAAGCACAGATGTCACCTGTATGAAATGGCTAAAACTATTTTAGATTAGATTTTGATATTAATCAAAGAATACTCCTATTTAATTTTTGACAGACAAATCTGTTTCCATTTATTCATGATTCCATTAAACACTCCGTTTTTAAACCTGAATGTCATGTCCATTCTCAGTCTGATATGTTCCTTTTAATATGTCTTTTAAAAGAAAACGTGAAGAAGAAAAGACTCAAAAGGTAAGGTTGACTGGTAATAAAAATCTTCCTACAGTCTAGACGGAACTGCCTCAATCGACCAGGAAAATAATTTTATATTAAGTTAAATTCTGTGATTAAGTTCTTTGATACATAAAGAATTGAACATAAGGCTTAAAACACTGTATCTAATTTCATTCCTGTGCATTTCCAGTCCTTTCTGATGAACAAAAAGCACCTCCAGTTGGAGGATGATGGAAGTTCTCCAGCTGCTAGCACCAATGCAGAGAGTTTAATTTTGTTCTAAAATTGAAATGTATTTAAAAGACAAACAAAATAGATGCTATACGAAAGCACATGCACAAATGTGTGTTTATAGCTGCCACAGACTAGTCAGTAAGGTACTAACAAAGAACAAAAGGGAAGGGAGACATTTTACCTTCAGGCAGCTAAGGCAGATACATCGATTCCATGGCACAAGTTAAGAGATGCTCATCAGGAGTACCTGTTGCTGCCAAAGCCATACTTCATTGTGAAATCTGTAATATTAAATTCCTTTTTCTTAAAATCTTTGGCTGTTGAAACTGAGCAAATTCGATAAGAATCAACAAAAATAAAGGAAGTTTTATTTCCCTACAAACATTTCATCTGCCCTCTTTGCTTTTTTACCTTCAACAGGTCAATATAGGTAGTCTACATATACAATTCCCATGCAGGATATGAGTAAAAGACAGGTTTCGTAACTGTGGAAAAATAAACCCTCACTGAATATTAGAACAGCAAAGTGAAATCGATTATATAATAAATACATACTTTAAAACACAGCAACTGGCCCACTGGGCAAACCTGCTTTCTTAACAGGCACTATAAATTTGAAAAATACACCAAGTAAATTCCAGTGGATTAAAATGGAAAATGCAGGGAAAGCAAGTGTCCAATTCCAGGGCAGGAAAAGGGTGATATCCTGAAATAGCCAAGACTGATGAGAAAGCTCACACAGAATTTCATGCACTTCTGTTTCCAGGCTCCCAGTAAAGATAAACTCAGGTAAGCAGATAAATTTTACTTCATATGAAATTTATAGACTTAAGCTGTCCCCTCATGGCAAATTTATTTTGTACACAGCACTCCTCACACTGTGCTTGATGAAGCTACATGAGCATTAGTATACCCATTTCACAACCAGCAAATCAGAGGCACAAAGAGATTAGGTGATTTGTCCAAGGTCACAACACGAATCATTTATAGGGGCAGCAATGAGACTTAAGTTCCTTGACTCCTAGTTCTGGCAACTAGACCATGATGCCTTTAACTGTATTACAGCAAACTATTTCTTGTGTCATCAATCTCAGATCCAGAAGCACTCTAAATCACTCGAGGATTATGACATTTTTATGTGAGGACAACACTTCATTACTAACCTGAAAACTTGGGGGGAAGAGCAAGAAAACCTCCCAAAGCTGGTGAGAAAGGAGCTGTGCACAAGGAAGGCTGATCAGCTACGATGCAACAGAGGTTGGCAGAGAGGTGAATAAGACGGTCCAGTTCTCCTTTACCTCCAGAGTATCTGAACAACCACCAGCTGTTTGTAAATCTGTTACATTAATGCTTGTAAAACAACTGTGTAGAAAGACAAAACGAAAACTGCTGTTTACTATTCACTTTTTCTTATCCACTTACCCATCTTTTATCTCCAGTTTTAGCAGTTTCAGGCACACAGAGAAGAGAAATAATAGCGTGTGGCCTATGTCCTACAGCTAAAAGAAGGAGCAGCGGCCAGAGAACAGAACGGACAGTACACAAAAAACTTTGAAACTGGAAGTTTGAATGAACGATTGGAATGTTTCTGAATGATAGATCAATTGGTGTAATCAAGCACAACTTTCAAAAGTCTTTTTAAATCAATACCCATGTATTTTCACAGCAGATAATTTCATTGTATGTAACTTAGAACTGCAGGAACACAACACGTGTGCACACTCCCAGTCACCAAATCATAAGTCATTCTTACAGGGAGCTTTGGGGTGATGGGTTGGGGCTTTTTTTGTTGGGGTTTTTTGGTGGGTTTTTTTTTTGAGAAATCATGCAAATCATTACAATATTCACTACAAAACAGCATACTGTATTTCAGTAGCGTTACTGCCTGAAACCATGAAAAAAGGAAACAAAGGAGGAGGTTCCTCTCCTCTTCACAGGAGAGGAACTTCTGGGTCTGTTCCTCTCCCATGAAATATTTGGGACATAAAGCCTTCTTTGAACCATATGCATGGTCAAAGAATAAATATGGGAAATTAAGAGCAATAGTAATTGAGATACTGTAATGAAGACACCTAAAAGCTGTCTGGACAAGGTTCTGGGCACCCTGCTATAGGTGACCTTGCTTGAGCAAGGGTTTGGACAAGATGACCTCCAGAGCTCCTTGCCAACATCAACCATTCTGTGACTCTGTTTTTTCTATTCCTTACGCTTACATTCTTCTGCTGGGTGGCTTTGAGGAACCTTTTTCAGCCCACTTTCACTAAATTGCAAGTGCCTGGATCCCTTTAAAACCAGACTTGTTACTTTATTCACGTACCATGCAACCTCAGCCACAAGAATCAACAGGTTGCTTGTGAAAGCATGGCCTCGCCCTCACCCTCCTGGGATGCTGCCTGATTTGAATGAATTTGTCCTTTATTTCAGTAAAACGTGAATGCTTCCTCTCTTCTACAGGTAGAAATGAGAAGGCAAGATAAACAACACAGTGCTAATACTTTAATGTTCATCAAGCTTAGCTTGTTCTTCTCCTCTATTGAACGCACAGAAGTAAAAAATTCCCCCCAAAAAACCAAAGGTCACTGAGGACAGTACAGTTTAGTCTGGAGGCAGAAGATTGTGTACGCATAACGCCTAACACAAGCAGCATCCCACTGGGCACAGAAGGGATTCAAATTACTCATAATAAAGTCTCATTACTCATAATAAAGTCAGACATACAGATTATACAAACAAATAGACTAAGTACAATGTAAACATATATACATAGAACAATAAATACAAATACGAAAATATCAAGGGAGGAACAAACAAGAAGAGGTACAAGAATCTGAAACATTACATGAGACAATGACATTACAGTCAATCAAGAGACTAAAACAAAAGAGATGGTATGCACAGGTCAGAGTAAGGCAGAAAAACTTTTAAGTAGTGAAGAAAAACCAGTAAGGAAACATATCTGAAAACATTTAACAAGAAGGATAAAAGTAGTTAAGGCTGAGCTACAACCATTTTAACAGAGTGGTCTAAGCTCTTTCAGAGGCTTTCCGCCACCTTCATTGAGGAACAGATGATCTGTTACTGACTGTAAGCTGACAGCAAGTCACCAATGCGAGCAGAGCACAACAAACCAAATATAACTCTAGGTAGCAACAATTACCTAGATAAAATAAGAGAGGAGCTTCCGGTAAAGGCACAAGTATTAATGTCTTTGTTCAGGACACTGGCAAGACCCTACCTGGAACAGCTTTAATCATCTGAGTTTTAATAGGAACAGAATGTTTTCTCTCTCTTGCCTATACCACTCCTTCTCTTGGTCTCTTTTATAGCCTTTTTCTTTTAATCGACTACATGACTCTGGCCTAGTATTTCAGATTTAACAGTCCTCTTAAGTGAATTATTGGCCTTATAATCTACTAACTTTCATCCCTTTTCTATTACTCCAGTCCTTCAAATCACCAAGTTTTCTTTTTTGTCCTCCTATATATTGACAATATTTTCTTACATTTGTCATCAAACTGCATTGCCACACTCCCACTCTTTGTGCCAAGATGATCATTAAAAATATTAAATAAGATCAGCCACAAAACAATCCTTGAACACTTCCATCACCAACCTTCCTTAAGTCTGACAACTTCAAATTACATTTTACATCTTTAAGCCATTTTTACCAACCTCTCAAGTTAGCTTAGCATGATCTACCCATGGAAAACCACATTACATTGTATCCAACTATCCACTTTTCTGCCTGGTTTAAATTATATTTAATAACAAATTTTGCTTTAAGTTCCCCTTGCAAGTTAGATAAACGATTACATGTAAATTTCCGTGTTTTCTACCATGAAATCTATACCAACAAGCTACCTAAGCTTAATCAAAGAAATTAATTTATGTTTGTGTATCTACCCTTATTTAGGATCCAAGTAGAAGGATCCAAAGTACGTACTTACTAGGGCAACAAAAACCTAGCAGTTCACCAATTCTGCCTCCATCTCAGAAAAACGTAATCACAACCACTATTTTCAGGACTCCCAAAGTATTTTGAACAAACCCAAGAGAATTTAAAGCAAACCCTGTTACCGAGCTTCTTCATACCAAATACAAGATGAAACTAAGCTACACAAAGGATGCAAAAATAGCAGCAACAGGGAGGAAATAAAAGCTTGTTTGCATTCAGAGCTAGTTTCATAGGCAGTGCTTATGTGCCATGGGCTAATCCTCGTATTTCTCAGACACCCAAGCAGACAAGCAAGTCCATGGCAAGTGTGTGCTGCAGTATCACTTTCTACAGCGCTTGGGTCCTCTTTGGAAACCAGTGCTCAGCACCTTCCCTTCTGGGGCAGAAGGGACTGGACAACCACACCTTGCTTGCTCCTTATCACAATCTGAAGGCAATGACCAGGATCTCCTTTTTGCTACTATTCACTGATGCTTAGGCAGCAGCCTCTGAGCTGTCACCACCTTGGACCTCACTTCCCACACAGAAATTTAGAGCAGTCCATCACTACTGCTCCTAGATTAAAAGCACTGGGGAAGGGAGAGGGAAGATACCATAAAGCAGCTTGTTTCTTTCCATGTGTAGGGAGAAGATTGGCGTAGTGCCGTTTTCCAAATCACTAATGGGGCTGATACTGTTTCCACAAGAGATTTATGTTAAAAAGATAACTTTCCTCACTTTTCGTTTTCATTTCTGTTTCTTTCTCTATCCGACATTTCATTCTAGGAAGGAGAAAGAGCTGCTCATTTCTGCGGCAGGAAAGAACAATCTTAGATTTATAACATGTGAGGAACCCATCACCGTGATAGAGCAATCTTTCCACCAGACATCTCTCCATTACTGAAGCTGATGTCTCCCTGCCCTGATGCCACTTCTAGACTGATCTGACAGCCCCAACAGGGGGGCTAACAGCACCGCCATCTCACACACACATTTTTCATCTTTATCTCACCAAGCTCTGCAGTTCTTCTTAAACAAACTCTTCAAATGCAGTTTCACCATTATTTTTTTTTTAAACAAATTCATTTGAATGAAACTGCACATTTTCAACAGTATTTCTTATGTGACTTTATTTTCCATCTTATTTTATGATGAAGTTATTTTAGTTTTTATGAAAGGAAATAATGGGTAAAGATGAAGGCTTCATGCCACTGTGCTGACAACATACTGGTTGGAGAAATGGTGTAGTTAATAATGCAAACTTGATGTAAGCACAGCTGGTTTGTGCGCATCTTTTCAGTAGCACTAATTTATACTTTGCCTTTATTTTGTGTTTTGGTTTATGATTTTGATTAGCCACTAGAATGAGCTCTCTTAATTGCTTTCTGCTAAACCTCTTATAAGCAAAAAATATTGAAACCATATGACCTTTATTGCTTTATTAGACTTCTACTGCACTATTAGATTCAAAAAATCAACACTCAACCTTAAAGGTTGTCAGGTACCTTCAGGGCTCCAACGGAACAATAAAAAGAGGAGGAGAAATCATGAGCCCTCTGCAGTATTTGCTCATTACCCATTTTCAAATCCTGTATCACACTAACTTCTTCCATTGATCTAGTTGTATGTAAAACCTTGAATTAAGGTGCAAAATGTAAAAATACGTATTACTACCAGTATTAAATGTCAACTCCTTTCACCTCCCACCCTCCCTAAATTCGTTTTATATTTACTTATCAAAAAAAGGCAAACACAGTACAAGGAAGAACAAAAATGGCAGAAGAGAGCGGGAGATGCCTTCAAGAGTCATTTATTAATGCACAGCTCTCTTCACATTCCTGAACAGACACTATACAAATTTAGTATTTACCTTTTCTGTCATAATTGCTTTAGAACTCTATTTCCTAGAACTATTTACATTTCAAATTTAATTCTCAAACTGTTATGAAAGGCTTTCAGAAAGTTTTGTATTTTATCAAAAACATAGCAATCAAAAAAGGAAACACATGCAAACTCTTCTTTTTGTTGAAATCAACAAATAAAACTTCTCAAAGATGGTAGAAGTATGGGAACCTACTGAGGCTATCAAGACTGAAACAATCACTACAGAATTAGAACTATATAATTAAACTAAAACAAAAGTTTCCACCTGCAAATAGTGATTTTCCATTAAAAAAAAATTGCAACACTGAAAACAGGCCTTACTTTTCAAAAGGTATCTTCTCAACACTTGTCACGCTACAGATGCCCAACTGGACACCCCAAAATCCTCATCACTTTTTCTTTGCTTTAACAAAAGGGATTAGTGGCAGCCTGTGACATTTCCAGGTCAGTTTTTGACAGACAAGACACCACAAAAAAACAAAATCTGGAAATATCTATATTCCTACACACCTGAAACTTATTTTCTGAAACTGGTTTTCAACTCAACATGTGAGAAAAGACCAGAGTATTCATCACAGGAAGCCCACTTTAGAGATGCTCAGCAATTGGAAAATTCACGTCACCATCATTGGCAAACTCCCATTGTGTGGTCAAAGCAGAATTTGTGAATCTGCCCTTTGTTGAAACTCAGTGGAAACACTCTTCCAGCTTCAGCACAGATAAGCAAGTTAATCACCTGATTTAAAGGTAGGCTGCTCTTTATATATCTCTGAAGTAAACTGACAGCCGTTAGGCTTTTACAGTGACAATGTTATGATCAATGTTGCAGTTTCAGGTGTTAATGCTTCATCTACCTTTAAAAGCAAATGTAATAACCCAGAAAGATCAATATTCTGAGTTCCTTATTCTGGATTAAATTACTGTGAATTTATTGCATTATCACAGATTTTCATCAGTGACATTAACCGTAGTCTAAAAATGTTAATGCCGAACAGTACATCACAGTTGTCCTTATTTACGAATTCTCAAACTCCTACAAACATACAAATCAACAGTACGAACACAACAGAAAAGTATTTTGGCAATATTGTTCTTATTTGTGCAACATTCAACAATAGAATAGCTGGAAAACCCAAATGGCTCAGGACAGTGAGAACAGAGAACAGCCTCTTACCTCAAAGTTACTGGTTTACAGACCAGACAACAGCTGTACTAGCAATAAAGCAACTTCAGGGAAGCATGCAGCAACATCCCGGTCTTTTTTGTTTCTGAACAAAGGACGATTGTAGAAGGATCCAAAGTATATGAAGAAAAAGAGAGGCAGAGGTGGACACCCTAATCCATGTACTGCTTGCATTTTTGCCCCCAATGATTTTACTTAATTGAAATGAAATTATCAGTTTTGTACAGTGTTACTCTACAGTACGATACCACTAACTGTGGTATACTACCATACCAGTTGCTTGATAGTCTGTAGAAAGCTTTTATGAACTTTTATTTCTTTTTTAAAGAGCACACAAGTATGAAATGGCTCCAGTTTTCCACCACTAGCTGTTCAGAACATCAGCAATGGCTTTCAACTGCAATGAAAACTGGAAGACGATGGCCTGGTTCAATGGGACAAACTTCCTTCACTTATGAAGCATCAGGCTAGAAACCCAAGAAACTTAACTCATGAGCTACTGTTCTGATTTTCACTACCCCTCAGTATTTGTCACAGCTTCCCAAAGTCATATTTAAGCCTCAGAAACATACACTCTAGTACTGCATTCTTCACATAGCTAAATAATCTTAACAGGGTTTGTGTCTGCTGGGGGGTGGGGAGGGGGCTTTTTTATAAAGAACAAGGCAATCTTTTTCAAAGGAGAGAGAAAAAAGAAGACACATTTTATCACAATTAATCTATTTTGCAGCCAACTCAACTAACTTCTGCAAGGAAAACATTTAGTCAGTATTAAAAAGCAGAAAGCACCTTACATTGTGATTAATTTGATTCTCTTGTATTATGCATAAGGCCACTCATTCATTTTGCCCTGCAAACTATTCTTATCCAAGAAGAGATACAATCAGAGCAAAGCAGGGAAGAATTTTATTAAAGTAAACACAATCCCAGTGTTACATGCTCGTTATGGAAATATACTAACAGTTGGTAAAAAATGGGCCATTTCATATGGATGTAATAAATATTTTCATGTACACCCATCTACTGTTCTTTGAAAATTTTAAATGCAGAACTATTAAAAAAAAAACCAAACTTTTCTTGGTGTCTGCGTAAGGAGATGTCAGTCACCTACCATATTTTAGATGATTAAAAACTTCCCAAGCAAGAAACAAGAATGTTACTATTTGGCAATGGCAGCAAGCATGCATACAGTCTTCTCACCAACCGACCACAAAGCAAACCCCTCAGTTTGGTGCCACATTCTGCTACTTCCTATTGATGGTAAAGCACCTGCAAATAAATACCTTACATATTAACTTATTAGGAAAGGAAACAACTACAAAGCAAGCCAGGTGGAGCACTAAGCGTTCTCCAATAATAGACGGGCAATGCCAAATAGCACTTTCACAGCAAGCCACAGGGTAGGAATTAATCCATCTCTTAAACCCGATGGATGAATTTCCTTAACACATGATAAAAAAAATGAGTGCTGCTTGCTACAAAAAGTCGAGCAACAGTTTCACCCTTGCAAAACGCTCAGGCTGCAACTAAGATTCCTGCTTCTACCCCCCAAATTGCTTTTAATGAAGCTCTAAGGCTTATCACACTTGCTACTGATAAAATTGAATAGGTCATACTAACACAGTCTTTGCCTGTAAGTGAGAATCTAAAAACCGTTCATTAGCAATTGAGGTATGTAAAGTGGGGTACACCTCAGCTCTCATCTAGCTTCCTGGTCATACGTGCCACATCTGCTCTTACTTCTATGTGCCTCAAAGTTTGACTAGGGAGTTTTATCTTCTTTCTTCACCTTTAGCGAAAGACAAGGTGACAGGGATATCAGTGCTGGTTGGCTCTCCACCTAATATGGATATACTTGCACACTCTGGAGATGAAAAAACACTCTCTGGTGCCACTCATCACACCACAGTCTCACCAGACAAATCTCACAACCACCATGATTTAGTAGATGTCTCTCAGCCACCCTCCCTCCGCCCCCCTCTCCACAAGTACACATAATACTCTTATAGGAACTGCACCTGCACTGCAGTGACTTCACTGTAATTGTGTAAATACCCAAGGCAGCTTTACTCCAGCCAGTGCAGGCAGGCAGCAGCCTAAGCATACCAGGAGGGAGCTTGACAAAGTATAACATGTCTTGCCCTCCACAGCTTTTGCAGCCCTGAGCAATGAACTGCTGTAGGTCAGCTGTTGCAAGGGCCTATCCAGCTAGTTTACAGGTGCATTAGCTATGTCTACATTTCACCAGAGACAGACACAGTCACTACTAAATACACAACTATTAAAGAAAAAACATCTAGGGAAAATGCCTTGACTCTTAGTGCAAGAAAAGGTGAGGAAAATTAAACCCCTCCCATTCTACTGAGTGACCTGCATAACCAACAAAAGATGGTGCTCATCTACTCCAGTGTAGAAGCTCAGCTCCAGCAGGATCCATGGAGGTCGGCTCACACATCTGCAGACACCAAGATAAACTGAAGCACAAAGGCACCTCACCAGCTCGGTGACAGGTCAGCTGGATCTGCCACGTTCACAGCCTCTGGCACAGCACGGGCAACCACTGGAAGCAGAGAAGCCCCTCTGGAGCAGAGACACAACAGTGCATGTTCTGGGACCAACAAGGGGAGCTCTGAAGCTTCAGAGGTCTCAACTTGTCAGGAAAGGATAGGGAGAGAGCCGGACTCAGCATTGCCAATTTCTCATGGAGACTCAACTACAAAAAGGCTTGAGAGCAACTGTTTATTAAATGCCTGAAAAATTACGTTCCCAGACTCCGGGCTTTGCTTAATTGAGTGGCAACAAAACTAGTACTGTTAATAAACTTCTGTTTGGAAAGTAACCAAGTTCTGTACTCTTCACCCCCCAAAAACCTTTCACTTTTTATTAACTTATAATATTCTAAGTTATCTTCAATTTTAGTTTATACTTTTATGCCAATGGTGTAACCCACCCCCCCCCCAAAAAAATTAAAACCAAAGAAAAAAACCCAGACCTTTCACATAATGAACTAAATACTAGCAAACATCCACTTTCACATTATGAAGCCTAAAACCTAGGCACGTATACTAACTTTAATACACACATTATGTATCTTTTTTGGTTCTACATATGCTTATAGTAGGACACACATATATATGCGCATGCACACACAGTCAAAAATGATTTCATGCTTTCATGAAAGTGTCTGACCCTATTTTACCAGTATTTTTACAAATGCTGCCTTTGTGAAACGTATAGGAGTAATGGAATTCCTGGCTGAGGCTTTAATCTGTAGTCACTTCTATAACAGAGGGGTGGATCAGAGAGTATAATTTGCGTTTGCTCATCTCCTGTGTTGACAATAGAAATCCTCCTGTTAGTTTTTCTTAGACAAACGTGACCCCAACCTGATATGACACTATTTTTTCAGCTGTGTAACAACAGTCTTAAACCAGGTGCTTTCTAAGCTGCATTATCCCATTTTGGGAAACTTTTGTGTTGCTATCAGCAAGCTAACACTTTTTGTTGTTGTTCTGGCTAAATTTGTAGGTTTATAAATGAAATGCTATCTACCAACTTCTTAACATTTTCACATTTTCCCATTAATAAAAATATTTGACTACTTCATGTTTTTCACACTTTTTAATTAAAATTCCTAAGAATGGATATTCAGGCTTTTAAGGAAATATCGGTAATTTTCCAGCATAAATTAAAAGCATTAATGTGTTTAAAACATTTATTTTCCTTTTTAAAAAAACTGATCATTAGTGTTTTCTGGAAGTTTTTTGGTAGGGAAAATATAGATTTTCTTGGTTTTATGTCTGCATATTCATCAGTCTAAAACAATTTTAGACCCCAGACTCTTTGGTATTGTCTTTTAGCACTTGCTAGCACTAGAATTTTGCACCATAGCCCTCGATTTATAGCCCTCATTTAGCCATCATGCTATTCAAAACCCTGACTTTAAATATCCGCCACACAGATATGAGTAACAAAAAGAGACAGAGTATAGCTATTGTGCCTTCAAAGAAAAGCAATAAACCATTCTGCTTGCTCTCCTTCATGTTCTTTAATTCATTTCATTTCATTTTAACTACCCAGAACAATTTCACCAGCCATTAGCCTGGAATGAAACCTTACAAAGGCTGATTGTTGTTATAAAGATGGGTCCCAGCACTCCCTCCCCCTCCTTTTCATAAGTTTTAGGACAAATAGGCCGCTTCATAGCTACAGCTTTGTTTTTTAAAAAGAATTCTTGCGAAGCAAAGGACAGACATACTGCTTCACATCCACATTCAAAAGACTCCAAAACAACATCCACACTGAGCTGGTCTGGCTCAGAGCCCTAAACTGAGACCCTGTTAGGAGGGAAGGGACAACAAAGGAAGAATCTCTCGGGCTATTTTCTAACCGAGGTGTACCAGAGTCCACCCTATATGCAAACACTGATGTCCTTGCCCTCAAGTCTGTAGGAAGGAGAAGGAACACCAAATGCTCAACTGCACTATGACCAACTCTAAAATTAAAAAAAATAAAAGCATCAATTTTATGATCACATTTTTACATTGTGCAGAAATAAATCTTCATGAGTGTAATTTCTGACAGCCTGCACCAAGAAAAAACCTGCCCGTTTTTGTCTTCATTGCATCCATGTTTGGAAAACAATCTTAAAGAAAATAAAAAGAGACATGCTATTTTTCCCAATTTAAAAAGAACTGCACACCTTATGTTTTTACGTTTTAGCATCTTCACAAAAAGCTGTGAAGATAGATATTAATTCTAAAAATGTGCTTAAGTGTTCAATTCTGTTTTTTCTAACAAGCTACTGGCATTTCATCAGGCCTGGACAGTCTATCTGTTTAACATTTGGGCCCTGAACCTGTAACAACTACTCCTCAATTTAGAAAGTATGTATATGTAGCAACATCCCCAACAAAATGTTCACAACCCTGTCCAATTCAGATGTATTTTTGATCCTACCCAACAAGCAGATCAGAGAAATCTTTTCCAACAAAGTGTCAACAAATTGTCTGCACAGACAACTCCCTCCTCAGTTTGTGTATTATGTGGTTTGTATTATTTTTATTCCTTGTTTAAGTGTCACACTTGTCAAGAGTGAACACCACTTTTCCATAGTAACACAGTTTTGTGATGGAAGTTGTGAAACCTTCAAGACTTACAGATATTTCCACAAATATCCAGTATCTGCTCAAACATTAATACCACAAGCTCATAAATCAAAAGGAACGGATTTCTGTGTTTTCTTTTCCAGAAAGATATCAAAACTGCTCCTGAAATTTGGACTTTTTTTTTCTCTTCCGAAACCAGACAAAGTTCAACTATTCAACCGGTATTTCTTTCATCATACCACAAGGAAAAAAATGACTTAAAAGAAATTCAAAGTAATGATACAAGCCAAAAATGACTTTTTATGTAGTGACAAAAAACTTGGAACATGAGATTATGTTGAGTGTGAGAGTGTCTATAAACAGACCTGCTTTATCCCATCTGAGCTGTTATTGGTGATGCCAATAATAAGAGTACTTTGAAAAAGATCTCTGCGAAACTGTATGTTTTACTACTCACTTCTAAATTATGTGAATGAACCCCACATCAAACCATATAATTTTAGAGATAATGCTTGGTAAAATAGACTGATAAATAAATCCTAGCACAATTAAAATTCATTTTCATCTAGCATAAATTTATAGAAATCTAGCAAAAGAAAAACTAAGTAAACATTCCTCTATTTGTCTTAAGTACAAATCTTTTACAGATAGGGTAAACAGAATTCAAGAACCTCTAACCCAGTTCTGTCATACATTTGTGTTCAGTTACAGTGCTGCTTACCATGTTGTACCCCCCCACCCCAAGAGTTAACATTATTAATTTCAAACTAAACTTAAACCTGGATTTTCTTAAATATGAATTTCTAGGATACCTCCCTAGGTGGGAATGTGCACTACAGTCGCATTAGTGATGCCTGACCGTGCAACAACTTATTTCATGAAAAACTACACATGCTGAATCCATGCCAGTTTAAATGAAGTCAGCTATGCGCACAGCACCCATGAATAAACGAAAGCTTCACATGGAAAAAAGATCAATCATAATGGCAAGCACACAGGCACCCATCATCTTTTAGACTGTTGAGTTTCTTTATCTCCCCTCAACACTAAGTAATGTCACTAAGGCATAGCTTTTTTGTTTGTTTTAAATACAGAAACATTTGAAGGTATAAGTGATCTTGCATACCTTCTAACAATACCAATAATCAATACAGCATCAAGAGAAAACCAACTGCAGATCTCTACCTCTATGGAAGGTACAGGAACACAATCTCTGTAACATTTAAAAATAGAGGTCTCATACGAGTAACAAGAACTAGAACAGGACTGCAAAGTCAAGAAAATATTTACCTTCAATTTCAACAGAAGCAAGAAGGGAGCTCAAACCTCAGTGCAGATATACCTCAAACAGCTTTTGTGTTTTAGTACAGAGCTACATCTTATGAAATCCGATTTCCACAAGTATTGGTTACTGATTTAATTTATATAGAACTGGCTCTATTCTGCCTATATAATACTACAATTACTTGCTGCGTTTACAGTAGTCAGCATCTGGAAACAGAAGCATGTACGCTGCTCAGTTTGAGATCAAAAAGCTCTGAATACTGCAACTCAGCTCCTCTCCCTACACTCAGCAAGGTCACTATTCCCTTCAGATAATCTTGTAATGGTAAAGGAACTACAATAAAATATTTCACATTCAACATTGCATTGACTCCAATACAAAATTTAACTAAGCAGAATACATCTGATTTTATTAACCGTGCAAATAAAAATATTTTGGAATTTGTACAGAACAACTACCCATAGAGTAATAAAACACAACAGGACATCAGGTACTGCTAGAAAGCAAGTAGCGCTCCTGTATCCTTTTCCCAATTATACCATTCACAAGTTACCAGAAGTCTTGACAAAAACAGATGAGACAAGCTTTCTTGTATAAATAAAACTCCACAGACAACATGAGCCATATTTGCTCCATTCTACACAACTGCAGATTTGATAAGCCACCCGTGTCTTCAGAGTCACACCAGAAGTGGTTTTAAGTGTGACTGAAAGGACAGTTCAGCTTCTCATTTTGGAGCACATTCAGAGCACGTGGCACCTTTCAGATACTATCACACTAATTAGAATGTTTGTGCCTTATTATACTGTCGTATGATCAAAAAGTTAACATTGCAAGATTAATTACAACTTTTTAAAGGAAGTACTGCTATACACATTTTTAAACGAACACTTAGTCCTTTACCTGACGTTTATTTAAATATGGACTTTTCACCTTTAGGTCTTGCAACCACCCTACTTTGTACTAAGACATCATTAGGAATCTCGTTTAAGCAGGATCAGTACTTTTCATTCCAACTAGCTAAAGTCTCACCACTGCCAATAAGAGAAAATACTGTTTCCTTCCAGCTTCACAGTTTTCACATAACTACTGAGAACTGATAAACTGAAATACTGTTCTATCCCACAGGATAAAGGGATCACCAGGAATAACTCTGCCCGTAACCAGCCAGTCTGTTTTCACTGTGCAACCCAGCAGATATTAACAATTAAATACATTTTAATATCTCTAGCTTCAGTACACTTTACCTGTCTTTATTTCTGTTCCGAGTCTTCCACATTAATTATGACAAATGCAGTAACTCACTCTAATGGCTGTATGCAACTGGCTGAGGCAGGGACAGGTTTGAAATGTCTTCCACTGGACAAGACCTCAGCATTTGTGAGCTAAACATCCAAAAAGTGCAAATGCTTTTTCTTCTCTAGATTGCTTTAAGTGCATGTGTGTGTGTATATATGAGATTGCATATGAACATTAGAAAAATCACCTAACAAAATACAATGTAATACATGCTCAAATTAAATAGTTTAAAAAATTTTTAAATAATTACTATAATTCATAATAGAATCTTTGTGTCCATTTACAGACCCTCTGCACGTAAGATATTGCTACCGAGACATTAATATTCCAAATCATTTTCATTATCTGTCTGACAGGCCCTCTACTGCATCTGCTACATCCTGCATGTTGTCATGCAGTAACAGCAGAGGGCAACTCAAATACGTAAGTTTACATATTGTTACATGTCTCTCCACAGCCTAGCAAACAGAGGACTCACTACATATACATAAATACACATACACCTAGGAAGGTCATCCTAAAAAGAAAAATGGGGTTTAGCATTTTAACATGAAGTACTTTTTGGGGAAGAGAAATTGTGATTTGTACTTCCTCAGAAGTCAATTTCTGGAACACAGAACAGCACACTCCATCAGAGGGTTGCCAGGAAATTTTAGTGGCAAGCAGGAATATGTGGTCATCTCAGCTCCACTCCACCACCACCAAAAAGTAATTAAAAAAAAAAAAAGAATACTTATTACACACACTCTCCGAGTCAGATCCCAGTTTGTACTTCCTTCTCCCAAAAACAGCTTCTTGCTACACCCCACTGAGTAGCCTGGAATTCACGAGTTTCACTGTCGTTACTGATGGCATCAGTAAATCCAGACAATGAAGGTGAAGGTATTAAAAGCTAATCACAGAGTGGCCACACAGGGATGAAAGGGGAGTTAAAACACCGACTCCCTTATACCAGCATGGATCACAGGTATTGACACAGAGTAAAACAGCTTTTACAGAAGTGTACGGCATTAGGAAAAATCTTGACTAATTTACAATGCCAACTTTATAAAAGAAATTATTTTCACACACACAACTATTACAGAACTTTTCCTGTGACAGTAAGAAGAAATTCAGAAGCAGACAGTAACCTTAAAATAGGAACTACATTAATTATCCATGAGGGAAAAAAAGTAAAAAAAAACCTGCTCTAAACAAGCAGTGTTTCTATACAACAGCTTATTTGTCCCTTCCATCCTTGCTACTTACAGTGACACAAAACAGAGTGGCACCTGGGGGAAGCAACAATAAGGAATATGTCTTCTGGAACACTGTTTCCAAGTTCAGCCTAGTACCACAAAAGCTGTACAAACTTCCACATCTGCTAAATCCGTTGTATTTATTCCACATGTTAAGATGCTACATAAGAAGTGCTTTTAAAAAACTAAGTTTTATAAATAGCATTGCAATTGCTTGAAATTGGGGGATGCAGTTGTCTCTTGTTGTAATCAATAACAAAAATCAACTGACCTCAGCAGCTGCAGGTCTCCTAGCAGAATGAAATTCAGACTTGCAATCACTGTATGGAAATGCCCAAATCCTTGCTGGAAAGCCATACAAAAGATATCCCTTAACTTTATCAGTATCGGGTTAGTCCCACATAATATTCTGAAGTAGTATTTGACTTGCTTAGAGGATAATTGGGACATTTTACAGGCCTGTGCTTCTCTGTCAAATCATCAGCCCTCACTGTGTCCATCCTTGCATCCCAGGGTACCAGCGTGGACACCAAACAGCATTAAACCAAGAACCACAGTAACTCCAGAACACACAAAGCTTGTTTGTCTCATGGTCTCCCTAAAGATAACATTTTCACAAAACAGAATTCAACAGGAACTTTACAGCAAGTCTGGGGGCATTATTCCACCTCTTGAGCCTGCACCTAGTTCTTTATCTAATATTAAGATTACTTTGCAAAACACACTGGAATTTCATGCAAGTCCCATTACTTCCAATGCATCTGCCAGTGACCACAGTTCCGTGCTGCCATTCTGCCTGGCAAAGCCATCCCTTCATATGGATACAGTCAATACTCCTAACTGAAGAAGGTAAAGAACTGTACTGTCATTTGCTTCAAGGGTGCTTTCCAAAGGTCTGAAGCCATTCTTTATATGTAAAGGCTTGAAGACACTCGATACAGGGACAGACAAAATAAAAGCCAGCTCTATTCAATAACAATATTAAAATAAAANAAAAAAGCCCCAAAAAATAAAAAAAAAAAAAAAAGAAAGGAGGGGGGGGGGGGGGGGGGGGGGGAACCAACCCCCCCCAAAAAAACACCAGAAAACTGAAGCGGGACCCAAAACATTGCAGGCTTAATGCTGTATTAATCCTCTGTTAAACTACTAATGATATCTACAAGTGTTGACACTCACTGAGAAACTAACTGTTGTGTAAACAGCAGCATGGTACACATGAACTTCTTTCTTCATGAATAAATAAAATAAACATCACCACCTCTGCTATGATCGTGCACTGTCCAAGTTTACTATTTAAGCTGTTGCATAAGCCTAAAACCTGGCATTTCCACTGGCAAAATATGCTAGCACATTTCAGTGCACAAAGAAGTCTCTAAACAAACCAAACCAAGTCCCCCAAAAAAGGTGGAGACAGATTTTTGTTATTGTTACTTAAGCAAATATTCAGTTTTACAGGTGCTGAAGTATACCTGTTTAAAAAAAAAAAAGCAAAACATTGGTTGTATAAAAAGACATAAAAGCAGTAAATCTGTAAAACAGAACATTAGTTAATACTCTTATTAACTGCAGTTTGCTTAATTACAATATTTAAGTTATAACTAGATCCAAAATTCTCAGATGCATTTAACTGAAATACTATCCCTAGAGCTAAACACTGCGTGTTTTTGTAATAAGATACATGTTATTAATGAATAGCTAACTGTTCCCCTTCCATGGAAAAACACACAAAAAAAGCAAAGGGGCAAGAGGAGAGTAAGGGAGCAAAATTAGAGTAAAGGGGGGGGGAAGGGGGAGGTGTTTGCTTTAAGGGGCTTGGAGTTTTTGGTGGGCTTGTTTCAGGTTTTTTTTATTCTGCATTTAGTCAAGTGATCTTTATTTTTTCTAGTATCTCAAGAAGTAAGTCTTCATATAAAAATGAAGGAACATTCTTCCTCTCTCTTCTTTCTTCCTAATTCTCCTCATGTTTCCTCCACTGCCATTTCTAATGTGGTTTTGATTAATATGAAAAGTTCAAACAAAATTCAAGTGAGTCTAAGAAATAGTAAAAACTGAACTAAAACACTTTTTGAAAATACATATTTCATGGTCTTAAATCAGGTTTTAAATGCCCCTCATAATATTAGACACAATTCCATTATTTACAGAGTTGATATGCTTTATTCCAGCCCACTCTATTGCCTAGTAGTCTTCCTTTGGTTCATAGTACATGGGCTCACTAAGAGTGATACTTTGCTGTGTAGAAGTTTTGGAACTCCAGCCAGTATTAGCTGCCCATTAGTACACGGTGTAGACTCCAGCTATTTCCCCATTACTTCCTTCCACCTCAGAAAATTCTGATTAATTGGCATTATGTTGCTAAAGGGTTTCCTTACGCTTGGATCAAAACAGACATTACACCTGCCTGCCACCACCTATTCCATTACCTAGTGATTCCCTGCTTCAATGAATGAAAATAACATGCAAGTAGTTTGAATAGACTTGGTGTAAAAGGATCAAATGAATAATGGTGTATGGTTAGACAAAACAGAAAAGTCTCTTAATTTCCAGAAACAATATTGAATGTAAATACTAAATTAACAGCTTTCTCCATATTAAAAAATTGTTGACAGTAAAGCAGTAAAAAGGAAGTTTTCTGATAATACCACTTTTGTTGTGAAGCTCACAAAAGGAAAACAAAAAAGAAGGTTCTTTTACCTCCCTGATCTAGTACCTACCCCTCCCTGGCATACTATAAGATTATCACATATACTCATCAAAGCATCATCTACAAAAGGCTGAGTCCAAATGGTTTCCTATTTGGCATTTTTTAAATATTTACTTAAGAGCAAATAGTATATACAAACTGGAAAACGTCTACAGTACCTGCACACAGTTCTGACACAGCTTTGACAGAAACTACTTTGATTTATCCTGATGTTAATATGCTGCAATTTGCAAGTGCAGTACAGAATTAAGAGCATATGCACAAAAGTCAACACTAAAATTCTTTTGCATGTACAGATCAAAAAGAAAAGTATATTCTATGGGAGGAAAAAGTAAACTAAGTATATAAACATAATAGATATGTCACTAATATTCTGCCCAACAAAAGAGTGTCCTGAGAAAAACTCAGGACAAAATCTCAGACAGAACGCTATCTAAAATAGTTAAGACAAATTATTTACAAAAAAAAAAAAAAAACCACAAACACCACACAACACACAACCAATCCCAAACCCTTTGATTCTCTCTATATTTTTTAGAGTTTTTTCCCCTTGGTGGCCTATAAGGAAAATCAGAACATTAGAAGTAATGCATGCTGGAAAAGATATGTAGTTGAAAAGCTGAACAACTCAGTAATATATACTTGGATAATGCAACTTTGCTATTTGCCTTCAGATCTCTACCACAAAAGTTATACCCAGCATATTCTTGCTAGCAATGATCTGCACCAAAATTAATCTCTCTCAAGTGGCAAGAGTAGTATACATGACGATCTCGATGAAAGAGGCAATTAACAACTGCTACAAAAAATAATTATATATAAAGATGGTTTGAAAGACAATACTCTATCTAAAATGACCTCGCTGTATTCATAGCACTGATAAAACAGTTTTTCCTTTAAAAAATGCCGCTTTTTTATTTATCAAAAGCGGAAAGCCCCAAGGTCACCTGTCAATAACAGAACAAACCCTCAGTAAATCACAGTGCTTCACAAATAAATTCCTCATCAGTAATTAAAACCAGGCCTCTCTGGCCCTGTGTTATCAGCTCATCAAATTCATTGCTCATCTAGAATAACAGATCCACATCTGCAGTCATTACAGCATGCCAGATAAATCAATCCTCTCAATGATGCTTTGAGCCATCTCTGCTCCCTTTTAACCAGCCCGATATTTATTTCCCCCTGACACTTCTGACATTCTATTTACTGTAGGCAAATGGAACTCATACGGCACCTTGTAATGGCTTTACCAAACCCCATTGTGGGGCATATCTTCGAAGACTGATGGTCGCAATAAACAAGGTTTTATGGTGTAAGTGTGAGCTTCCAACCTCTTTTTTTTCCAGGAATTTGACTTCTGCAGTGAAGAAGGTTTATTACATTTGATTGCAGGTGGAAAAAGCTATATCCACTTAGAGACCTGTCAGCTAAAAGCAAGCAGAAAACTTTTGAAATAATATTATTTTTGTAATTTTATTTTCGCATCCATAACAATACAGAATAAAGCATCTCCCCGTCAGGACTTGGAAAGCAAGCCTGTAGTTTATCATTCCACCTCCACCCTCCCTCCCACCATATCAAGCACTGGTCTTCTCTGGTAAACTTCAAAAAAGGTACAACAGCAACATGCAATCACCGCATCTGTACCAAGTACATACCAAACCCTCCTCAGTATTGTTGTTTACATTCAAATTCGAAGTACGTGTGTTTAAGCAGATACACATACATTAACATATGGGGTGAATCATCTTTTTTGAGGTATCCGAACCCAGTGAAAATCACAGGTTTCTTAAATTTACTGCAGAAACCAAAACTTTTCATGGTTTGGTGCATTCTCCGATAACAAGTGTTAGGCTGTTGGCTTCAAAATCAGAACATAAATTGTTTCCTTGAGAGTGAAACAAACACCACAAAAGTTACTTTTCAGCATAAATTTTGATTGTTTGTACACTATCACAGCTGCTGTATTTGAGGAAATTGAGTGAAAATCTGTTGAAATGAAAAGAAAAACTATTTCTAAAATCTGGAGGAGTCTCCCAGAATATAACATGTGTTATCAGCTCTGAGAATCTCAGCCATTTCTACAACTTAAGCAGATACACCCCTTCTTATGTGAAGGTGGTGTACTTACATGTACACATGTACATTTAGACAGCATACGACTAAAAGCATATGCTATCCATCCAGTAACTTAACTTTTGTACTAGAAATGTGCAATTTTTGTTCTACAAAGAGAATTATACTATGTATAATTTGACTACCAAACCAAATTTCTAGTGTAGGCTGGCTGTATTCTAGGCTGTAGCCTTCACTGGCTAGAGAGAAGCCAGTGAAGAAAAGCAACCCAACTTAGCCCAGTGAGCTACCTGTACTGCAACTGGATCTGTGTCGCTCTACACAAACCATCCTTAAGAATGAGCAGTCCTCCACATCACGCCCGTAATTATGCATGGCTCAAAATTGACTTGCATTAAATTACTGTCACAATGTTAGTGGATCTGTCCTTTAGCATATATTAAAATTTTATTTCTGTGTGTCAATGATGCCTCACAGAAACATGAAAAGGCTGTTAAATCCTTTTTCACAACAAAAATAAAGTTAAATCCTATAGGAGGCTATGAATTCTCAGATCCTCTTTTGAGCACCAATTCAAAAATGACAGGATATAGTCTTTTCCTTAATGAAAAATCTATATTTATCACTCTATTGTTCTTGTGTACTGATCCTACTGCTCTCTGAGGCCAAACTTTGAATATATTGGATTTTGAAATAATAGCCCAAGGCTCTGAGATGCTGGGTCATGATACATAAGTGATGAGAGGGTTGTTCCCCTTTTTTGTGTGCTTCTCACCACACAAAGAAAATACAAATTCCAAGTTGAAAACATTCAGAAGTCTACATTATCTGTAGAGTGCAAATTATGTAGAGCTGGTTACAGAACTATAAACAATAAAATCAGAATATACTGAGAAAGATGATCTGCCTGTTCTATAAATGAACTAGTAATTTGTTGCTTTAATATCATGAAGTAAAATCCTATTTTTACCTTACCACAGATGTGGCAAGCTCAATTTGTTTGGCGTTTTATCGTAATTCCAATTGATTTTGCACATAACAAAGAATCAAAATATTTGAAAACAAGAACTCTAAATTCTAATTCAGGACAAAGGGTCAGGGACTGAATTTACTAGTCTGTTACAATTCACACTTAGATTCTTAGGTGTCACACAGGTTGAAAAGAAGAAATCCTGAGCTATAATCTGTACTAGGAGAATAAAGATATTAAAAACGTTGTTGTTGTTTTTTACTTACAGTAAAGTTTAAGGCTCCTGTTATGATGAAAACATAAGGGGGAAAATCTGGAAAGTATTTTTTACCTTCATTCCATAATAATATAGAGTTGCTATTAAATAGATTTCTGTGAAATTACACCTTCTACACCACTGTATTTTCAGTGTATGAGCTACAGCTGCCTCTCTAGATTTTGTTTCCTGGGAGTGACTACAGCATAAGTTATCAAAACCAGCCACTGAAATATACATCTTGCCCCAATATCCAGTTGAATTTCACGTGAACCTGGGGATATCTGATCTTCATGCTTTTTGTCAAGTGCCCCAAAATTAAATCTGAGATTCATAAACTACTTCAGCAGCTTAAGATACAGTATCCAGTAAGAATTAACACCTCAGGGAAATCCTGAGATTACCACAACAGTAAGTGCTATAGAAATGCAAATAAAACTTCATAATGCTTAATGAATGTTCTTTTTAAAAACTGTTTAATTTCTATTATGAATTATACACATGTAGCATAACTGTAGCACACATATAAATAAAAATAAAATTTAAAACTAATTAAAATAATTTATCAGGCAAATATCCATGCCACACCATGTTGTCTAGGCATACGACGTTTCTCGGAATTTTTACAGATAAAAAATTCTTTGATTACCAGAATCAAATGCAAACCTCAAAGTAGGTACTTTCATTAGCCACATTCCACAGCATCAAGCAAGATTGAGTCTGCACTGATTCAAACAAAACAAAATCACTACTTCCTGCTGGGCACAGCACCTTCTTACAAGGTTTCTAACCAAGAATCAAACTAGCTCATGCTTGATTAGCTGTGGGTTGACAACCAAATATAATTACACAAGGTGTTTAGTCTACATAAATGCCTTCTGTACACCCTCCCCACTAGTCTTCTGAATTGCCAGGTTCAGAAACTCAGCATCAAGAAAGTGCTTGTATACCAAACACAAGGCTATTCGGTAACATAGATAGGACAGTTGCTCTACTCAGAGGAGTTTTGGAATGTATTCTTTGCATGTATTGCATATATTCCATACATATTTTACACCAAAAAAACCCCAAACAGCCACTGACAAAATTTGTAAGGAATACATAAGGGAATCTACCAAGGAGATAAAGAAAGAAGATTACGTTCTCTTCAACTGTCTTCTGTAAAATAAATTATCTGAAAAGTATTAAAAAAAATGTTATGGAAAAATACTGTTCCTTTTAAAGTTTATATTTTGCCATTTAAAAAAATTAGTCCATTCCTAAATATTCATTTTTAAAAGTCTAAACTGGGTTCTGAGTAACTCTCCAGCTTTAAAAGACTGCATTATGGAAGATATACATTACTTCTCTAGATTCTAACACATGTGTTATATATTATATATACACACACACAGTGGTTGTGTGGTGATTGTTTGGTTTCGGGTTTGTTTTGGTTTTTTAATTGACTTTAATCCAAGGTTTATATCTTATCCTGTTAAAGGAGAAATTTTCAGTGTTAGCAGGTAACAAAAGAAGATCACATTGTCAATGCTCCCAGATAGCTTTGCTCCTATTCTTTTGAACTTTTTCCTACACTAACAATTAAGGTATCCACTTTATTTAATTCAAACATGCATTATCTGCCTAAAATTTATTTTTTTTTTAAGTAATGCAAAAAATTGATTCAGCTTGCCATTGCTAAAACTGTAACCATGTCTGTTCAGATAAAACTGAAAAGTTCACTGAATTATCACTGAGTGTCTGCTTTTATTTCTAAATAACATCTTACAAGTTAAAACCAGTATTTGCCAAGATTTACAGAGCCATTTCCTGAACAGCTACCAAAATCCATTTACCAAATTCTCTGCACCAGTCTGGCCCATCCTACAGCCATAGTATTCTCTCCTAACACCACAGAGGATGTAAAGCACTGAAGAAGCCCGAAGGAGGAAACCACTATCCCTAACCACTATCCCCTTCTTTGCCAGCCTCCAGAACTGCAAAAGCTCTGTTTTTATAACCTGGGACACCCAGCATCCCAGCTCTCCTTTACTGCCCAGTGGGTGCTTTTGAGACTCCAGAAATCAGAAGACAAAAATCAAGAACCTTGAGTTACAAGTCTTTTGTTACAGTCATTGCTTCCTTCTTATGTGTTGTTCTACTCCATCCTACTTCATCAGGAACAAGGAGAAAATACCACACACTAGTTCACCACGGAATTTCTGTTATGCCAGATGCATTTGTGAGAGTAAACATGAACTGGTTTTGCCTTTCCTTACTCCCCTTCCCCCTTTTTGCTATTATTCTCTTGTGCTGCTATATTAATCAGCTTTCTAATATTTCCAGGATATAGAGGTTTGTTTTTTCCCCTATGGTTATGTATATTTACAAGTTTGATGTATTTATAAAACCAGTTCAAACTGTTAAAATGTCGCTTACAAGGCAGTTATGCCTGCCTACAGTTCAATTTTTTACTTCCTTTCGCTACAACTTTCATTTATAAACATTTAATTTATCATTTTCAGGCTTTTATTACTAATCAGATTGCTGGTTTCATTTTGATTTCCAGATCGTGAAGCAGACTAGAAATGTTTTTCTAATTAAAAAGGATCTTGGGACCAGTGTTCAGTGTTCATCCCAACACTGACCTGGGATAAGTACAGCTTCTTGCATTAAGGCCTTAAAAGATGGCATCTAGGTTCTCCCTGCTATAAACTGTGAAAGTAAATACTCCTTATGGAGAGTCTCGAAACAGTTTTCTACAAGAAGAAAAGTTATTGCAGTAACTGTAAAATACAGGACTTGGAACAGTCTCATTGTTCCTAGTAGCTCGCTATCACTTACGTGATTAAGGACAGCAGGATTAAGAGTTAAACTGTTTAATAAAGAAACTAAAGAACTGTTTCTTGGACATACATAATACCAGTCTCAGTGGAGTACTTAGAAGAATCTCTAATTTGAGATCATTTAGAAAGCGAACAGATAAATAAGTTCATACTAGGAAAAAATAAAATAATATAAACAAAACTGGATACTTAACATTTGGGACCACATTTCTCCTAGAGGCTAGTCTGTCCATCTTGTTGCGGTCCCATGAAGTATATCGTCAGCAAAAAAAATTGATCTTAAAGAAGCACAAAAGCAGCAATAGGAATCATCCTCTGTAAACACAGTGAATTTAAACTACTACTGACAGAGGAATATATTGTCAAAAGGGCAGTCAGAATGTTTTCTTGGTTTTACTAAGCTGAGTGATCTACATGAACCTATCTGGTCAGTAAAAGAGAGTTTAACTTTGGAACAAACTGGGGGTTTTCCAGCCCCCTGAAAGTAGTGGANGAAATGAATGGGAATCCCCAAACCTCTACTCACCAAAGGGCACTACACTGGATCCTCAAAGGCGATCAAAGCTCTGGCACGTGAAGTGATTCATCTCTCCCTTACAGTAGCTCTACACCCATACCACTTGTGTGCTGCCTTTATTTTCATTCCCCCCCAAAAATAAACCCACCCCCATTTACTTTAAGACTGAAAGTAGAATGTCTCATTATATAATGAAGTTTCATTAGTGAAGTCCATTATTACATTTTCCACTACACAGTAAAGTACATATATAAGAAAAGTCGTATTGCCAAACTATATTGATTTAGCCACTTGAAAGGCAGTTAGGTCTCATCATCCACAAACTTAAACCCACCTGTACATTTTAAAATGCAGTACCAAAAATCTTCCTATTCTTCTAAACACTGATATTACTACTACTTTTTTCAGGTGAAATCAATGTTCCATTCCTAATATTGATAACTGATACATCACAGCTGATTCATCTTAAAATTTACACCGTTTTCGAAGAAAATTGATCTCTCCTTATAGCCAAAGAGCAGCTGTGGCTAGGAGGACAAATGCTGTTACTCAAAAACACAAGAGAAAGCAAATGGAACATAGGATTGAAAGGAACTCATGACAGTCAACATTACATATTTCATAACAGAACAGGTATTTATCAGTTTTTGAGCTAACAACTACATCTAATTAGCCAAGCCTTACACCTTTCTTTATTTATGAACCAAAGGCTTGAACATAAAGGATTACGTATGTCATTAAGTATAATGCTTATCATCCAACAAATTAAACAGGTGAACATGACTAGTTCAGCTTATTTTCTTCTCTGACAATTTTAATTCTGCCACCAATTGTATGATAAACGGGACAGTCACTTTTGAGGACGACCTGCTGGGTGTCTACAATGTTCACAAATAGACAGCATCTCAGTTTGGAAGCCAGGGTGGTTTTGCAAAGACTTTCAGATGAATTAGGCAAATCAGCCTCAAATCAGTAAAACACCAACACATTGTCAGTCTTCTTGAAGTAACTGATACTATTTACATACTTTAAAAATAAAGTCAGTGGATTGCTAGATTGGTAGCATCCAGAGCAACTTATCACATATTTGCACATATGCACAAAGAAATTCTCCACTCTCCATGCCCTTCTCTGTGAGCTTCGAGTGTTCATCAAATTTCCTATTTAACAAGTTTCCTATGTTTCCATGACTTTCATTCTAATTTGCTACATTTCAACACAATTACCTTACTTTGCAACTTCAAATCCCCTTCATGAGTCCCTCCAAAGTTTCCATAAATACCTCACAACTAATTAACTAGAAGCAATCCAGAAGATATGGTTCCTCAAAGAAGCAAAAATGCATCTCTCCTCTTTTGGCTAAAGGTAGCTGATAGCAGATGTACAGAGAAGAACAAGAACTTGATAAGCATTGATTAACACTTCCCTGCACTAAGTAACTGGCAATTTTTGATCAGAAGTAGTATCTCTCTGTATAATAGCCTCTCAGAGAGTTTTCTTGCACTGATTTGTCTAGCCTGTCAAACCCATATACATTTGAGCATTCAGAGCATCCTGTGAAAGTGTTTTGGGTTTACTGTATTTGAAGAACCACCTGCTTTTCTTTGGTTTGAGTTTAACATCTGTTACTTTCACCTGTCCTCTAATTCTTACATTAGAAGTAACAATGAACAAGGAGGCTCTATTCACTTTCTCCCTGCCATTTGTGATTTCCCACAGCTTTATACCACCCTTTGTCATGCAATATAGGAGCTCCTTTTCACCCATCATCACCATCCTTCTGTTTTTCCCTCTGATTTTTTTTCTGTGTCCTTTGGCACATAGCTGGAAGGAGACCAGAACTGCATCACATTCAAGATGAAAGTGCACCTTGACTCTACAGTCACATACCACTGTTTTCTGTTTGTTCTATACACTTTTCCAAATAATTCCTAACCATCACTTGGTTTTGGCTGCTCCATGTTAAGAAATACTAAAACAGATATTGTATATCCTTGCTAACTAGGTAATTATTCAGATACATAATTTTACAGGCAGGCTGCCTATACAGGTTTAGAGACACAGGGACATGCATCTGATCTCAAAGGTAAAGAGACAAAATCCTGTTGCAATACGTCTAATACCAGTATTTTCTGAATAAAAATAAGTATATAAAGAGCTCTCAGCCAATCTGTTTATATTTAAATGGATCTGAAATTGATGTGCCCTATTTTATTCATCCTGTTTACTAGCAGAGGGTTGGACAGTTTAGCAACCAATTAAACAGCATGCTTCATAAAAAGTGAATATAATTTAAGCACTCCTACTACCCCCCGAACAATCACTCTGTCCACTTCCAAAATTAGATATTAATATTAACTAAAAACAAGTGTTTGTAAACACCAAAGTCTAAAGCACTTGCAAAACCAGAGTAATTCTTAGAAAGGTATTAAGCCACATGTCTGTGCAGCCTTGAAATTCCAACTTTACCTTCTTATGCTTCACTAATTATTTTAATGACTGCTTATTTCTCCTGACTCTTAAAACATGCAGAATATGACCGAGAGAAATTAATTTGGCAAAATATATACTCAAAGGTTAACCTAGGTACAACCTCTACAGTTTAGAGGAGACATGCACATCCTCCCAGTGTTCCCACTGGGTTTTTCCCCTCCACTTTCCCACAACATTGTCATACAGCTGCAACTTGAAAACCATTCCATATTTTAGCTTGAACAACAGTGAGTCATGGACAGTTAAGCATAGGTCCACAGTAAATAAAGCTGACCTCTTTAATGTTTGCGAGTCATTAAAAGTAGAAGTTCAGCAATTTCTGGAAAACCAAGATCAAAGATTATAACTTTTAAGAAATAGTAGAGCTATGGAAATATGTTAATATTATCACACAAATATGTTTAGTGTGCCATTCCACACTCATCCACTATTAGGTTCTGAAAAAGAGATTAATAAGTGTGCATCCTGCTGCCACGGAAAGCATGAGACTGTATTGTTTTCAGTGTATCAAATTGGAGTTTCACCCATATGGGTGAAGATAGATTGGTCACAGTATTCCTGTGAAGTCAAGGAAATCTGATGAATATGGCTTTGTACTGTATCATCTATGACTCCAGAAACTGTGCTTCACATACTTACTGTACAGTGACAGTCTGGAGCCATGAATATTTAAATGTTCTTCTATTTCTCAACATTTGCCAAAACCTCTTTTCAATGACAGAATTACATTATTTTTTTTTTCCAAAAATATTCAATTACTCCAATCCACAATAAGACCATAGAAGGGAATACATTTGGATTTCTAGACTAAACTAATTTAAAGTTAGCAGACACGTCAATACCTTACTCAAGACCGTTTCTCTGTAAGAATTCTCATTGCTCAAGTGTCACATTTGGCTTAGACCTTACCACTGATACTGGATCTTGCTTTAAGATCATACTAGTGAAGCTGCATACTGGTTTAGTGTTTTGTGTAATAATTTGTTTTAATTTAATATGTAACTCAAACTTGATTGATATTAAAATAGCCTTTACCTTAACTGCTGTAAAGATTATTATACCTACCTAACTGTTACAAATAGGGACTCCAGTACCATGAGACATATTAGCACCTATTGAATAGTGTTTTAAGTGCATAAATCCCAAGGACAACTGAAAAATCTTTTAATCGGTGGTTCTATTAAAACATTTCTTTGGAGGAACTTATGCTCATAAAGGTAAAGACACCCCACACAGGTTAAGAACAGCCTCCTCAAAAGCAGTAAGCATTCCAGGAGTTACAAACAGTACATGAAGCAAATCCCTTTTACAGGCTCATGAATTTATGTAGCAACTTCCCTCTTCCCCTAAACAGTCACCTGAAAACTACCGCCTGCCGTAAGACCACTCATCGTCTCACTAACATGCAGAATCACTGCCACAGAATGAAAACAAAAAATAATGCAACATGGGAACACAGGAAGTCAGAGCCATCCAATGGACTCCCCCACAAAACATTCATCACTCATGCAAACTGAACGGTGTCCCATTTTTCAGCACCAATATAGCTTAAGATGCATTATTCCATGTATCAGATTATTATAAAACAGAGGAAAAATCAAAATGAAAGAAGAAAAAAAAGTATTAGGTATTACCTTTCCTCCTTCTTACTTGGGTACAATCCTTTCCCTCATAAAGTACAAGACCAATTAGTAATTCTGATTGAAACACATCATCTCAACTTTTCTAAATACGCCATGCACAGGCAGTAAGCAGCTTCAAGAACATGCAGAGAGGTACAGATTGGCTAAAAATCTCCCACATTTAAGAGACTTCACAAATTGATTACGTGTTACTGTGGGGCATTGTGTTAAGAAAGTCTGCTGGATTTTTTTAGAGACTGTCATCTATCTCAACATAGAGAATTAGCCATTCTAAGTGAGCCCAACACGTAACCTACCAAGAGGAGGAACTCGGGGGAATGTACATAAGTGATTTAATACTTTCTGAACACAAACACACAAAGAAAAATCATGAGATGGCTCCACTACTGTATCTATCAATTGTGAAGTTTTACAAGAATTCTTTCCAGTTCTCTTGCAAGACCAACTTAATTCACAAAATGATTTGAGATCTACCATCTGTTGTCAGATATCATTACTCAATGAAAACCACCCAGTATAGAGATAAGGAAAACATCTGAATAAGGGACCAGATAAAATAAAGACCTGAGCAGTGCAGATACAGAAAAGTAAGAGATATCTGAATCCTTACGGCAGACCACCTTCTTCCAATTTGCCTATATGTAACAGACAGTAAATACAGACTACAGATTACAGAGATTTTGGATTCCTTGTTGATGCTAAAACCTTAAACGTTAGAATCTACAAATAGTACTTTATATCAGATGCAATGAGGTATCTCAGCAGATACCCCTCCCAGATGTCCTGACCTCAGTACCACAGTAAAATACCTTGGCAAAAAGCCATCAGGATTAAGAAATTCAACCACAACGAATGGCAGCTGGATGCTGTCCACCACTCTCCATTGACTTCTCATACAGTACCAGCATAAGTATTATGGTGAATATCTGGACCGTGCAGATCTAAAAGAAAAAAAAAAGTCTAGGATTATTTGCTCCTTAAGTATTATAGAATCTCTTACCCTAAAAGGAAAACCATTCTGCTCAAAGCCCTCATTGCTATTAATGTTAACAGCCCTTGGTGCTGTTTAACATCTTTGTTGGCAACATGGAAGTGGGATGGAGTACACCCTCAGCAAGTTTGCTGACAACACCAAACTGTATGGCACTGTTGACACACTGAAAGGAACGGATGCCATCTAGACAGACCTGGACAGCCTTGAGAGGTGAGCCCATGCAAACCTCATGAAGTTCAACAAGGCCAAGTGCAAGGTTCTGCACCTCGCTGGTGGCAATCCTAAGAACAAATACAGGCTGGGCAGAGAAAATAGACTGAGGAGAAGGACTTGGGGGTGTTGGTGGATGAGAAGCTCCACATGTGCTGGCAATGTGCGCTCGCAGCCCAGAAAGCCAACCACATCTCTGGGCTGCATCAAAAGAAGCATGGCCAGCAGGTCAAGGGAGGTGGTTCTACTCTTCTACTCCGCTCTCATGAGACCCCCACCTGGAGTACTGTGTCCAGCTTTGTAGTCCTCTGCACAAGAAGGACATGGACCAGTTGGAGCGGGTCCAGAGGAGGGCCACAAAGATGACCAGAGGGCTGGAATGCCTCTCCCATGACGACAGGCTGAGAGAGTTGGGGTTGTTCAGCCTGGAGAAGAGAAGGCTCTGGGTATCTGAAGGGGCCCTACAAGAAGGCTGGAGCAGGACTTTTTACAAGGGCGCATAGTGACAGGACAAGGGGTAATGGCTTCAAATTGAAAGAGGGCAGATTTATATTAGATATCAGGAAGAAATTGTTCACTGTGAGGGTGGTGAGACACTGGCCCAGGTTGCCCAGAGCAGCTGTAGATGCCCCATCCCTAGAAGTGTTCAAGGCCAGGCTGGGTGGGGCTTTGAGCAACCTGGTCTAGTGGGAGGTGTCCCTGCCCATGGCAGAAAGGTTGGAACTAGATGATCTTTAAGGTCCCTTCCAACCTAAATCATTCTATGATTCTAGTTAAACCCCCAATAAACCACCCACCCCACCCCCCAATAAATTCCTTTCTTCTTTGAATCTCCCATGATTCTGACAAAATATACTTAGGCCCTGTGTACTGAAATTACTCATACAAATGTTCTTAGTAAAAATACTTTGTGTAAGAGTTCTTCAAAAAGATCTTCTCATCTTTCCTTTTGTGAAGAATTTTGAGGTGATAATGATGAAAATACACATACATAGATGTGAAATGAGGTGATCTTTAAGGTCCCTTCCAACATAAACCATTCTATGATTCTATGAACGGATTTAATTCAATCATACTGCTGGAAGGTACAGACAGCCTCCCCATCCATAAAGTGTATATCATCCAAAATCATCCAAAAACAACACAGAAAAGCCAGATTATCTACCACAGTCAGTATCTTAATTGCTTTCAAATTTCATTTGTGTGAGGTTTTTTCTTTTTAAATCCTGATGACATAACCACTAACTAACTAACTGACTAACCACTAACAAAAAGATTATTTTGACATCATTGCTTTTGGCTTCTCAGTCTTCATGTGGGATACCTTCCCATATTAAGATTTTCTCAGATTATAGCAGTAAACCCCTGTGTGTGTACATATGTATATATGCACATAAGCACAAGCCATACATACAGGCAGGGAAGCTGAGGTACCTTAATAAATAAGGCAGATCTTGCAAGCAACATGTCCCTCAAACTTTCAAAACTGTGTCATCAATAGTAAACCTTTTCCCACTACTTCATATATTTACTTCTAAAGGGCAAGAGCTGACTGAGTGAAGGCATTTACCAGATATGTAGAAAACACAGCTGGATTTATCTTGTCTGAAAGATTGGTCTGTACCTTGCCTTTACAGAATGTGGACCTACTGGTTATCTATGTTGTATCCTATGGATTCATGCATGAGTGTATGAATCCAAACTCGTATATTTATAAAGGAAGTAATACATTCTCATGTAGGAATACCTGAAATTTCAGTTAGTCTCTAGAATACTCTTATTTTATTGGTATACTGTATCTTAATCATGTACAATAAGTACATCAGTAACTGGGTAAAGGGAAAACAAAAGCAACGTGTTATCAAACTCTCAATGCTATCACCCAATACAAGAGTTGTTTTATTGTACCTTTAGCAACAGTAATAACACACTGATAGTTTGAACCCACTGTGGGAAAGTGCCTTGAGCAGGAGGATCTGCTTATAAAGGCACAACTTGCAAAACAAAGTCTGCTTATGAAACAGAAAACACAGAAAATATGACTGTAAGCTTTCGGAGAGGTCAAGACATGATTCTTGTGTATACATATGTTTACAATATAAATTTATGATCATCTAAACATATAAATTTAAGCAGAGCCTCACTCATAACTCAAAGGGAAACTCCCCAAACTAGACACAGAACATTACCAAAGAGATGGCTGTTCTCTTTAGTTAAGCATTTGCATTTTCATATTAAAAGGCAAAGTTTCAGTTTTTAACCAGCAGTTAAGTATTCAAAAAAAGAGACTGAGATACTTGAATAGAAGTATCTGACGGGCTCAGGACATCTAGCGGTACAATGACAAGCACTTTTATAAAAAACAATCTACAAATGTATGTATTCTGTCTTTCAAACCATACTACTAGTGAAGCCAAACAGAGACACTTGCACTACCTTGTTCATAAGAACTGGAAGAGAAAGTACTAAGTGACTCAATTCTTGAACCTTAATAATTGAATTTAAACTTAATATGGAAAATTATGGGCAAAGATCGGACAGAACAATTATCCTCTTATGAAAAAGATCACTAAAGCAAGACTAGAAATAGCAAAACAAGCTGATATTATTGCTTTTTGAGCAAATACACAGATTTATCTTGTACTGCTATAGTACCTTCAACGGTTTCATTGTCAGGTCCCATTTTCTGCTTCCTCCATTCTCCCCTTCTCCTGATTCAAAACCATCCCTTTAACACATCATTCCTAATTAGATGATTAGTGCTTGGAAGGGCAGGAGATAAGTCATTTGCATAATTTAATCATAAGAAGAAGTTAAAGATACAGATTTTGCTGTTCGTTTGTACAATTATCTTCACCGGCCTGGGGGGTTGAGATATTAATGTGATTAAACAGTATTTCTGCAAACAGGCAACTGTGTGTCCTCTATTAAAGCAGAGCTGGAGGCAAATGAAAAATTAATTTTAGAAGACAATCAATTTTATTCTACATGACTGTAATAAATAACAGCCCATCTGCAGACAAGTCATTAGGCCCTGGGAGGCTACATGTGTCACAAAGTCTAAATGACATACAAGGCCGAATTTTCCACCAAAACCAGAATGAGTAATAAATGGTAAACCAACTGCCATTCCTGTTCAGAAAGTGTATAGCACTTCCCAGAAAAATCAGGTGCATGTGTCAAGTACTAGTCACCGACCACAATTTAAACTTGTACACTGTTCAGAAATATAGGCACTTGGTGGTTTACCCTTCATCAACCCTTCAGTCTCAGCTTGATACAGGTTAAAAGTGTTTCCACCTATATTAGTGAACACCAGTAATGAACAATCCCTTGTATGTTGTGAGACTGCTGCTGCTTTGAAACACAGAATCAATAGGCCTTGAACAAAACTAAAGTTTCTTCGCTACAAGTTTTTCCCCAATACTCTGCTGAAATAATTTTGAATTAAACAGTTATAAAAGAACAAACTGATTTTAACATGTCCAAGACCTTGAATCAACAGCTATGAGAAATCAAGACTTTTCGGAATTCTACCTGCAAGAATAAATCAAGAGTTGACTATACAGCCACGATGCTACCTACGATACTGTAAACTTTGAAATGTATGTGCTTATTACGTACATAATAATCAGTTTCCTATTTTTTAAACTGTTAAGGTGCATAGTATTTTTTACCACTACTCTTTACATGCAGTCACCTCCACTTAGAATATTAAATCTCCCCCCTTTGTTTAAAAATAATCAAGACTGAGCTTAATCATACCTCATATATTTGAGACTAAGTAAGGATATCCGAATATCAGCAACTAACAACATATGCACAGTAACAACTTTTAGTAACAAGTTCACAGTATTCACTATACGAAAAATAGTTTCTATTTATCACCATTGGTAAACACTTTCCACAATGGGAAAAGTGACAATTCCTGTACAAGTTTGCACAAACACCCTGAAACCCCCTATTATTGGCAAAAGTTCACCAGGCAATGCAAGCACACATTTATTGAATTTTACTACTTCTAGCCCATGTAATGTCTTTCACTGGAATTATTCAAATACACAGAGATTCTTTATCTGAATGTTTTGGGGTTCCACTACATACTTCCTCTATGTTTATTTTCTATATGAATATATAGACTTAAGAGAGTAATTAAAATTTACCCAAATATGGGATAAGTTAAATATGTAGGGAATACAACTGATTTCCGGAGGATCCTTTCATTATTCCATTTCCGAATTTGCACAAGATGTTCCCTGGTGTGGACCAAAGTGACTTACAGATTAATTCGTGGATATGCATTTAGGTTTTATTGCTTTCTGTGCTCCTGATCCAAAACCACTGAAATCAATTGAAAGACTCTGGTTCTGCAATGGTTCCATTGCAGAATTTCATCTGCAATGAGGTCAAAAGGACAAAGCAATCTCCTTCACATGAGATCCAAAGCTTTCACGTTCATTCAGTCTCCTCAATAGCGCTGCCTAGAAAGCCTATAGCCAAATCTTAACACATTCTTTAACTGAGTTGTTAACACTTAAAATACCTTCAATGTTAAATCTCCTGTACGTTTTTCTTCCTATCCCATGACTCAGTTGGGTTAGTTTCTGGCCACCACTGACTGTTTTAAGACCCTCAACAGCATCACTCCAAGACACACAATGAACTGAACAGAAAGACTATCTGCTCTGAAAAAAGGGCGGTTGAAAACAGTGTTTCGGAATAGGGCATTATGAAAAGACAACAGCAGAAAAAGATTCCAATTTTGCCCACAGTCATATAACAGAACTAAGCAACCATCCTAAGCGCTTAAAGAGAAATGTTCTACGCCCACTTATTGTCTGTAGATTTGTTTAATGTCATTCAAATTCTCATAGTGCTAGACATCAAAGGGGATTATTTCGGAAACCATGTGACATCATCAGATAAACTACTTCATGTGCACAAGATGCTAAAAAAGAGTTTCTAATCAGAAAGCAGAAGAGTGAACAGCAGCATCAAAACCCCCTCCAAACAAACAAAAAGCTTCCCCCACAATAGGTGTTTAGAGGTAAAAAAAAAAAAATTACAAAGCCAGAGGATCTAGTAAACTCAATATATCCCCAAAAATATAACCCAAAATATCATAAGGAGCTTTTAAAACTTGAAAGACTTCTTTAAGACTTGAAAGAGAACTTAACGACCATTCAACACAATAAGTGAAACCCGCAATTGTTGTCTACAAGGGAATGCTATTTGTGTATTTAGTTATTCTGTTATTATCAATGACAGACCAATCTAAGATGATGCAGGAAAGGTGAGGCTGTGTAGCCACACTGCCACAAGTACCTGAAGGTGTCAAAAAGAAATTCCTGGGCAGCAGAGGATGGAGGGGAAATGATAATTGCAGCATAGGCACAGCAAGAAATTCTGCATTAAATTCCACGTACTCTGTGTACAGATCATCAGCTCTCTTGCAGCAATTTTAACATGCTGTGGTCATATCGGCCTATTGCACACAACACATAGCAAATCCTTTCTTGACTGTGCATGTGCTAAAGGACTGTACTGTTCAAGTACGCTGTCTGCAGTCCAGCTCTTCTAATACCCAGGAATCCCAGACAAACATACTGCATCCACCAGCTCAGCCTCCCCGTTCCTCTTGTCCTCTCCCTGTTTCTGCTTTCTTCTCCCCGTAAATCAGTAACCAACTCCTATTAAGAGTTTAGACTTTGAGACACAACTTCATTGTAAGCCAGCAGCAGGTGGGCATAAGATGTGGTGATGTTCTTTCGTCTTCCCATTTTTTCCCTTAGAAAGCAGATGGATGGAGCACCTATTACTACCTAACACTGGCAGAACAGTAACTTACAAGTTAACTACATCTCCTTCTGAAATCATCCAGCCATCTCAGAGAGCTGAGGGGCCCTGGGAGGATGGCTACATTCATACCTTTTGTAACATGAAGGTAAAGGACAACCAGCACAAGCAAGGTTCCTACTCGGCTGACAAACATTAGAAAAGTAGTTACACAGAAACAGACAAACTTGCTGTAGGTTAAGAGAAGCCAGAGCAACAAGACCTATCTAACTACACTTACAGATGCAATATAAAACCAAAAATCATTCAAATCCTAATACAACACACTATCTAAATCAAATGCAGTGCTGGTAAAGTAAGTCCCTAACCTAGCTGGCTTACATGCCACACTTAGCAGCAGAGATGCTCAACCCTATCAGGCATTTAGCTTTCTGTTGATAGGTAAGTTTGGGAAAAAACAACAAAAATATGAAGTTTCTGATAGTATAAGCTCTATATGAATGGATTAAAAAAAAAATCTTATAGTTTCTATCTGGACCAGAATACACCAGTGTAGGAACTCAGTCACTCAGCTTATCTTCACTCAGAGAACGTGAGCTCTAAAAATGTATTTAACAGTCTACTGCTGTACTCTGAACTACTCTACAACAGTCACTGCATTACTCAGTAAAGATGCCTACAATAAATATATCACTTTTTTTTTTGTTTCCACACCGACATGAATACAGATTCTCCCAGTATAATAAAGGGTTAAGTTTTTCAGTCAGTAAGGTTAAAAGCTAAAATCGTAAACTTTTAAGGATGAGTAACAAATAAGATGGAACAAACAGTTTCTTAGAGGACTGATAGTTGGAATTGGGGGGGGATCAGTAAAATTCTGAAGAAAGCACATTTAAAAAGGCAAGATAATTGAATGATCAAAACCCCTTCTAGCTTAAAATGCAGGAGAAAAGTATTTCATGAAATTGCAAGACAAACTTTCTTGAGTTCCAGCAGGAAGAAACAGATTTGTTTGAACCATATATCAGCTGTGCAACAAGGTAATTTATAAAACCAAAGCAGAAAGAAGTGACAGCGACTATGGTTCTGATACGAGACAAGAAATCTAGTGTACGATAGCAGGATCAATTAACCTTCCTAAGCGTTTCTGACTATGAGAGAGAGCAGGTTTGCAGCATCTTACAGTAATCATTCTGGCCAAACCTTTTCTGAGGGCTCCTTCTAAAAGACTCACTGTGGCCACAAAAGCCGATGGCAATGCATCACCCCTTCCACACAGGTACAGCCCAGAGTCAGAGCGCAGTGCGCTGCTCTGCCACACACACGTGTAATGCAGTAGGAAGCAAAAGGTACCACACATTTAGCAAGTCTCACGACGAGAGCACAAAGTGCACTGACACATCACTTTGTTATTTAGTTCTCTGCAAAAGTCAGAACAACCTTATAGCAGGTAAAAAAGACTTCTTAATGATGAGATGCAAAACTGAAGGTAATTTGAGAAATCACCTATCAGATACATGAATTGCCATATTAAAAATGCCAAATAAAGCCTTACAAGCCCACAAATAAACCTCCACATACCTACAAATACATATTTCAATAACAAGCTTACATAACAGAAAACACAACGCTGAGTTCATTACCTTAGGTCTTGTTTCAGTATTAATATTCTGCTGTTTGCTAACTGCCAGCATTTTACTACATTGTTCTTTTTGTTGGCTTTGGTTTTGTGTTTTGTATTTTAAGTCTCATTGGAAAGACTTGACATTTTTTCCTTCTTCTATTTTTCGGTATTATCTCAGAATCTTTTTAGAAAATTGCCCTCCTTCAGTATGAGGACAAGAAGAAGCAACTCTAGAGACCTGCAGCAGTGAAGCAAGGTGCCTTCATCAACTTCACAAAGAACAACAGGGATAACGTTTCACAGATGCCAGACATTTTCTGATTAACTGTTATGAGAACAGTCTATTAGCAATCACGTAAAACTTGTACTAGGCAAAAACAACCATGACATGTATAAGAAAAAGCATAACGTTGTAAATATACTGACTAGAAGTTCCAAATGAAACTCAAAATATTTTTTTCTTTAAACTAGCCTGATCTTCTTAATTAGCAATTCTTAAATTACTCTTAACATATAAGTAACTAAATCCCACTACTGACACAATGTCTGTGCTAAGAGTTTCCTTACAGCCACCCTTTTTTTATTATTAAATTACAAATAAACAAGTATTACTTCTCGGGTAGTGGTGGGGAATATGACAAGTCAGCTCAACAGCACACACATATAGGATTTCAGGAAATCATCTGTGAGACAAAGAAAGCACAATCTGTATAGGACATGGTTGATTCGTAGAGGGTTACAACTCACACTCTGCTCCAATAAGGATGAACACAATGGTAGAGTATCCATATTTCCATATTGGCCTGCGTGAGTCGTTAGTAGGGCAGTGATGACATCAGTGGCTAGCCATATCTATTCACAGCTTCAACAACTCTCATATAATCCAGTCATCCCAATGAATGCCCATCAAAAAAAAATAAAAATCTTTCCTCCACAGCACAATTATTTCTATACTGTAAATTGGTTGCCCAGAGAGGCCGAGAGTCTCCATCCTTGGAAATACTCAAAATCCAACCGGACACAGTTCTGGACAACCAGCTCTAGCTGACCCTGCTTAAACAAAGGGGTTGGACTAGATAATCTCAAAAGGACCCTGCCAACCTCAATAATTCTGTGCTTCTGCAAAACACATTAGATTTGGAACTCCATACACATATGGTTTAAAATAATTTTGATTAACTTTTTAAATAAAGTGGTTTAATTCCACTGTCCATACAGGCCTGGGTATAGAAGAGAAAAATGATTCAATGTTCTGTTGACTGAAAGTAACATGAGGGCATCCCAAGCTAAAAGTTGTCTTGCCACAGACCAAACAGAAATAAAATTACATGCTGAGAATATTACTCACTCACATGGCTAGGAGAAGTATCACAAAAATTAAGAGTAAGGAAACCAAGTTCATATAGCCATATAAGTTCATTTAGGAAATTTAGTTCGTGTCCACAGCAAATGCAGTTTAAACTAAATTTCTGGATTATTCCAAAGCCTCTCTCTTTATAAATACGTATGCAAAATTTTCCAAAAATCAAAGTTGATTTCCATGGTTTGAGAGGGAGGTTTTGGAATAATCCAGAAATTTAGATTAAATTGCATTTTTTATATATGTGTGTGTGTATATTATATCAATCAATATGTGTGTATATATATTATTTCCATAAATCCCATATTAAAACTAACTTGCACTTATTTACAGGGTAACTGAAATGTAGTATCTGATATAATATGAAAACAGGAGCTTATGGCTCAGAACAACAATGAGGAAGACTACTAACAGTGAGTGCAAAACAATGTGGAAAAATAGTATTGAGATTCTTTCAACTAAAAATCAGAGCTACCTCTGTCCAAAACACTATTAGGACTTGAAGGGGTTCATCCTACCAGAGACGAATTAAAAAAAAACAAAACCAAAAACGTAGAGGTGTCATTCAAAAGAATAAGCACAACCTTCTGGCATGAAGAACATTTCTGCTTCTTAGCACAGGAAACCCTTTAACAGTCTTCAAGCTTGGGAGATGTATCAGGTTGAGTCCTGAATAGAATAACTGAAAGAAAAGTGCACTGATGATGCAGAACGTGACATATTTCAGTACATTCTAGTCATAAACAGACTAGACTGCCCATACTTTTAGACCAAATAAAATAGGTAAAATCTTGATTCTAAAAATATACTTTTTACCCAAAGCCCCCAAATTATTTTCCTTTGTTTTTCCCTATTTAACCATCAGGTATTCAAGCAAAATAATCTATTTTATAGAAGGAGCACAATAAAAAAAAAATCCAAAATCATTCCACAAGATGACCTCAAAATTCTAGGTCTACCCTACACTTTATATGTCACACACAACTACAGCTAGTGTTAAGGGCAACTGAACTTGTGAGCTGAAAGGGCAAAAGATTTCAAAAGATTTAAGATTCTTCATCTGATTCACTGATTTGATACATCATAGAAGCTATGTAGCTCAAGAAGGACAGAAAACTAGTTCAATTGCTGGGAAAAATCTGAAGGAACTTATATTAAGGATCTTTTCAATAATTACATTCCTATCATATATTATAAAATACATTTCCTTTCAATACTTCGCTGTCTATGTGCCAAATCCTTAACTAATACTGTCACTAGAAACCTTCAATTAATAACAATATTACCGGAGCTTTATGTAGCATAGATAATAGAACACATGCATAATATAGCTAGATACCTCAAGTTTTACACATTACTAGTAAAAAGCCCATTAATAAAGAATAATCCAATAAAAGCACTGTTTGTGATGGCATTACCACACTTTTTAGTATAAGTAAAATGAGTGTCCCTCCTAAATAACTACTAAATGCCTAGGGTTCTAACATATTGCTGCAAGCTATAATGGTTATAACTGTTAATCCAATACACCTTTTATACAAACCCATAAACACACGAGTGGAAAAATAGCACAGATGTTCATCTCTAATGCAATTTCCATTCAATTTCCTAAGTGCAGTCCCTGTGTGCAAACTAGCTTAACGTTATGTTTAGCTTGCAAATTCTTTTAATAAATAATGAATGCAATAAAACTGGTAGATCAATGGCAAGCTCAGAAATCATAAAAAAGCCTTTTGTGCTCATGCTGTTGCCGATTTCAAACTTTAATCCAGCGACAGATCGATACTACTTTTTCTTTTTAACCCATCACATAAATAGCAGATAGACTAGATGTAGGTTAAATGCTGTTACCAGATATCAATTTCCAGAAACTTGATAAGATCAGACACAATTGCAATCGAACATTTTATACCTTAACGTATACACAACAATATACACTGCTAAACATTACACTTTAAGCCACTGTACAGTAATAAAGCAACCACTGTTCATTTGTTTTCGTTCTCACTTGTTGGGGAAGTTGTATTTGTAACTGAGTCAAGAAAGGCTCTGACACAATATATTTTAATGAGCAAAATGGGCTTAGCAGGTCAAGATGTGCTGACAAGGAAATATAATCTCCCCACGCTTGCTAGTGACAATAAACTTTATGCGCGCACACAAACAGCAACATAGCTGTGCTACCAAAAAGAAAGGAAAGCAAACAAATTTATGTTTTGCAGGATTTGGATATTGGAACCTTCCAGGGAAATAGGTATTGGTGTTTCTTACAGGTTGTAGAACAGGGGGAGAGGGGAAACCCTATTACTAAGTCACTTTGGATAACCATGCTTTACGAAGAGGGAACAAAGATCAAAAGCGTGTGGCCCCAAGGGACAGTTCCAATATCAAGCAGGCTAAATCTAAATCACCAAGAATCATTACTAACTAATGTACTTGTGCTTGGTAATGCACGTTTAATTGTAACATATAAAAATCTTGCCTTTGCTTACACCAAAGGAACACATCACAGCAATAATATGAAGACAGCAATAACCCCAAAGTATCCTGATTATGTTTGGTTTTGCTATTAGTATTGTTTACATAAATAATGATTAAGATGCTGCATTGCCATGCACCTACAAGGTTTTATTACACTGTTAGTCACATGAAGAACTTATAAAATAAACTAGATGGGAACTTTCTAGGTATTTTAAAGTAAGCATTTGGATAATTTTGTTCCTAAATTCAGAAAATCCAAAATGACCATTTCTGGAACAGGCACAGAAAAGATTAAAGATCCTACATTCAGCAAGAACAAGATCAGTCCCAAAAATGTAATGCCTCTTTGAAAACGCCATATACACATAATTCTTTCAAATGCAGGTTTTAAGCAAATGTGTCCCATCTTTGACACGAAGGGCTCAGACCCTAGAAACAGTTTTAGGTTCTTTGCCCTTGTTCTGGAAAACTTCCACTGGCATGAAAGGGCGGTTCACCTCAGCAAAGTCAAAACGGGGACTTTACGGCCCAGATTTCAACACCTTTTTAATATTGATGCTGATGAACAGCTCTTACATAATGTGAACTCCAGCCTGTAAGCAATGAAATAAACAAGATAGAATTTTTTAAAACATCCCGGAATGCTCATTTTAAATATTTTTTGCAAAATTACCAAGGTAGGTAGATAGTAGTTTCTCACTCGAAGGCCACTGCAATACAACAAAACATGATTTTCTATTCCAGTGATTTTTGCTGTGCTCCTCAGTTCTACCAAAGTTGATTTTCACCTGCCTTTAAAACAAACGCACACACACAAACAGCGGCTGCGTGTCCAACCGTAGCCCCAGTGTGAGAATAATTTCCCATCTACAGAGCTGGTCACTTCTGGAGGCTAAGTATAATGCTATTGCCACACATTGATATATTGGTGAAAGAAAGGAAAATATAACAATGCTAAAGCTTAAACTCATTTGAATAAACTGTGAATTTCTATTACATATATTGTTTCCTTTATCAAATTGGAACTACTGGAGCAAGAAGACCAAGAATGCCAACATAAATCTAGATCTGTTACAGCCAGTTTCTCCAATTTATTCTCAGAAGCCTTAATGACAAGAAGTCAAAGTTCTTCTCTTTGGGGGAGAGATCAGGAGAAGGAACATTCCTGATAATTTTCAGCATTAAAATAAAGCGTCATAGAGAAAGAGATCAGGTTTAAAAAAAATGATTGAAGCAAATCACAAAATACTGTTTTATCTTCTAAAGAAAAACACGGAAGACCAAAAGTGGTTTATTGAACACCAAGGAATAAAAGCCAATAAAAACTGTGCGCAGCCTACGTGGGAAATAGATCTTCATTATTCATGGCAGAGTACTTCATACTTTGTGCAAGCTTTTCCAGAATTTAAAACCATTCCACAAAGACACATTCCATCCTCTTTTATGATTTGCGTTCCACAGGTTCTGCTCTAAGATAATGGATACCAGACTACACAGATCAGAAATTAACGGTGATCAACAACTTTTCTAACATATCTGGCACTAAATGGTAAGTAGTAACAGAAACATAATAAAGTACTCCTATTTTAAATTTAACAGATGTTGAATCCAGACACATTTAACTTTAAAAGAAAATTATTAATAAGAATTTAAAAAGAAAAAAGAGAAAAAGCCTTACTTCAGTCTGTAATCAATTTGGACACAATGATACTCTATTTATAGCAACACTTTTAACATGTTCTAGTCTTATATTATTTATTCGGATCATTCCTATTACAATGAAATATTAATGTCGAGAAAGTGGTTACTCTATTAAGGAGCTATCCTATGTTTAGATTTTAATATTGATCTCCACTGTTTTGGAATAATTAATCATTCTGTATGAAACTGTATTTGTATGACTTCGTGTTATAATACGATCAGAAGTTTAGCATCTTCCCCACAATGATGCCATGATTAAATTTATATTTTGACCTATTCCTAAAGGCAATTTAGTTATTCCAACAGAAGGGGGAAAAGGGGATACCGCCACTTTAAAAGCTTCAATCTCTTTGACACTGCTGGCAGTGTATGGGAACATTAATGCATCTGTCATGATAACAAGCTAAGAATAACATCTAGACATCAAACCGAGCAGAGAATCCATCTGAAGTGATTCATTCAGATCTGTCTCATTGATTTATTAAACACAGGGCAACATCTGCAGCCTCACAGAGCCGCTTGGCAAAATTAATGCAAGATCAATTCAAATGGAAAAAAGTGCAAAAGAGATAAATCAAAACACAATTTGCATGCAGTTCCACAATCAGGCTTATTGGGTGCAAATGCTCAATTTCCCTCCCAAAGCAAATGAGTTTAAATGTTGTTTTATCTTTGTAGAATTGTGTGATTTGAAGTGACAGTGAAGAGTTCTGCAGGTTGAAATGGTGAAAAGAAAAAAAGGAGAAGAAATGCTTGCAAAGACCTTTTGAATATGCAACAAGAATATCATTAATACCTAATTGTTTAGCTTTTTTGTCTTTGCTACAAAAACACAGTATTTTTCAGTTGTAGAAGTCTCAGTAGAAAATTACATATGTATTATGCATATACACATGCAGGAAACATACAAATACTCCATTTTGGAGAAAAAGCATGTTACACTTCAAATGGGAAGCTCTATTGCTACGAAAAAAGAAGGGAATTTTAATCAAGGCTTCACCAGATTAGATATGCTTCTGATGAAAATATTCAAGTATTTTAGTAGTTGTGAAGAAGCACAGGCTTTCAAGATGTCCAAAAAGAAAGAAGGATTTTTCCAAAAGTATAATTAATCTGCTAAGAAAGTGGAAAAATTCCTTTCTGCATCTCTAGCAGAATCCACTATGCTAGTGATCTCTCTCTCGAGAATGTTTTAAGTGAGTCTCCTCTCCAAGGAAGAAAAGAAAGCTGAGAAACTGATCATTGTTTTTATTTTAACATGCTACCACCTCCAAAATTCACAAGTTTGGCCAAGGCTGCACACATACTAAATATTTACTTAAAGAAGTTTATATAATCAGATGTCCACATTTAAAATCAATATACAAGGAAGCTCTGTGCAGTGCTACATGACTGGATTGCTTTAATTATAATCTTGACATCATTCTCCTAATAAAAGACAGAGTATTGCTGACTATAGGGTAGCTTTTAATAGACAACATGACTAGACCCTCATTATCTCATAAAATAAAATGTCTGCATTTACTGCTTAAAGTAATTTCTAAAGCCTTTTATTGTTTGTGAATAGCTAAAGTAATACAAAATATTAGCTTAACTGGGTACTTTAAATCACAAGAAACAAGCCATGTACTGAAACACTGTTTTCTGGGAAGGATTCTTACTATTCACTGAATAATCCAGACCAACACTATGCTTTTTCAGTAGCCAGCAGCTTCCACAGAATACAGAAACCCTGGAGAATAGGTTATGATCACGCTCATATAATCCTAGTTTTAAGGACTGATATATTTACCATCATAAAAACATTCTCACTACAGTTTTAAATTTCAATTTTAAATAAAACCCCATTCTTGTTTTCTACTTTAAATAAATGTTATGCTTTATTACTAAAATTAAGTGTGTGTCCATAATTTAAGTAATCTTCTAAGGTATCACAAATTAGTAAGTAAATATGTTGTACTCACTATTCACTTGAAGATGCTCCCTGTAATGAAACGAATGGTTAGTTTCATTTTACAAACCTTGCTTCCAAATTAGATTACAGGACGATGGCTAACGACAAAGTTAAGAACATTTTGTTTACGTGTGAATGCAAAAATTATATGTGTACTGTTTAAAAAAATACAAAGGTCAAAGATACTAGACATAGGTAACTAGTGTTACATACACAGAACATAAACGTACACAAAACTTTCACTTACAGGTACATTTCTCTGCAGTTCTTATGAGCTTTGTAGACAAGCTCAATTAAAAAATGCAATACAGCAAGCAGAAGAAGTAAAATTTCTCTTTTTATCAGTTATACATAATTGATGGTTCACATTCCAATTAAAAAAATAATTAAAAGTGTACACTAACATAAGAGATGTTGACTTTTAGAAGTCAACTAACATTGAAAGCAATGACAACCAGCATTTCTTATTGCTTTTTCTGGCAGCTCTTGAGTTTAATGCAGTATTTCTACTGTATTCAAATATATATATCTCTCAATCAGTATAAATTAAAAAATATATATATTACAAAAGCAACACACAGTATTCTGAGTTGAAAGTAATCCTTCAGTCATGCAGTGGAACAATACACATCGAAGGGTTTGCTTCTAAAAGGTCTCATTTTTTCAAGACTTTACCTCCCAGGTACAGAACCTAAATGCTGTATATATAGCTGTATATGTAAGCTCTACCACGTTTTATCTGTTTGGTACCATGCACTACAGTGGTTCCCAGGTCACTTCAGAGAAAACGAAAATTAGAGCACTCATGTATTTAGTTGTTTTAATCCAACATGCTCTCCCACTAAATACGGGCTGTTCAAGGAAAAAATAATCTGTAAATAAAATGACATATATAAGCATACAGTTAGCATCATTGAATACAGTTAACATTGTTAAGTTACAATGCTTGAGAAAAGTTTCATACATGCTGATAACGCTTATTGCACATTACACCTGAAACCGTGAATGCCAAATACGTTGGTAACAGTAAGTTATTCAAACCAGTGGCATTTTCAAAAGATACAAACAAAGGTCGAGCGATGTTCCAATAAATGAGAAACATTAAGAAATGTTAAGTGATGTGCTATTCCTGAATAGGTAAAAATACACAGTGTTTTCATAACTAGGCAGGGAGAGCTTGCGCTTACGCACGTGTTGAATGTACTTTCTGAGTTGAGAGCTTCGACTCCATTCATACGTGTTTCTGCCCTATTAGATCCCCCCTCAACAGTGCTCTTGCCGTATCTTCAGCCTTTGACCAGGTCTTCGTTCCACTCACTGCTCCTTTCAGACCCTCTTAGACCATCACTCGGCTCCTCACTTACAAGCTCCCCTGGCCTCCCTTCTCAGCTGCTCCTTACATTACTTATTCCCTTATCCTATCACAGCCATAACTTTGTTAAAGGAAAAAAAAAAGTAATGAAATACAAGTTTACATTTACAATACAATACATTTAACACTTCAGCATTTCTTGGTCTTAAATCATGGGTGGTAAGAGAGCAGAAATCATTAGTTTGCATCTAGAGGCTGTATCGTCAAATCAGATCCTGTATTTCCCTAAGGAAAAAACTTTGGCACAGTCAGAAATTAAAACGCCGTATTTCTTTAACGGTCAACTTGCATGCTAGTCGAGTTTCAGAAATATTTCAGAGAAGCGTTTACATGTTAAATATGTACCTTAGTAATCTTACATTCATTTTATTCAAATACGTTAGTCTCAGACCTTATTTATAACACCATCATTTTAATAAGGCATTAGGTGTGATGTCACAGAGCTGCACGACATTGAAATAAACAGGCAGCGGGAGAAGGTGTTACAGAAACAGAACACGAGCAAGAGAAAAAGCACATACTTCAAATAAACATATCGAGGAATTGAGTGGAAGCATCTCCAAAATGTCACCTTTAACATAAAATTATTTTAAACAAAACAAATATTGTTATTCAAGAATGGGCGTCCGATCTGTTCCTGTTAAGCAGCGAGAACAGGATCAGGCCCCAAATTAGCGCGTACTTAAGGCGCTATTAAAAACAAAACAAAACAACAACAAAAAAAACAAACCCACACAGCACGTTCAGTCCTAAGCAGTTAGAAATAGCGACACAAAAACCCAAAGTTACTAAATATTTGCATGCCGCAAGTCAGATATCGCACGCAAAAAGCTCTCTGAAAGAAGCTCTGTGAAGAAAGTTTCCTGGCAGACAGAGAGCAGGAGCGCATTGAAATGCAAATGTTTCTGAAGAGGTATCTCACGAACTGCTAAACTAGGAAATGTCATCTCCAAGCACCCTGTCTTACATCCCACACCACCGCACTATGTATTCCTATTAAACCCCGGGAGGGTTTTTGTGTTTATTAGATCATTATCATTTCTAAAGGCAGCAGCTATGAGGTCACAAACCAGGATTATAACCCCAAGTACGAAGGACCCAGCGGGGATCTCCCGTGAATACAACCCGCTCCGGGCTGAAGTGATTTAAGCCCGCCGGGGCAGGGGCTGCGCCCGCACCAGACCTCTTCGGTGCGTGACGTAAGATTATTGCGGACCGACACGGAGCAACAGTTTGCCCGCGGCCGCTCAGCCTCCCCCGGCGGGCGCCTGCCGCGCCAGCCTGCCGCGCCCGCCCGCCAGCCCCAGAGAGGTCCAACTTTCAGCGGAAGAAAAGTAACGGAGAAAAGTTTTGGGGTTTGTGGGTTGTTTGGTTTGGTTTTTTAAGGAGCGTATACGGGAACTATCAGCTCTCCCTGCGAGGGGAAGAGTTGGAGGGCCGGTGCGCCGCACGGCCCCGCCGCTCGGCGGTCCCGGCCCGCTGCGGAGTTTCCCGTGCCGGCACCGCCGCCGTGCTCGCCTCCCCCCGCCGGCACCACCGCACCTGGGCCCCGCTCCCCGGNCCGCGGGCCGCCCCCCCCCAGCGGCCGGGGCGGGCGGAGGAAGAGCAAAGTTTGGCGGCTCACCTCGCGTTGGTGCAGTCGTTGTACAAAGTTTCGAAGTCCTTCCTGGTGATGAGCTTGCAGCGGTTGACGCCGGGCTGGATGGCCCCCAGCCCCCGCAGGATGCGGACCTGCTCCACCGTGCACACCACGGGCGATATATCCAGCCGCTTCAGCTTGGTGTAGACCGTGTGCAGCCCTCCCACCAGGTGCTTGAGGAAGAGATCAAAGACCTGCGGCAGGCAGATCAGCTCCTGCCCCTCCACGAGGAACGAGGCTACCTTCACCCCGTGCAGGTCGACCATCTTACACTCGTTGCCGCCGCCCCCGCCGCCGCCCGCGCCGGCCCCGCCGCTGCCGGCGGAGAGGAAACTGTTGACGAGGCTGTTGGTGAGGCGCGGGGACTCGGCGGGGCTGGAGTACAGCGGGTCCGCCCGGAACAAGCCCGCCGAGCCCCCCGCGCCGCCGCTGGAAGTTGCGGCGATGACGGGCGGCGCGGAGACAGCCATGGCCAGCCCGGCTCCCGCCGCGGCACGACACGGCGCGGCGCGGCTCGCCTCAGCCTCGCGCCCCTCGCGCGCTCTCTCGCCGCGCTCTTTGCGGTACTACTAAAAACAGAGCCGCGCGCCCGCCCTCCCACACGCAGCGGCCGCCGCCAGCCGCGCGCCCAGACCCCTCCCCANTGGCTGCCGGGCGGCGGGGCGGGGCGGGGCAGCGCCGGCCGCAGCACCTGGGCCGAGGGGCATGAGGCTGCCGGCGGGCTGCGTGCGTGAGGAGAGCCCGTCCGGCTCGCGCCTCTCCCCGGCTCCCCAGAACTCCCGCTCTGCGCCGCGGGGTAGGAAAGTTTCGTGGGTTCTCCCTGGGCCGTGAGGGGGTCCCGCGGGCACGGCCCCGGTGCTCTGAGGGAGAGGAGGGCGAGGCTGGGGCAGGCCCCCTTCCCCAGGTGGTTTCAGCGGTCGCTGCGCTCTGGTACATTCCTGAGCGTTAAAACACCTGTGCTCTGCCACAGCTGAAAGAAATCGGGAGAGATGGGGAGCGGGGGTTGCAGTGCAAGTCTCCGCTGGGTAAATAATACATCCGACTTTCAGCTTACTGAGAAACCAACTCCTGTGAATAGGCAGAGGAGGCAGGGGCAATGTATCACAAGTGATTCAGGTCTAAAACAAACGAAGCCCTTCCATCGAAGGGAGTGTGTCCTGCACGAGCAGGACGCAGGGAGGTTGTGGGAGACATGAAGTTGGTGATCAGTCACAGGAGGCAAAGTCCCTTCTCGGGAGGTCTCATGTATAATTGCTTGAAATTTCCAGGTTCAAGTGCGGCATCAATTGTCTTATAGATACAATGGCATCGGTCGTCTCCTCAGACCTGACTGTAAGGCAGCCTCCAGAAGCGCCATATGGTACCTCATTCAGTTGCACACAAGTAAAACGCAGCAGTCCTGGGAACCAGACAGATCCTGTGTTTCCTTCAACTGTACCAGGTCAGTTAACACAAGAACTGCTCAGCTTTGTGCATCCCTTGTCCCTGAAGATAGTGGACCCAAAAGATGGTCAGACAAATTTCATGAAAGGAGTTGAGTCTGACAGATGCACACCCAGCAGCAGCCAGGACACACTGGCTAGATTGGTTATTTGCTTCTTGCCTTGTACCAGCGTGCTTGTATTACACCTCTTTTCCCAGCCTCTTCCCTTTCTTCCTTTGTATCAAGATTCTTCTTTCCTGCTTGTTTCCACATTTTTCAGTCTTTTTTTATCTTTCCTTCTTTCCTAGTCCTTCATTTTCTTCACTCTCCCCCCTTTTTCTAGCTTCCTTCTAAAGCATTCAGTAAACAAAGCAAGCAGAAAAGTATAAACAAAACTTTTCAAGTGGATACCAAACAAGCAATAGCAACAGAGCATTTCAACTATTTCCATGATCGCACTGCTTGTGTGCGCCATCTTCTCCTTTCTTTTGTTAAGCTTGCTTATCTAGGCACCCTTTCTGCAAAGTTTAATACTTTTGCATTATGAGTAATCCTATTTTAGACAAGGGGAGATGACTGTATGCTAACTAAATTGCTATATTTGTTAACTTAAATTATCTAAATTACACTCTGGAGGAACCTCACTTTCTCTCCATTGATGATATGTGTGTTCTAAGAAGTCTGGCCACTTGTTTTAGGCCCCTCGCCTAACTGCCTAAAACTGAGGCAGAATTTTCACATAAGCTAGGTTTAAATTAATACCTTTCAATAAGAATGCTTGTGTTTCCTAAACTAGTTCGTGTGTCTTTCAAGGATCAGAACCTTAGATTGGAGGCTCTGTGGGGCAGGGGCTATTTACTTCAGCAAAGTGTTGAGTAGAATCAAGCCGTGAACTCATCTGAGATTTTTACACACTGGAATGATAGAAATAACAAATAACTGACTTCAAATAGAAACTTGGGGGGGTTAATTTACTGGACATAATTGCTATTAGGAGATGTAATAAATCAGATTTAAACATTTCTCATTGGCTTTGCCCTTTTAAAGACATTTTTCGCTTTGAGATTAATGTGACAATCAAATTCCACTGTGAGAATTCTTTTTCCTTTTTGACTTTAATGTCTTCCATAAGCTAAACATATTTCTAAATAAGACTGAATTTTTGCAAGGCCAGAGGAAGCCTTGCGCATCAACACCCAGCAAGTTGGAGTGGCATGAAGCAATATAAAATCATAAAGGCTGTAGTAAAAACAGTACCCTTGAGAGGTGACTATCCATGGAGAGAAGAACTGCTCTTAAACTAAGAAAATGCTCAAGGTTTGAGAATTAATACCAGGCAGCTGTCCAATTCAACTAAGCATATACAAATCAACTATATCAATGAATATTATTTTTCTGCAATTTTATTAAAGACAAGGCAAAGTTACTAAGGCCTAACAATCATACGGCAATATCTTGTCAGTTATAAAGTATCCAGATGGTTTATTTGAATGGAGTCCAGCAGTATGTAATTTGTATGTGTACAAACTAGTAAGCCTCCCTATAGCTGAAATAAGTATTTTAGAATATTTATTTAAAATTAAAGTTTAAATATTTTTGTTTGGTTTTGACTGGTATGCAAAATACTCTGTTTTCTTAACACTGTCAGCTATAGAAATATTGGTGTATTGTATATTTGTTCTTTATAAAAATTGGCTGTGTTTGTATGGCAAAAGGTCAAGCAAAGGTTCGGTTATATTTGTTTGGTTTTGTTTTTATCATCATTACATATGCCCCATTGGAGTGAAATGTGAAAGAGGTCTTTTCTGACACAGGAGAAGAGAGGAAAGCCCCAGTCATTCCAGACAGGGCCAGTCAACAGCTTTCTGGAAATTACTTATTGCCAGCTGGCATAAATGTGGCTACTGGCTCACAGGGATCCTATAGAGAAAATGATGGGTGACGCAATTGACTAGGAGGAGACAATAATAAAAAATAATGACAGCTTTTTAAGTGAAACAGTAAGGAATGAATTAAAAATAATAATAATTTTGGTTTTAGATAACTGGAAAGCTCAGTAGTGATGTTTGTGTTTCATCTCAGTCTACTGTAGCCAAACATGAGACAGGACAATAAAAAAAGGAATTCTGTACATGTTGCGATGTAAAGATTCCCAGTGATTTTTTATATTTTTAGTATAAAGAAATTTTCTATGAACTTGATATAGATACGTCCAATGTGAGTAGATTATAGGAGAAAATGCTAGTGTTTATTGAAAAACTTGGATCTTCACTAAAAGAAATGTGAGGGATAAATATGAACATAGACTTATGAGGGTCAGAGGTAAATGCAGGGCCAAAATGAAAGATGAAAAAATAACTGAAAGATGCATTTATAATGCACTCTAGTCATAACGAAATGAAATGCCGTTTTTTCTGAATTCCAGCCTGACTGGAATCCTAGTGACAATGATATTCTCCTAGTTCTTAACAAAAAAAAATTACTCAAGGCCCAGTCTAAAGCTCTTAACTTACCGTAGTCATCTTTGAGTTTATACCATGAGCATGCAAACCACCGATATTGCTAATTCTGAGTAAAGGCCCAAAAAGGAAGGAAAAAAAAGATTAATTTTTTGCTAGTTTAGTGTTTAATGCCTTGGTTTACTTGGGAAAACGTAACCATGATTATATTAACAAATGTAGGCCACTGACGTGAGAAAAAGAAGAGACTGAAATTAGTATGTCATTCTTATTGCCCACATTTTTCTAGACGCACTAGTACTTGACACTTGTATTCAATTTATTTCTGACATTTCAGTAGAGGTTTTTTTGAATTGTGGATTAAAACTTCCCACCTAAACATCAAGGATTTTAAATAAAACTGATGAATCTAAATGTCTAAGTATCAATAGAAAAATGATCCCTTCTCTTATGTAATTAAATGTATTGTATTAATGTGTGCATAATGCAGAATCAATAAATAATGAATTACCACTGATTGTAATTGAATGTTTTCATAATTTTATTGTCAGCCATGATAAATAATCAGTACATTTATACTGCATTAAATTAATTAGTGTGTCATTTCTATTACATACATCAGCAGTGAAGTAATGCAGTGACATCTGTTTCTAATGTTTTAAAGATGTGGTATTCCTTATTAAGTAAAAGAAAGAGTTATTAGAGGTATTTCTTATGATTGGCAGTTATACTGGTACAAAGAGATCAAATAAAGGAACTTGCACTCTTGGCAAATGCTGCATTTCAACCCCTAATGGTAGTGAGTAACAACAATTAGAGTAAATTTTGCTTCTTCAGGCTTTCAGAAAATCCTGCCCAGCTTTCTAGAGAAAGTAAAAGTGGACCTTCTCTCCCTGATATAGTCAGGGAAGATTCTAACATGCAAAATAATTAACACTCTACAGAGGAACCAAGCATCCACATTCATTTCTATATCCATTTTTCTGCCTCGGTCCTCTGCACATACAAAGAGATTCCCCTGCTAGGCGCTCATTAAAAAGTCACAGATTAAACCTTTTTTGGCTGTGACGTTCTTATGTGGAAGTATCTGGACTGTTGAGTCTATAATCTTTGCTTGGAAATCATACTAATTTGGCATATGTCGGCACTTTGGTACTACTCATGCTGATGTACATTACTTGCAGAGGAAATAAGAATTTGAGTAGATGTTGCAAACATGGGAATTGAAAAGTGAAAGAGTAGAATAAGAGGAATAGAATAAATGGAAGCAAACATATATTACGCAAACATATAGCACACAAACATGAATCAAACTGTGCCATAAAGAGGGTTATATTTTAAATTACTCCAGGTATTATAAATTGGGTGATCACCTGGGAGCAGGGTGATGTGAAGTAAAATACACTGAGCAACAACAATTGTGGGCTACAATAGAGGTCTGGGATTCTTAATGCTGTCTTTTCCAGACACTTACAGACATCCTTAACTTTTCTGTACCATTACATCATCTTTAAAAAGAACAGCTGGGAAGTCTAATGTTAGGGCTTATCTTACCAGACTTCTTCATCCATAAAACAGCTTTTAATTTTAATCTTAAATTTTTCATACCATCAATGTACATCATAATACTTAAGCAAAATTAAAACAATTCAGAATTATGTTATTCTTTTCAGTGCAAGTCTTTCAAATGGCTTTCAACTGATCACTGACTACCCTTGCACAAATTTGACTGAGTGGTCTTTGGAGCAACCGTGTGCATACAGCAATTTGTCCACGTGGCTTGCCGCATACACGGGAAACTCTAGACTTGCTTTGCACTGCCTGTCTGGTCATGATTGACGGCTGGCTAGCTCACAGGCAATGGTTATACATTTAATACTCTGTATGCTCTAACATCATGTTCCTGCTATGTGTGAGTCTGCATCTGTAGGCTTTGTCCTTGCACAATAGTTGAGTGTGATTTTCAGCCCACTCTTGGGATAGTCCTCAACAGACAGAGCCTTTGAGACAAGCTCCCCAGTTCATAGAATCTGCACTGAGCTCAATAGATCAAGCTTTACTTGAGGCATGAAGGATTTGACCACTTACTATAGGAACCTGAGAAAATTAAAGCACAAAAATACTCTCTCAAACAGAGTTCCATCTACTTTTCCTATTCATTAAAATTTCACTTGACTTTTATAACTGAAGATATGTGCCCTTTGATGCTTAGACATTGTCACTTTTTGTCTAAATGACATGTAAATACCTTTCTCCTTAAAGTGAGGAGTATGTTTGTTGTATAAAAATATGAGTAGTACTTTTAAGATCGTTCCAATGAAGTATATGAACACAAGATGCGGTTGTTGCTAATGGTTCTCTGCTTTAATCTGGATTTTGATTTTGATTGAGGATAGAGGGCAGTAAAATTGCAAAGCCAGGACCTTAGTGATAAGTAATAAGGCTTTATTACATGAGATACAATTATCATTAAGGTTTGATATTGTTTGCACCTTTTCTTCTTCAAATTAATACTATTAGATGTGTATTGAAGTTAAAACACTTTATAGCAAACTACTATGAACACAATACTATGTACTGAAATATATTCAGTAAGTCATTATACCTGAATGCTTGTTAATATCCCCAGAGGAACAAGATTAACCTCATCTCACTCTCTGTATTTGCAGGTCAGTTAAAGAAAGCAAAAGTTTTCCTGTTCTGTCTGTTTGAGCATCTCAGCCCTAATCTGAAGGCACCACCATCTAGTGGGATAAGAAGGTATTTAATTTTTCTTTACATTTTTTGGTATTTTTAAACATGGACATTACATTCTACTTCAAGCAACAATAAAAAAGTAATCTTTTTTTGTCTATCTAAATGTATAAGGTTCATGTGGACCTTTCATTAATTCTCATATCTTCTCTTTAACTTTTCCAATAAAAATCTTAAGAGTCCTTTCCATGAAAATAGGTTTTCATAAACAGAATTTTATCAATGAGAAAATAATTTATAGCTATCCAGATTCAGTCAAAAGTGTAATTGATTTATTGAATAAATATTTTTAGTATTTTATTGAATCTACTTGTGGAAATCCAATTGGCAGAATTATTAATATTGTGAAAGTAATTATCTCGAGCTCATCTTTAAAACCAATATGTATTTTAGACAGTAAAGAGACATAGTTGCAGTTTTCCATACAGCCATAAAATTTACAGCATTTGGTTGTAAGTATACTTCGACCATTAAGTCCCATCAAAAACAATCTCAAAACTGAATGCAATGCATTCATTTTTCCCTTGGCTCTAAGAGTGACCATTTATTGTACTTTGCCCGTACTGATATATGGAGTGCTACCTGTTCTTATTTTTCTTTTTGTGCACTTAACAATTGGAAAGGATAATGGCCAGGATTTTATATGGGCGAGGGAGAAACATAAGGGTGAGCAGTGTGTATTCATTTGTTTGTTTTTTCCCAGAGAATGCATGCATCTGCAGCTGTTATCCTAAGATGCCTCCTTGTGTTCAGGTCTCATTGATCTTGTTACAGTATTTCACACTTACAGGGATAATTGATTTACATCATTCAGGAGTACATATCTTTATACGTTTGAGACTAAATATTAAGAAATTACCATATTTTAAAATTCTATAGATGTTTTTATATTTTTATATCTAAACCAGTAATGAAATAATAAAGATTTAAATACTTCATGACACAGATAATATTTTAGTATTCAGAATTTGGGCCTGCTTCTGTTTCCAAGGAAGTGAATGGTATTTTTGCCTCAGATACTACTAGACATTTCAATGTTTTACTGTCTTCAAATTCTAGAAAACTTATTGACAGAAATTGGTATCAATGGACATTCTGCATTGTACATCAATTTTACTGCACTGTCTTTTAAAACACTACATTTCTTCTGAAAGCAATACAGTAATACCAATCTATGCTGCCATTTCTTATTGAAATCAATATGGAGTTTTGAGTAAAAATCAATGGAACTGGTCCAAACTGGTTGAGGTAGTGCATGCCATTTGGACACTTTGATCCCTAAGCCACAAGCCTGAGAAGGTGAGAGACATTTAATTTAGAATGAAAATTAAATTTGTAAATACTTTCATTTGGAATACTATTTGCTGTTGATAAATCTAGGATGTTCTACCTCTCACTGTCTTAGAAGAACAGAAATCCTAAATAACTCTTTAGAAGAATGTCTGGGATGTATAAGGAAATTAAGGCCAGTAATCTGTACAACTACTGACTCCTGATTTCACATAGACTTTGCAAAAACCTTTCCCTCGGAATTCACATCTATTTTTCAACTCCCAAAGGACTGAACCTAGTCCTGAAGCCTTACTGCCACTCTCTGCTATCTCTTGGTCATACCTTTTCACAACTCCGAAGGAGGTTGAAAGAAAACATAATGAACCTAAATGCTTTTTTGAATAAAATTAATTATTTAATGAAACTAGCTACAGTATAGTCTCTAGTTCTTTATAGGAAGTGGAGGGAAAGGCATCATCGGGGACTCATTCTACTATTTCACCATTGTTAAAGAAGTGTGATCCAGAGAGTCTGAATCCATTGCAGAATTAAGTCTTTCTGAATCTCAGTCAAAGGAATACACAGTGGGATCAGAATCAAATATTTAAGAGTAGGTTTTGTTTTTAACTTGACCAATCTTCTGTGTCTCAAAATCATTCTCAGTATGTTTTGTGGGCTTTTGGATAAAGTCAAAAACAGTCCCATGAAAAATAACAATGTCTTTCTTCAAGAGACATTACTGACTTTACTGTTTTTTCTTCTTTCTTACTTCCACGTTAAGGTTGATGTGATATATGTTGATAACAAAGAAATATGTGATCTTATATAAAACTGGCTTTATATACTTTAACTTCATTGAGTTTCTGATGGAATTACTGGTGACTTGTGGAGGCATAAGGATGAATAGGCCACGAGTTAAAAGTACAGGTTGAAACACCTGTGATCATTATTATTTAATGCATAACCCTCCTGTAGTTTGATTTTTTAAAAATCATCCTTACCCATATTTATAATGCTGAAACCTTCAGTACTTTATGACACCACTGGCATATGTTGATGGAACATATCTTTGTCACTTCAATGCGTGAAGTTAGCTAGGAAGTCTGGGTTTGCTAGATATTTTCCATTAAGAGAAAATTAGTTGAATCCAGTATCTTGTAGTGCAGTCCTTTTACATACAAAGTATATATGTTAAAATTTCAAATTCCTGGATGTAGTGAGGAAACAGAAGGCTCTCAAAACTTCAAAGTCTGTCTTTTGGCCAGAGGTGTTACGTATCTGCGCTGCAACTCATCAATTCTCAGTCTCTCTAATAGCAGGCAGTTCAGCGAAATCCTTACAACAGGTTATCTTGTACTCAGTCCACATCTTGGGCAGTGGCATGTATTCTGTGACTATTTACAGCTTAAAGCATGTTTTTTAAAAGTTGCTAATGTCTTTCTGTGTAGTGGCATTGAAAAAACAGAAGAAACCATAATTTAATTTAACAAACATAAATAAGGCTTCCGCTAGAATATATCTTCCCTATTTGTATTTTGGGAATTCTTTGTCATGCAGGAAACCATCTGAAAGCAGACTATCAGGAAACTCTGCCATCTGCAAGACTGCAGGGAGCAATTGTTTTCACAAGTTACAGTAACGCTGGTCAGAAACAAGATTTTAACACTTGACTTACTAGTCCTTATGGAAGAGGCTACCCATACTGGCCATTATTCAATAGAAGACTGAAAAGCATTGTTTTGGAGCTTGATTTTGCTGACTTAAATCTTTCTTCTTCTTCCACATAACAGTAGTCTCTTGATATTAATGTACTCTTTAGCACTATTTAATATTGCATCCAATTTCGTTGTTTACTTATGGGCTTTTAAGACCACCCGAGAAAGATGTGCGCAGTACGTAAACAGTTGCATAACAGAGGCCTAAATTCCTGTTAATAAAGATGTATCTGCCACTCTACACTTCGTGCCTCATATCGGAGAGCATAAAGTAAAATGCTAGCTTTCCGGCTTGCATGTTTACAGCAGGCTACCACCTACAGTGATGTAATGATGTAAAGCAGAGGAGAATCACATTGTTGATCTACTTTGTGCTAGGGAGATAAATTTTAGTTCAAAAGAGTTTTTTCTCTTCATGTTGACAATCGTTTCCATTAAAAGTCTAGAGAGTAAAGGAACCAAATAAAAGGAATTAACACTAAAGATTAAGTTATGAGAAAATCAAGTCCTGTTTTTCAAAGATGCCAGGTATCAAGAATTCTAGCTATCACAGCAGCTATGATGATCCCTGTGTTGCAAAATGCATTCTTTTCATAGTAATTTCAAAGTTAGGAGGGAAACAGGAATTACAGAACTTTTCTTTATTTTGCTATGCACATAATAAAGCCTTTGTAGTCTTGATTGCTTATCTGTGTTTTGATGTGATATAAACTCAGTAAAAAAGAAACTGCTTTCACCAGCAGATTTTGTAGATCTGAACTCTTCATAATTGTCAATACTGATAAACTCACATAATATAGATTTATTAGAGAATAATGCACGCTTTTTACAGTAGCAGCAATAACATGGAATGATTAGTAACTTTGAAAATCTTTAGAAGTGCAATGTCTACGTGCAGTTCCAATTTATTAACAGGCTTTTTGAATGGTATCTTCATCTGAATGTGCTACCACTTAAGTTAGTTCACCTACTAATTCGTATGTAACTATCAATGTTTAACATCCCTTATCTGGTCAAACAGTCCAGAGGCAGGTAGAATCTTATTATTTAGAATCTCTTTCTTAAGAACATTTTGAAGTTCCATCGCACAGTATCTATGTATCAGTTTTTCTGTACAATTTGATTATATTTTATTGAAAGAAATAAAATGTACATATGTAATACTTCTAGATTTGACTTCTTTTGAAACATTTTTCTACCTATTAAAAAGATTACAATAGCTTCCATGAAAAGTTCAGACTGAAAAAAAGCAAATGAAAAACCCCAAGCACCAAAGCACAAAACAGAAAAGAATTGCACTGACATGTGAAATGTGTTAAAATTCTTTTTTGAATCAGTCATTTAGACATACAAAGATAATGATGATGATTATGATGACAATAATTATAATCAAGTAAAATTTAAATTCATCCATTTTCCTCTATGCAAATACCAATTATATTTCTTTTCTTTAAAATGAATGTGACCATTTTAAGTCGTTATTCTTGCAAATCTTCCTAATAATCTGCCTCAACATTTACAACGGCATAGCATTCTTCTGAAGTGGGGGAAAAAATTCTATGTCTTCTGGCTTAACTGAAGGGTCGATACAAAGTGCTATATACGCTATATAGAATTAACATTCATACAGCACCCTCAGAATGGGAGGAGCTATGGTCTATTCTTTCCTTTTATTTACTTAATCAAACAGAGGAGGCAGTGCCACTCATAAGGTGCTAAGTAGATATAAAAAAGGGGAGTGAACATCATGTTCCCATTAGTTCTGCTTTAGACTTTCTGAGTCGTTTTAGGCACACTGCAGAAGTAAAGTATAATGGATCAAAGTCCCCCTCCCTCCACTTAGAGAGCCTGTGATGCAAAATCGCTCTGAGAGAGATGATTACAGTTCTAGGAATAGTCAGATGTTGGGGAACAATGAGCAATTCTGCTATTAGAGAAATTACCTTATCAAAGAACGGTATTGTATGTATTGCGTGGATCTATGATGTAAGTGTCTGCTAAGATTGACAACCACCAAGCCTAGATCTTACCCTAAAAAAGATGATGCTAAGACTAAAACAAAAAAAAAAGTCTTCTAATTAGTACTATGCATTATGATTTGTTACATTCAAACCTAAAATTCTCACTCAGACTACAACCAGATTTGACCTCCTATTGTTTTCATTTTATACATTATCATTGTAAGAATGCATAAACTGGAGAACCCCCTATTATCATGGCAATGGTGTTGAAATTCAGGTTTCAGATATGCTAGAATGCTCAATTGCATTGTCCCCTGAAAACAGATTAAAATGCAAGCATCTTATAAAAAAACATCAAATACTTTAATATAGCTGACCCACATCATGTTTACTGTAGGAACATTCTTTTCCTAGACATATACAGTTTAATTAAAGTTTAATAAGTACAATGTGGATGTCTTATTTTCTGCACAAGAAAAGCTAGTATTTAAATGGAGTGTACTATGTTTGGCTTAATGAAAAATAGATGTTAAATCATAAGTGTCCTTTCTGAATTCTCAAAAGCATCACTACATACAGTCTGGCACCAGTTTACAACTTTTGAAAGAAAAACAAGATCTATTCTCATTTCTGTAAAGCGAACTGGGCATAATCTCATTTCAAATTTCTTAAAAATTTCAGTGGACCACTATTGCTACTCTCTGGCTTTAAAATCCTAAACAGAATATCTTAAATACAAAATGTTATTCAACTGTAATGTTGTGAGGGAAATGCTCAATAAGGAGGCCTTTCCTGTATATGGCTTTAGTAAATGTACTTACTAAAAAAAAGAAGTGATCACACATGTTCTTGTTTCTCACAAACAAGACTGATGGCTGTAAAAGCTGGTGGCTTTCTTTTTAGTCACAGCCCATTTACAACTAAAATTGCTCTCAAACTCAACCTCTTACAAGTGACAGATATTTTCGTATCTTCCTTCAGAAGGAAATAGAGTAAGAGGGTCTGGCAGCTCCTCCATTCATTGTACATACCCTCAGATAATGTTAATAAGTTTTCACCACTGCAGATCTAAAGCCTGAACTAAATCTCTGCTCTTAATGCAGAGCTCTAAGTGGACCACTGACAGACCCAGTGTGTTGGAACTGAGGCTATTTCAACCTCAAACACAGACTTTCTCAAAGAGAAAATAAAGTTTGCTTTATCATTTTTATTCATCTGCTTACATAATTTCAAATGTAGTTGGTATACTTTCTTTCTTTTTTTTTTAACTCAGTGTTACCACTGATAGCTTGCTTTATGTGAAAATCAGTCCCTCACTGTTATTCACTCCTAACTTTTAGATGTCTCTTGGATACAGTTTCATGTTTGAGTCCTTGGTGATAAGTGTGTCTTCACAAGAATCTGAGCTTGCAAGAACTCATTTCATCTGAGGCCTTTATAGTCCTTTGTTTATGGTTTCTCTGGTGAAGTCTAGGTAAAAATACTGCATATGAGACACATCAATTCACTTAGCTTTATGGACTACTTTAAACCCTTTTAATTATATGATAATATTTATGGTGAGTTTCCTAAGGGAGCTTTATCAGATTCAGAACTTAAAGTCTTGGTTTATCCTCTCTTTTCTTTTCCTCCATGTGTCATTTATGATTTTCAAGACTGGGGAATACTACTGGTTAAAAAAAAAAAATACCCTAGAATCTTGCACTTCTCAAATAAGGAACTACAGCCTTCCACTCTGTGGTTGGTTGGGGTTTTTTGCCTCATATGCCATATTATCCATCTCCCAGACCAATTGGTCTTTTTTTCAGTATTTGTATGGGCACATTTTTAAACACATATATACAGTGAAATGAGATAACTACTCCTATCTCATGTTTAAAGCAGTACACATTTCACCTTTAACAGTAATTATTGCTTGTTTATCAATCAGAAAAGATCATGATATAGAGGCTGAACTTTGCATGGTAAAAATTCTGTTAACTGTAATGAAGTAAGAGTATGCCCTAATGGCCAAAGAATCCGTATTCATAAATTGGCAGCAATTCAGAAGAGATGAATAAAAGAAATGCAATGTATAAAAGAACAGGAATATTTCCAGAGAAAAGAGATTAATTTCTTACATAAGCTACAGTCTCCAGATGTGTTGGAAAAGGTACATTTTTCCTAAACCCTGAGAACACCAGTCTGAAAACATCTTACTATGCAATAAAAACTGCTTCAAGTAACATTGCAAATGAAATAAGGCAGTAACTGAATACCATTACACACACTCATCCATATTTACTAATCTTGATTTATTGCACAACTTTATATAGCAGTCCTATATAAACAATCAGGTTTTTTTGTCTGTTGTTTACTGGCAGTTTCTGAAATATCGTAATTGACCAAGACTTTTAGATGCCAGAATATACAGGATATACAGGAATTGCTAGGACACAAAGCAATAAAACCTGCTTTGTATCATCCTGTCTTATAATGGCATAATTTCAGTAATTCTTCCCAATTTCTATTGATGTTATTGAGAACAAATTTTGTTCTAACAAAGTCATTTTCAGCAGATTAGAAGAAACAGAAGAAATTGATTATTAAAATAATATTTTAAAAATACCAAGTTATCACTTAGAACATGTAATTAAGCTATGCAAACATACTTGGATAATAATGCATATATTCTATGAGAGTTTATAATTTAAATCCCTACTAGCATAGGTGAGGTTAAAGTGTGTATGTCTGAGTACATTTAAGTTCTGTTGCTTGCTTTCTCTTATAACTTACCCTGCATTAGTCCCCAGTCTTTCTAGATCATATTTTTGGCTTTGATATCAGCCTCTTCATTGACGCTAGGCAGGAACTGACTGCTGCCCATTCCTACGTATCTGCAATGTGGATATTCCACACTTCAGAATTATCTTGACATCAGCATAGGAAAGCATTTCTCAGGTAAGTGACTTTGCCATCTTGATGACCAATCCTGAATTTGGGAGTCCTAATACTCTGAAGAACCATTTCAATTTTCATTTACAGACTGATGACACAATGATGATAAGTTACATATTTTTCTATTAATTTGAATAGGAAGAGCTGGTAATCTATATACAGTGTAAAGTCTGAAATAAGTGTTAAAAAGCGATGTGCAAACTTCTGCCAGAAATACCAGTGTCTTCTCACGGACCTCTTAGATACAGTAAAGAATACATTTCAGTCCACTGGGGAAGTGAACAAAACTTCTGAAAAGGAACACATTCCTTTAAAAACGTACAGCATATAAACCCAAAACATAGTCACAAATTCCTGATTATTTTTTTCTGAAAATGTACAAAGAAGTTTTAGTCCTTTGCTTAAGTATATTGACATTGCTTCAGTTTCAAAAATAATTTACACCATTCTGTCTCTATCTCAGTAGTCCTAAAAGTACACTTTTTATCAAGAAAAAAAAAAGATGCAGAATAAAAATTGGGAAGGTAAAAGGCTGTTTTACAAACATGCCTAAAAGCCACCAAAAAAACTCCAACCCATCCATGTAAAAGAAGATAGAGCAATAATAATTCATATGCTACACCGAATTGTTTTAGCCGCTGTTACAGAGCACTGAGAGAAGTAATCAAACCAAATAAAAAACTGAACTGACACCATATATTGCATATAAGGCACTAATAACATGGGTTAGGTCAATGTAAATCAAGATACAGTCTGATTCGACGACCAGTAGTTCTGAGTCTGCAATTCCTACAGTAAGTTTTCCTCCACGTCTCCAAGAGACAAGCAACAAAAACTGCAGCATATTAGTCATCATCCTAGGTTCATCAGCTATTTTAAGCATTAAAGATTAGCCTGTAGCATAAAAAAATAAGTGAACTTTTGGGCTACTGCAAAGACTATCTCCTTCATCCTGCACATCTGTAGTTTTAGGAAACCTGTAAAACTAATAAGCAATCCTTAATGAAGCTGTAGTGCAGCCTTCTTTCCATATTCTGCCAGTTACACTGGCCTGATCAAAGCTATGATCCTGTTTTTTTTTTCTCCTCTGTGCTCACTTTATACCAGAAAGTTTTGACTGCAATGAGAGACCTACAGATTTTTTGCAGAATGTCATTATTTAAAGATCAGAAAAATAGACTTCTTGCCTTGTGTGCTTACAGAAATAGAGTGAAATGTAATTCCCATTCCCCATCTCTCTAAACGATCCTATAATTTACTCACATCTTAGTAAACAAAAGGGCAACTTCAAAATTATTTTCAGTGCTCCTTAGGTAGAGAATGTGTATTTAACTACTGTTTTGGTTTGGGGGTTTTTTCTTAAACATGTTTCGTTCACTTATCTACCAAGGCCAAGATTACTGTATCAAAGGACTATTCATACTATTCATGGGAATTAAGTGTCTACATACGATTGAGAATTTGCAGTTTAGGGTCTAATAAAACACAAGTACTGTGTGTTATGGGAATGATTGGGACTGACCACTGTGAGCTGTGACAGGAAGAAAGAAAAATTCAGATAGTGGTAACAAAGGAGAAGTTAGAATAAAGGTGTATCAGAGTTTAGAAGAAATTTGGAAACAAATAGTTTTTTCCCAAATGTGCTTGAATGTAGAGTGGCTGTTTCTATAGTTAATGAACAATCTAGTTTGTGCATGCTTGAGTGACTGACAGTTGCATAACAGCAAACTCTATATGACAACCATGCATAGCTTCAGCAACACACAAACGTTTTCTTGCTGCCTGAACTAATGAGCCATTTAGTTGGGGTAAATCAGGTTATTCAATAGATGTTTCAAGCAGCTAATAGGCCCGATCCTGCTGCTGATCCTTATTCAAACTGGTACTCAAGGAGAATTAAATTCTGTATCCATTGAGTGAATAATAGAATGAATAATAAGATTTCACATGTGAAGTCACTGCAGGATAAAGATACTACATAACTTAAAAAAAAAATCATCGTAGTGAATATGAAGTGTTTGCTGTTTGTTTTTGAAGGAAGAAATATTTGATCAAATGATCTGAGACTAGATCTTGAGATAACTAGAAACTCCATAATTCTAATGGGATTTGTCCTAATTTTCTCTTGGGCTTCAGTGTTTCTACCTGGGAAAATAAAAACACTTACATAGTTTATGGGGTTTTGCTAAGATCACTGTATTTCCCAAAAGTATTTTGGTTAAGTTAAATATTAACTACACAGACTTTAAAGTAGGTTCTATGGTAAAGGTAGTTCTATGAATATGTGAAAATCCCAAATAACAGTTATACAGCCAAACACCATGCTTTTATAAGAGAGATGTTTTGCTTGAAATCAAAGTAGGAAAAGTTGCTTACAGAAAAAATATTTAGAACTGCTAAAAGTGGAATCTTAAAATTGATCTTTGCATGTGTCTTTCTGAACTGTTATTGCTAAAAATGCTGTAAGAATCCTCTACAATATATGACTGAATTATTTCATAAAACATAGGAAAGCAAATGTATTTAATATAAATGGGTAAAAAAATTACATTTAGTCTTGTCAGTGTGCATTTTTGAATGCGTTTCGCAATTCTAATTGATGAGACCTACTTTAACAAAATCTAGGGAAATTCTGCAATCAGGCCACAGGATGTGCAGTTTAATTATGTTGGTGTGCATTTCTATTTGTTTCTAATGTAGAGGATCTATTGGTAAAATGAATGCCCATTTTGTGGTCTGTTATGCAGAAAATGTTTAATCCAGTGTTTGATTTACTCTGTTAAATCTTCTTTATTGAATGTGCTTATTCATCCATGCAGAATTGGGTATGCTGCTTTCTGTTACTATGACATTGCAATTAAATAGCTAAAGAGAAAAACATGGTAAGACATTTTCTCAAGGTCCATGAAATTCTCATAAAAATTACTCATACTTACACATTTTGCTTTTACATTTGCTGATCTTAAAACTGTAAAGTACAGAGAAAAAATTTTGTGTTGTATGAGGCTGACAAACCTTGCAGTTAAAGATCCTGAATAACCATTTTTGTCAAATAAATAGTACTAAGAATTTCTGGTCCAATGGATAATGTCTGTCATCACAAAATAGGATTGCACTGATTGCATCTTATGAATGAAGCTAACAGGAACTCACAGAACCAAACAACAGCATTTTGTGGTGGGATAAATACTTAAGCACTTGAGAAACAGTAAGACATTGACAGTGAAATAGCTCTGTTCTAGTACAGTCCTAGAATTAAACTAAACAATAACAAAAGGTTTTCGCAATGCCATTACATTTTCATGAGTATGCCCTCCCTCAGTAAGCAAACGATGTGCAAGGAGAATTTGTCTTATCTGATCTAACCAATATAGTGATGCTTTGTTCCTCAACTCAAGACATTTAGGTCAGGATGATCCAGCATTGTGAGAATTCTGGAGCTAAATTTCTGTTGTTACATGTTAAAAAGTAGAAATGACAGCTCTATTAAAAGAATTGCACTGTGGAAGCTGCAGAATGGAAGTTTTTAAAAAATCTCGATAGAATAGTTGAAAGCATAAACATAAGGAATATAAGATGTGAGCTTACTACTTTTATATCCGAATCCATAACTACTAATTTTCTCTGTCATATATTTCTTAGCATGGTAATCAAGTACTGATGTTTAAACCTATGTATTTTTTGTTCTTGTGTTGTGTGATGTTTCCTGCTAGACTATTTTCTGTACTGTAACCTGTTGTAGCACGTCTGGCAGTACCACAGGGGTAAGGTGGTCTCTGGTTTCCATTAGTCACTTCATACTATTTTCACTATTCTTTTGCTATGTGAACAAGGAGCTTGTAATAAGGTGTTAACAAGCTGCTAGCTGGTTTATTGTTATTATTGATTTAAGGTGTTAAGACTTTAATATAATCATACACAATGAATAATATTAAGAGATTAGTTGAAAGCCATATAAGCTATTAAATGCAAAATAAAAAGCAAAACTTTCTAGAAATTTCCAAGGTATTCCATCAGAGGTATTCTGTGCTAGGTTATTTTGCCTACATTGCTGTATCTGGCTTTTTCAAATACATCTTTTCATTCTTGCTATTCTTTCACTCAGACTGGTAATACAGAAGGGGCTACTCTGAAACAGTAGATTCTGCTTTTCATCCCTGATTCCCCCTTCATTTCTTTGTAAGGGGAAGGAAGAGGCAGAGCAAGACACAAGCGTGACTTAAGGCTGCGGAGGAAAAGAAAGAAAGAGTTAATGCTAATTGATGGGTTGAGAGAAATAGAGAGGTTTTTGAATGATGCAGAAAACAAAGTACAATCCAACATATAATATGGCTGTTAATTGACAAGGACGTGAGAATAGTGACTAGAAATAGATGAACTAATACACCTTCTTTTAAAATCTCTCTTTGACATCGTGCATAAAGGAAAGAAATTATCACAATTAGGGACTAAAGGGACTTTTAAAAATAATAAGGAAAATGTTTTCTTGGATATATTAATGAAGTGCAGTGATCGATGAGATTGGATAAACAATAGAAATGGAAATGGGGAAATAACAAAAATGAAATCTATTGCGAGTTACTGAAGAACTGGTTACCCAAGAAACTTCAGTGGAATCGACACATGAATTGTACAAAAAATATGAAGTATGCTGAAGTATTGCATTGAAGTATTTTGCGTTTGCAGTAGGCAGGTGGAATGCAATCATACTGTTGTATTTCAGAAGTTTTCCGATGGATGCATTCACCGCAGCTTCTCACACTATCCCTGTATCCGAGCTAAGGGCTCGCGCTCTGCATCAGCAGAAAACTCCACGGGCAAGAAACCGGGTGGACGGTGGGACTGAGGGAGCGGCTGATGGGTGACGCTGGTGCCCGTGACCGCGGGTGCCCGGGGCTCGCTCCTGCCCCGCCACGGGCCCTGCCTACGGCGTGGACGACACCTTCACCAGCACCTGCGTTTTCCACACGAGTGTTTTGTGGAGAGCCAGCCAGAAGAGAAGCCGGCTGGACTCTTCCGCCTGCTTTACAGAACGGCGCTGACGAGAGCTGCCCGCGGCCCAGCGGCCGCAACTACATCTCCCGGCGCCCCCCGCGCGCGGCGGCCGGAAGTACCTGCCGTGGCGCCTTCCATTTCCGCCAGCACCGGTCACGTGACGGCGTCCCTCGCAAGATGGCGGACAACCTGCCCTCCGAGTTTGATGTGGTGGTGATAGGGACCGGNGGGCAGCGGGGAGGCGCAGGGCAGAGCTGGGGGCATGGGGAGGCTGTGGAGGGCGGGCCGGGGGGCTGCCGAGGGCACCTGCGTGGGCAGCGCTGCCCCAGTGTCCTGGGGACTCTCAGGGCACTCTAGGGTTGCTAGCAAGATTTAAGTGTCGAGATTTGCTTAGAAACAGAGGTGGCACGGAGGTGCCTGTGGTGCGGGGCTGTAACTGGGAGGGGGATCTCCGTGAGCGCCGTCCCTGTCAGCCGGGAGCCGGTCAGGCACACCTGCGGCCCCTCAACACCCAAAGTGTTCCTTTGGTACTTCATAAAGCCTTACCTGATCCTGCCATCCTTGGCAGCCCGTTTCCCTGAAATAACTTCCTGCTAGTCGAGTTTATTTTTATGTACTGAAAATAGTTCTGAAGAGCTAAACTCTGTGTTGTTGCTGTATATGTGGTATATGCTGATAATATTTTTTCTATTATATCCTTGTATATAATACAAGAACTTTTAAAAGTTTTGTCTAATCTTTATGCCTGCTTACAAATAACCTCAAACTTTTTTTTTTTTTTTTTAGCCCTCTTTATTAAAGTATATTTCTCAGTATATGAACAAATGTAAGGGTGAATGATTGCACACATCAGAGACTTACCTCTGAACTTTCTGGAACTGCCTGTGCTTTCTATATCCTGCACAAGTTCCTCCTGTTTCCTGTTCAGGTGAATAATGATGGATCTTGAATGTCTCAGACACACTACAAGAAAAATTTTAGAATGTTCCGTCAGGAGATGCATGCTGCTTGTGTATCATAATAATCTTTTAAGTACTGAAATAGATTTCTGTTTTGTAGAACCCAGTGACAATGGCCTAGTTCGAACTGGTCTTGATAAACCCTCCACCTTAAACTCAGCATTGAGCTCTAGTCTTAAAATGTTCAAAATACATTACTGTTTGCAGGTCTCAAGTTTACACTCAAATTTTGTTTACATTTATGAAGAGCTCCCGTGGTCAGCTTAGGATGTTGATTGGAGCACAAAAGGGAGGACACTTCTAAATGTTACTGTTTTCCATGTGAAATCAGTAACTGTTTTTTTGGAGTTCACTAATCTGTCAAATTGTGTCCTTCTTTTTAGAAGACACAAGACTACTTTTCTAGTAATTTGGAATAGAATGAGTGAGTTTCTTCATGTAATTGCTGTTTTCGGTGTTTACCAGGAAAAAGTAATCCCCTTGCAGTGTATGTATAATTCATCAAAGGACTTCTGATTTAGTTCTGAAGTTTGTGAGAGATTATAAAAACTTACTGTCCCCATTGTTGACCGTAACTCTAATAGAAATGCAAAATTAACTTTCTTGAGCAGATTAAGAGATCCTCTCTGTGTTCTTAATCCTGCTATATAGAGTGGAAGCCCTACTAATGAATCTGACATTTTCATATGTGTTTGGATTTGTGAATACTTTGAGTGTATGAGAAGCATGGTAAACAATGAAAGGCTAACATACCAAACTAAAAGGGTGAAGTATTAAAAATTGCATAACTTTTGTGATTTTTGAGGATAATTCATTCTTTGCGGCTGTGAGAAAGATAGTGTTTATGTAGATGATGCAGTGGTGTAGAAAATTAAAGGAAACTCAGGTTTATAAAATTAGTATTAATGTTAGGCTATTTAGCTGTTCTAGCTACTAAGGAAACTAAAAGGTGAAAATAGTAGTAGGAGTAGCTAGTGAAGGTGTTATTTCTTTAAAAGAGTTAACTATCACTTACATATATAAGACTTCATCTTTTCATTATTCCAATGGAAAAATAAATACCTGCTGCCAAATTTTTCTTCTGGAGCTTTTGTAATTTTTGATGAAGGTAGAATGTAATTCAGCTTGCTCTGGCAACCCTTGTACTGAGAGGTCTCACAGGCACAGAGTGCAGACCAAGGGAATCGCGCCCGTGGTGGCAGCCTGCTCTTGTGTGCGGTCTTTCATGGCCCATGATGTGTTGTGCTTGCTGGATGTGTGTGTTAAATAACACCAGGCTGCTCACTGCAGAGGTGTGGTGGTTGGGGGTAGGATGTCACAGACAGAAGAGATTGTGCACACCTAGACAGGCTATTAGAAGAATTCACCTGAAACTGACAGTTCACCAGCAAAGGCACTTTTGGCTTAACTGTCTGTGCCAGTGCGAGTTGGTCAAGCAACACCCATCAAATACAATCTTCCCTGCTTTGGAATGGTCTTGTAATATTAGGGCTTTGATGTTGGCGGAAGGAAATTCTTTGAGCTAAATTCCTCCTCTGAAATATTGCTCTATTTGGTGGTGGTGGTGGTTTGGATTTGTATTAAAGGATGCATTTTTGCCCACCTGTAGAGAGTGCTGCTATAACTAATTTCAAGATTTTCAGAATTCTGCTTTTTAGGAATTACTTTGTCTTTTCTTTGCATTCCTTTTTACTAAGAACATACATAAATGATGACTAACGCTGTTGAATGACTGTTTTGTTTTTTTTTTTTTAATCTGTATTAAATTACTCATCATGGAAGATCACTCAAAGTAAAACTTTCACCTGTCTTCTCTTCTGGGAAGTGACTCCTGAGGGAATATCTTAGCTTTAACTCTCTGTTTTCTAATGTTGTAACCAGTGCTGAGTGTACCTATGGATATTTAATTGTCATATTGTAATAACTAGAATGTTTGTGTTGATGATCTTTTTAACTGCATAGTAGTAATTGCGTTCTTTTCCGCATGTGTGGCATTTTTCTGGCTTTGTAATTTGTGCGTCTGTTAATTTTAGTAATTAGATTGAGCGGTAACATTAGATTTGAATTTGTTTTTATTTCAGGCTCATTTAACTGTTTCCCTGTAGTTAGCTTAATGAAAATGGAAGCTCACGCTAAATTTTAGTCATCTGTGCTCCATTTAATGCTTAGGTTCAATTACTTCATCAATATTTCTATGGGAAAAGTAAATTTGCTTATTGAAGAAACTACTTTTCCTTAACCCCAATCAAACATTTTCTTGTGTGAGCAAGTTTAGAGCAAGATGGATGCGTAGTACAAAAATAATAGTCCTGGTGAGTTCAGCAGCAAAAATTCACGGCTATCATGGAATTTATACCCATAGTTCTAAAGAAGACTAGATTATCATGTGGTATAAAACTGGTGGTCTTATCTTGAGGTTTTTGATGGCAACACAATATGAGAATTAAAGCTTTTATGACATTGTTCTTTTGTTCTACCCCCTTTTTTGTTGCAGCATTGAAGTCATTCTCTCCTTCTTCCCCCAGGCCTCTCATATCCCTACTTTCTTGCTTTTTTAATATAGTAGTATGGTCAAGTTACCCACTAACCAAACAGGAATGGATTTATTGGATGATTCTCTGCTGAAGCAGATATTATGCAGTATCATCAATCCTCAAAGCAGTTCTGGTATTTTGGAAGGACTGTTCTTTGCAAGGTGTTATTCAGTGATTTTTATTTGTGTAAAAGTAAGATCTAGATTTGGAGGGCTGATGTAAGTGCTTGTTTGAGGAGTTCAAGGTGGGCATTAGTCATGTTCATTTCAATGAGTTCATTATTGATAAGCTTTTGTGGGGTCAACTTGTAAATTAGTGCAGGCATTGACATGGTAGTACATTTATAGTGAGAGGGAACATTATGAGTTCTTTGATAAATATTTATCTCAAAAACCAGGCATCTATTTGAGGGTGACGCGCAGAGCTTGGAGACGATGGCAGGGCTTTTGTCTTTAGGCAGTTGCCAGATAGGAAAATTCATAGGCAAAACATTCGACAATGTTGAATTTATGGCAGAAATCACTGTAAGTGCAAAGATTTGCAGCATGGCTGTGCATATTCATAAGTGGTGTGGATAAGAATGCAGGGTCATCCTTAATCATTGAATTTCTTTAGTTGATTGGATTATATTCAGTCTTAACTTAAACTTTTCTCTGATACTCCAGAAGGCCTGTATTAACTGCTGATGAAGTTGTAAAATAAAGGATATGGCTCTTTAAAAGGTGGTTGTATTCACAAGTTTGTCTGCCAGTAGTTCTAATTTTTTTCTAAAAAGGAGTTATTCTTTATAAAAACAGTCACAGTAAATTTTCTAGTTCTATGCAATTTTCTTTCCATTCTGGTTTTCAGTGGTTATAAATAACACATGAAATGACTTTCAAGGTAGAAAGCAGGAATCCATTTTGAAATATTCTATAAAATAAAGAGTGATTTATGGTTTCATATGATTTTGGCTGAAAGCACTCGGGCTTTGCCAGGTCATCAAAGTCCTGTCAGGAGAATCTATTATTTATTGTTCGATATGCTGGGAGTGGTGTAAGTACTTTGTTTATCTTATGTAAGTATAGTGTTTGGAAAAATCACTTCCAGATACTAATACAATTTTTAAAATATACCATGAAAAACTAACCTAAATATTATAGATGTGAATTATGAAGTTAACATTGAAGATTGATTAAAAAAAAAAAGAATAATGAATAATTCCTAATGTTTTTATTGTTGCAGGATATTTTTAGGATGTGCCTAAAATGTTTTCAAATACATCTTCTGGGCTGATATTTTGGTTATGTTGTCTTATATAAGTACACAGTCTTTGGTTTACATCAGCAGCTATTACAACAGAAGCTAGATGGAAATCCAGCTGGAGATGGATATTTTTTGATGTCAGTGGTCATTGTGAATGAATAAAGTGGCACTGACTTGTAATGTTGATGTCTCAAGGAGGAAATAGACCCATATTATTATTATAATTTGTAAACAAGTCATTACCTGACCATGTAAATGTCAAACAAAATGAGCGCTGACTCTCAGTTTTCTCCTTACCTCCCCTTTTATTTTTTAATTTTTTTTTGTAGTATTCTCCAAGTGTAAACATAACTTTATCTTATACCTTTTCTTTTTTTTTTAACCTGAGTAAAATAGAGGGGTTGTTTTCTGGCATGCCCTCCATTCTGATTTTTTTTGCGTAGCAAAGGTGCTGTGACAGCCTTCTTGGAGGCTTGGACTCCCACTGATATCTCAGATAGGATTCTTTCCCAGATACTGTGAAATGTTCCTTGCTGCTCTTGTAAGAAAACTCATTATTTTGCTAATCTTTTGTTGTCCTTCTCAGCCCTGTTAGTATTTTTCGGGTTTTCCAGATTATATTGCTGATCTCACAAAATAAGAGACTGTAGTACTTCTGTGATCCTACTGTGAAAAATATAGAATAGGTCATCCACATATCAGGGTGAAAAACTCCTTTAGAAAAGGTCTTAGAAAGGTACTTTGAAATTCTAGTCTGAATCTGGTGTAATCAAAGAGACACATTTGTCTATCCCCAGTAGAAAATGGGATTCCATAGTTTGGAGAATGGTCATAAAGCTGGTAATTCTGTCCTTCTATGAGAACTTATGTCTTTGTAAGTCACTGGTGGACTGAGGTTCCTCTGGAGCCAACCGAAGCATTTTGTAAGAGCCCCTCTTGATACACAGATAACTGTATGGAATTACTAATGTAGGAGAAGAAACTTCTTACTTGTGGCTCCTTCCTTGACCATTTATGATTTCTTACTTGTCTTAGTGGGTTGTCATTTCTCTGCCACTACCATATTCTGTAATTCAGAAATATCTTCTGATAATATTCTGCAGTACAGACATATAATAAAATGAATCAAACCTGTTATCAAGTTTAATTAGCTAGCTGTAACTTAAAATATTATGTACAAAAAGTATTTCAAATTCATTTGTGATTAAATTATAAAATGCCTTTTAAGTTCTGCATATACTAAAAACATACCATTAAGATTGTGTAGTGAGCTTCTCCAGATTCAGCTTCTCTTCTCTTCTTAAAAGTTTGGGTACAAACAAAATTTATTGCGGTTGGACAACTGTCTGACTCCAGAAGATTGTTTTGAAATTGTCTATGTTCCAGCATTTTTAATATATTTTCCTTCAACATTTTGTATTATGAAAAAGCCACTTGTGATTTATTTAGTAGATACAGTGAAGCAAATTAAACATTTAAACCTTTTCAAGATGAAGCTTGTGTAATTCAGTAAAAGCTTATCAGCTGGAAGACTGGGAAATCGTTTGCAGTGAACAACTGAGGAACCAAGATGCTTCCACACACATGAAGCTGTTTAGTTTATAAATTGCTTGGGGCAGTGAATGTATCCATTTAAAGTCACTTGAAGAGGCAGTGCATCACTATAGCATTATGTATGGCTTCTAATCAGAAGAGACACAATGTCTAAGCCTGAAATTAATTTTTGATTACACAGAGGTGAATTATAACTTTCCATTATTTTGTAAAGCTTTTAAAATCGGTTGGCTTTTAAAGCTGAAAAGAGTTTTCTAGCTTAGCAGTTATCTCTAATTTTAATTGTGCGGTGTTGAAACCAAAAGTAGAATTGGTATCTTGATGACTGTATATGTGTAGTTAATTCTTCTAATTCTTGCTTATTTACTTGTAAAACACATTATTCATTAAAATGAAAGTATGGCTGATTTTGCTTCATAGGGAAGGTCCAAAAAATTCATGTAATGGGCATTATCATAGAATCATAGAATAATTTGGGTTGGAAGGGACCTTTAAAGGTTATCTAGTCCAACCCCCTGCAATGAGCAGGGACATCTTCAACTAGAGCAGGTTGCTCAGAGTCCCATCCAACCTGACCTTGCATGTTTCCAGGGATGGGGCATCTACCACCTCTCTGGGCAACCTGTGCCAGTGTTTCATCGCCCTCATCGTAAAAACATTCTTCCTTCTATCTAGTCTAAATCTACCCTCTTTTAGTTTAAAACCTTTACCCCTTGTCCTATCACAACAGGCCCTGCAAAAAAGTTTGTTCCCATCTTTCCTGTAGGCCCCCTTTAAGTACTGAAGGGCTGCAATGAGGTCTCCCCAGAGCCTTTTCTTCTCCAGGCTGAACAACCCCAACTCTCTCAGCCTGTCTTCATAGGAGAGGTGCTCTAGCCCTCTGTCATCTTCGTGGCCCTCCACTGGACCCGCTCCAACAGGTCAGAGGTTGCTGGAAACAACGACATGTAGACATGCTTGCAGCTTGCAGCAGCCACATGCATAAGATTTATTGAGATTAATCTGCCTCTTATGTGTCCAAGAAGGCTACAATAGAGATAGTGCTTAGACAGCTGGCAGTGAAAGCTAGTGCTATCAAAAATGGACTGTATTCTTCATCATAAGATTGTCATGAACCTAGGGTTTATACTGTCTGCTTGTTGGGATCCCTTATTCTGGTGCTGCAACTGTTTTTGATGTAGTTCTGGATCTCTTGCAGCAGTTTCTGATGCATTATTCTGATAGCCAGAGAAACAGGAAAGTTTGTAGGACTAACTTCAGTTTCTACGTGCTGAAGTGAGCCATGCCACCATGTTAGTCTAATTAGAGCCAGCTTGTTACAATTTAATCTGCTTGCGTTTGGTTTTTGTTTTTTTCAATTCAGTGTCTTTCCAGCAGGATCGAAGAGGTCCAAATGCAGAAGGGCAAATATGTATTCATCACTCTTCCTGGACCGGTACCAGAAAGACTTAGAAGTTGGTTCACTTTGACTTTGCACTTGTATTTCAATGAGGCAGTGTCACAGATTTATGCGAATGTATTGCTTTCTGGATAGATGTCAAGAAGTACCTATGAAATTCTACCTATTAGAACATGTTAGTGGCCCAGAGACCACTAATGAGTAATATCACTGATTTTATACTTATTTTTATATCTGTCTGCAGATTTAATGTCCTATTTCATTGAAATTTTAAATTAATGTTTCTGTGAGAAGCGCAGAGAGGCTAATTTACTTAATACTGTGATAAATGGAGGTTAGTAACTGGAGGAAGAAGGCAATGGCTTTAAGGAATGATGATAGACATTTCAACTGGTACTAATCAGTTCTCTTTCATGAAGGAGAACTCTTTATCTTTGTTTTTCCTGGTAAGAGAAATGAGGTGCAGGACAATTTAACATAATGCAAATATATCATGTGTAAGCATTCTAAAGGGGCATTTGAAAGGGCCAGGAAGCACAGAAAGTGTTTATGCTTCTTGATAACAAGCACTGCTATTTCTGAATTGATTCTGCCTCAAATATGAAGAACTTCTGAGTCAGATTATTAAATTGATACAAGAATTGTATGGACTCCTTATTCCTCTACATAAATTCCTTTTATGCTGCCGGATGTTTATGTATAACATACTGAAGTCTGGATCTGTTGCTGTTTTCTTGTGGTTGGATCATGTGATTCCTATTTAGACTTCTTATTTCCTGCTAATAATATTGGAAATCTAAAACCTGTGTGGATTTGGAACCTTATTTGAGAAAATGTTCTTCTGCAGTAGACCATTTCAGATTCAATAAAATGTGTGCTGTGTTTTATAATAACTAATATATGTAATAGCTTAGTAGGAAAATATTTGTTACTATTGACTATACCAGAGGGCAGTTCTCTTGATGGTTCAGTAATTTGATAACTGATTTTGATAGCAGTACAATCTTAGAATTATTTTTTTTTTATAATCTGAAAGGAAATGTAGATTCTCATTTAGATCTTGTTGTTTTTTGATCCACATTACTGGATCCAAATCATTACTCAGCTGCCTGTTCAAAAACATTAAATATCATGAGTGACACAGGTTATAGCGCTAAGTCCTTTATCCCTTAAGCTGGCAAAACAGAAGCTGACTGTTCCTCACGTGGGATGAGTGGCAGGATGTGTTAGAATAATCCTTCATGAGGAAAACAGCTTAGAGACACCCAGCTTTATCTACTCGTAGGCATAAGTGAAACTTCAGAATCGATATTAGGGATATAGCCTTTCCCCTGGAATCACTTGAATTCTGTAATAAATCATTATCTTTAAACCAAATTGTGAGCGAGGAGTTTTGGAATCTGCTCTGCTGTGTAGCTAGGGTCTGAACACATTTCTAAGTTTGATTATAATCCAGCTTAGAATTTTTGTCAAATCGAAGTTCAGAATAGGAAACTGTTTCCAAATACGAACAGTTTTTAAAAAGAGTGTATTTCTCTGTTGTTGAATAATCTGAAGGGCACCTATTTTGCACAACTATGTGAGCATCCTGTAGGAGATAGTTCAGCTTCACATGCTATCGTTAAATAAATCTACAATTTCTCTAAGGAGGCTTTTCCAAATTAGTTATATTTTTCTTAGGTAGAGAGAGACTAGCTATAACTATATTGCCTTCCTTGGCAAAGGCTTTTGTAAAATAACCATCATGCAGTCCAGATCACATGTAGGAGTAACTTACATTTGAAAAAGCTACCTATTTTTCATGTGGTTTTATTTCTTTTAGAGAATTCAGAAACTGGTGCCAAGGCACAGTCTTATTTCTTTGGTTTACTGAGGTTTTGTCACATAAGAATAAATGGTGTCTTGCTCCATCAGGTTGTTCTAAGAGCCGCTCCAAAAGCTAAAATGCATGGGACTTGCCTTTCTTACACTTTCTCATTCTGTTGCCAGTGGGTACTCGGGGGGCCACAGTATCTTGGAAGCAAAGAATTGGTGAAGAAAATTGATGCCAGCTTTCAAGAGCGAGGAAGCTAATTCAGGGACCAATTTCATCCAAGGTTAATGGAAGAACAGACCTCCAACGCAGTATCAATTGGATCAAGCTTAAAGCAATCAGTTATGCCCTAGTAGCTATAACTCCAGTCCTGGTCAGCCAGGCAGCACTGGTGATGTTTTACAACACTTTCTTGGTGGCTTTTATCAATAAGGAAGGAGAAACAAGTTTCCCAGTTCCATTTGCAGAGTAATATTCTCTGTGCCCAAATGAAGGAAAGAAAACCTTTTTCAGGAACTACAAACAAAATAGTAGTTGTAGATTCTATTCCAGATAGTTTATAGATGGAGAGAGATGAAATGGATGTATAAGCACTTTCAGAGGACAGCTGAATGTGGAGTTGCTTTCACATAAGGCTGTGTGCATCCAGGGTCTTGTGACAGTCCTGAAGTGCGTGCTGCAGTTACGTATTTTCTCCTTGTCTCTTTGTTCAGTATGGTCTGTGTTTTGTGTTCTTACTTCAAAAAAAATAATCGGGTCTGGAGACTATCAGCCTTTCTAGGCTGTGAAATGAATGTCCCAGGAACTGATGCAATCGTTATCCCTCTTTCTACCCTCAGAGATTAATTCCATGATAAGCCTTCACTTGCTGTGGCAGGTCAGCAATGCAAATCTATTGTAACTTTTTCTGTTTTATCAACTCAGAAAGATATTTTCTTTTTTTAATCCATCAAAATAGTAAGTGTTAAAACAAAAAATTTGCAGGGAAGTTGTAGGTATTTTCCTGGAAAATTTGTCATGCCTGTCTTAAACCTCCTTCCTTGCATTGATGCAAACATTTGTACTTTTGGACTGGCAATGCCACCATGGAACTGGTCTGCCGAAAAATGCCTGTTTCATATGAAAGGAGGTCAGGAATGGCCAAAGATAAAGGTAGAGAGGTTGGACCTCTATTTTGGTGGTTGTGTTTGCCTTTGCTGGCTTGAAGAGTTCATGAAACTATGGTCTCGTATATCTAAGTCCTGCTAGGTGTCTTCTAGACTGCGCTTCAGGTTCTAGAATTATTAAAGACTAACTCAGCCATTTTAAATTATTTGTTCCTGTTTCTCTGAGTGCTAAATTGTACTTAATATTTCATTAAAGTCTAACAGCTTCTTACTCTAGGTAAATGAAAACTGGTACTGCACAACTATATTCTACTTATAAGGTAACCTTTAACATACTGCATTATGTGTTTTAAATGAGTCATCAGCTTGGAAACATGCTGACCTTTTACTTGTTTGTGAAGGCAGTATTCTCTCTGAAGAAATAGACAACTGCAGACCTGAAATTCTCATGAACATGATGTTTGGGGTGAAGCTAGCCAAAGAAGTTTGTGCCCTACCACACCTGCTTGTTCTGCTTCCAGTTCTGTCTCTTTTCAGCTGGCTGTACTAGTACAGCTGCTTCTGGTGCTGCGCTGTAAATCAGATCAGTGAAACACTCCTTTCCCTTTGTTTAATCTCATCCCTTAATTGAATATGTAGCCTAAGTGTCTCCTAATACCAGTCCTTTAGAATTTTAATCGCTTTTACTGAATTACCTGCTTAAACAGCCAATACATCATTTAAAAAGAGATTTCAGCAAAGCTAGTGCCGTACAGGTTTTTAGATAGAGAGTTATAGTTCTTTTCTGAATCTAGTCAGAAATCCAAGTCATCTAACTGCGCATGTAAAAATCTGGTGAGCGCGAGCAGAAGTTAGAGAACAGCCTTGTTTATTTATTAAGCTTCCAATTGCGATCATGTGCCGTTCCAAGCAGGTATTGCTGGTAGGGAAATATCACTTGCCTTTTGATTGGTTTTGGTTTGTTTGTTTTTTTCTACATAACTTTTCTACCTATAGTGAAAACATACATAATTGCATGATGTGGGAGATTTTGATAAGGATACCACTTTCAGGACAACCATCTTGCATTTTTTCTGTCCCTAATACTACCCTTAATGTGAAGTGAAAGTACACCTGCACTGTTAGTTTAGCTTTTCTGTTTACACTCGGCTCTTGGTCTGCATGCAGAATATCGAGTGTGCTCCTGAGCACTCATTTGGAGCAAACCGATCAGTTCAATCAGAAACAAAGTCCAAATACAGTTCTGAGACCTGTTCACACTAGAGATGTTTGCCAATAGATGGTATGGAGGAGACAGCACCATGCAGGACTCTGCTGTACACAGTTGTTTAATGCCACCCCGACAGGTTTATACCCTCACACTTTCTGATGCATCCTTGGGCAATATAAAAGGGCATGTAGCATTAACTATAAATTTCTTAATTTTAAAACACCATTTTAATGGGTTGTTACACAGTCTTCAGATTATGTCAGACACTTGGAAGTGAAGAAAAATACACAAAAATGTTCTCAGACCTGTCTATATCAGGAGGGATACAGTTACAGAGCGTCACATTAAACTTGGGTATCATTGCGCTGGCAAGTGCTCAATGGGTTTATGATCACAAGGTGTCTAGAGAAGACACTGGTGACAAGCTCTAACTCAGAGGTAGTAGGGTTTGCAAGTGATATGTGCCATATGATTATTAAAAAAATATTTTGCATTCAGGAGGGTCATAGTAAAATGTTAATGAATGCAAAATAGCATTCATGATTTTAGTAGCACGAGAGTATTAAGAATTTTAGTGACTCACATTGTAAACTTTCTTTTGTTTGAACTGCCTGTTTCTGACCAAGTTCTAACTTTTTTGTCATTTTTTAATATATCTTAGCATACAAAATTCTAAAAATTGTGTGTGTCCTTTCAGGTTTGCCTGAATCTATTATTGCAGCGGCATGTGCCAGAAGTGGCCAGAGAGTTCTTCATGTTGATTCGTAAGTTACACCAATAATTTTCCTTTTTAAGAGTTAAATTGGCTAGAAGTGTATCTTTGTCTATGTTAGTGTGCCCTTCAGCACTTGTGTTTTGTGTTCATCTGGCATCAAGTAATCTTATGCTTCTGTCTCTACTTTATTTTTGGGGTGTTATTTCCATCAATAGAACAGGCAATTTTTGCATGCTAGCTTAGTAATTTGGAACATAAGTGACGTGGTCAAGGATGCTGTTGATGGCTCCTTCTTTCATACAGACAAGAATGGTTATAGGTTTAGTGCCCTTCATTATCATTCCTGACAGTAAGTATCCCATTCTGGTTTTGTGGGAATTTTTACCTGAGCCATTATCATTTAATGACAAAATGTTTTACTAGTATCTCATTTATATCAGTGCCTAGAGAAGTTAATGCAAGTATTTTTGCATTTTAATTGTTATCAGAATGAAGACAAGTGGAATCTGGCTGATAAGGCAGGAGATGAACACAGCACTATGTTTGCTGTCTTCTCTCTGTCCTATGCTAAGTAAGTTTGTAGGACGAGTACAGAATACCACTGAAAGCAGTTGATTCAAAAAGTACTACTGTTGCACTTTGAAATAGAAGGATTTGCTGAAGCGCTTGGAGTAGCGTATTTCATTGCAACCTTTTAAGAGATTAACATTTCATTTTACTTCTCTTTACCAATTAGCCAAAGTTAATTTTTTTTTATAAGCTGTAACTATACACTACGATGCACACTGTTTTTTAGAAAAATGTAGAAACTTAACCTTGGCTTATTTATACACCTGCCCAGCAAAATTCAGTAGCATGACTCAAGTCTAGAGCTCTGGTTTCTGAGTCAAGCTTGAGATCAAATGCTGGAGCTTCAGCTGACCAAGACAAACTCTTGAAATACCCCTCTCTCCCATCTAGCAGTTTAAAACTCTAATTTTCTCATAACTCTTTTGAGACAATCGATCATTACTAAGCAGCTTTTGAGGCTGCTTTTTTGTCTGTGTTTTTCTAGAAGATAACAAATGCAATGTATTTTGTGAGATTTCTGTGCCAGACACCTGCAGTGTGCCTTATGTGAGATCAAGGTATGATTATACAGATACGTTTTTTGTTTTATTTTTTCTTGGCAGCGTTGCCACTGGCTCCTTTCTCCTTGCTACTTTTTCAGTCCCGTTGTTAGTGCACTTATGCAATTTGCTGGGCTAATATGGTTTTGGGAGAGAGTCGTAAATAGGAAGCAAGGACTACCTAAGCGGCAGCTGCTAAATGTTGTCATAGGCTAAAATGCATAATAATTTTCTAAGGTTAAACAAATTTCTGCATTTCGGCTGTGGTAAATATTTGTGCATGCAACCAAAGTGGGTAATTTGGAAAAATTTGATCTGAAGTGTGTGTGGGTAATATCTTACATGTTTAACTGTAAAATCATAACTGTTAATAACCAGTGAAAGTTTGTGCAGAAACTATTTTCAGGCAACCTGTTACCTCTTCTCCAGCTGTTACCTGCTGGACTTCGGCAGAGAATTATGACAGGAGGTTTTGAGGTGGTGGTAGCAGCAAGAGTGCTGTGAGCTTGGATACTCTGATTGTTAGCACTTGTTCACCAAAAATTAGAAGGTTGGCATAGTGTTTTGTTTTTACATTGTGTTTTTGAGCTCTTGCCTTTCTATGAAAATTCCTGTGATATGCACCTGTGTGTCCAGCATCTATGTTTGGAGACTTTTCCCAGAGATGGTATACGTTTTCAGTTTTTCTTGTGTCTTGCACCAAGACCTTAAAAAAGTATATGCTTTCTGCTGTTCAGTTTCTCTGAACGTCATCGATTCAAGATTAAACTTCTGTAGTCTTGTCTACAGCCCTTCAAAGGACCCATTCATTTTTCATACACTTATTTCTAATTTGAAGTCATGCACAATTGCTTGGTTTGCCATTATACTGCCAACAAAGTTTCTGGCTTCCTGTGTTGGACTGGGGTGAGGACAGGTGATGCACTTCCGAGTCAGCAGTTTTTATCAGTAGGAAGGCATTTGGATTAAGAACTCATCTTAATGAATGTTCAGGCACTATGGGCTAGTCTCAGAACCTATGGAATATTCCTAGAAACTGCAAGGAAAAAAAGTCCTTAAATGGGCTAATATTCTACTATTTTATGTCACAATGGAATAGTACACAGCAAGACAGTATTTGATGCTCCATATTTAATGTAACTGATGATTCAGTTGAAACAAAGACAGCTCTTAAGATTGGTATAATTTTAAAGAAATACGCAACTACTTAGTAGTGACACTGAAGTTACTATAAAGACCTCGTGCATAATGTATAAGGGTATGTTAATGTCAAACATTTTGGTACCTTAATTGTTAAATTAGATATTAGATTGCTAACCAAAATATTAAAAGCCTTATCTGTAATAATAGTCTGTAATAATAGTTAGCCACTGGAACTTTGATTTTTTTTATCCATGCCTATTTTTAGCTACGATGAAGAGCCTTTCAGAAAACTCACAGAAGCAGGCAATTAGAACCGTGGAATACAGATTTTGTTTATTACTGTTTTCATTTAAATATGCTCATTTACATTCACACATGCTTTTGTTTTTATGATGAAAATGAAGGCTTCCACATTTGATTCCTTTCTCCTATGGAGTTATTTTCTAACTCTGGTGCAGGCTAAGGTCAGGGGAATGTGTTCTTAACCAAGGTGTTCTTCACTTATATTGATAGTTGCCATTTTAATTGCTGTACGTGCTCACCGAGTCATGGTCTAGAATCTATATCTTGGCAAAAAAAATAGAAATGTTTATACTGTACAGCCCCTTCCCCATAAATAGGGAAGCATTTCAAGCCATCTGCTTTTCATGTTTAAGTTAATACTCTTGCAAAAAAAGCCTACAGAAACCAACAGAAAACCTCCACCCTGATGCCATTTGAATTTCAAGTGAAGAGTTAAGTCTAGAAAGCTTGCCAAGATTCATCTGAATTAAAACATTTTAATTTTATCTGCTATATGTCTAATTTAATATACTATTTTCTAGATGAATTTTCAAATTTCATTTTACTGAGGTAACAGTATAATTGAAAAGTCATCAACAAAAAAAATCTGTTTATATTCAGAATATTGCTTTTTAACAATATATGTTGTTCCCTTCTTGAAGGATCATGAGTTTAAATTTTTTTCAGAGTGTAAGAAAATAAGGTTTGTGTTTACTGAAATGCTTGTTTGTGTTAGGTATGCTATTTTGATTAATCTTTTGTTCTCTACAAAGGTCTGAGTTAAGTTAGGCACAAGGTATAGAAAACATATATGGATAAAGTCTTTGTTTACAGTTTGCTTGTACTCATTACCTTGTGTACATCATTTTATTACTTTTAATCTCCAGCCATGTTTGCATTTATCATAATATACTGCAAAGGTGATTATGGAAGATAGTTTTGAAGTGGCCTGTTTATAAAATACTAAGTTCTAAGTTTGATTTATAAACACTGTCCCAGCATCACCATCAACAGTAGCTAATCTTATTCAAAATAGTCACTTCACTGCAGTGTTGCCATAAATTCCTGTAGACGGATTTTAAACTAAAGTTAGCTTCTGCCAAATAGTAATTGAAGGAGCTCTATTTCTCCGTGCCAGCTATCTGTCTCAATAAACATAAAATCCATGGTTCTTTTCAGAGAGCTACATTTACTGTAGATATTAATGAGCTGTTGACATGTGAAATTTCAAGGATATTTGTTACGTGATTTAGAAAAGTAATTTGCAATTTAAATGTGGAGATTGGCACTTAGTTTAAACTTGAAGTTGCTGAAGAAAGGTAGATCAAGACTAAGAGTTGATTACTTGAAGTGAATATACTTCCCATGCTAATTGTTCATATGCATAGGACTTTCTCCTGGTGGCCCGTCAAGTTTTCTACTTTTGGTCATTTGTTTATTTGCTTCTTATATATCTATAGAATTATGTACTAGTTTGGTCACTGAGGATGGGGCAGTTACAAGGTGAGATATGTTTAGCTACATCTTGCACTTGATTTTCAGCATCTAGAATACAGCATTTGTAGACTACAGTTTTATTGTCTACATCCTTCCTCATTGACTTACTTATCTTTCCATGTAGAGTTTAATTCAAAGGCAAAGGAGTGTCAAGATGCAGGATTTTAACTCCTCTTTTGTGCCCAGTTTGCTCTGTCTGCTTCTCATGTCTTGCTTCTTCACAGTTGTTATTTTTCTTATGTTTTGACCTCACTTTGGCTGCAGAGTACTTGCGTGTTCTGTGTGTCCAAAGTTCTGTTTCATTTGAGCATCCAAAAGCACGCTGGGCACCCCTCCTGTACACCCATCACCAAGATACCAACTTTTGCAATTTGTTTCACTTCTTGCTGGACAATCTGTCTCGCTTTTTTCAGAACTTATAAAATGCATAAAGTAATACAACCCGGGTCTTCATGTAGCTGTGTTTTTGATCTTTAACTTCTGTGAAGTGAGGTTGCTGTGTGCAGCAACCAGAGAGGGAGAAGGTTGCTTCTGAAAGCAGGTCAATTTCTTGCAAGAAGAATAGAGGAATTATTTAACTTTCAGTAAGGAAATGTAGGCAAAAATTTTTAATTCTGGTGCCTTTTGACCTTTTTTGAAAAATTTGTTTTTATTTTTATTTTGTCTAGGATTTGATCTCATAGCAAAGGTATTAGAAAGTAAAACATGGTCTCAACTGGTCCATGATGATTACCTTTGGCCATGTTCATATCCCAGGATATAATGTAATGTAGTACAAGTGACTGCCACCACTAACCTTTTATTGAGCTGAGGGATCTCAAGAGCTGTTTGGGTTAAATCCTTCCTCTTGGAAGGCAAGAAAGCTTAGTCCACTTCTTGTGCTCCAAAACACAATTACTGTGCCAGAATGGGAATTTTTAATCCAGGTGACTGTGTACTTAACAGGTAGCACGTGAAACTTTATGGGTTTGAAACATAAGTCATTTTGTGTTCAGATCCTTAAAATCAATGTGGCAGTACCTTCCTTTGCAAAAGACAGCTAGTCTGATGGTTTGAGACTTCTTTCTGAAAGATCAAATGCAGGACAGACACATACAGGCAGCTCTTGGGAGCAATCATGAGGCATCAGCAGCTTTTCTTCAGACATCACCAGCTTTGACTGTTATACTGTGGCTGTTATGACATAACACTGAGAAGGGCAATCTTCTTAGCAGGCATAGTCCATGAAATACTTTTTCTGTTCTTACTTATGTTTTACTTGTGTGTATCGTGCTTTCAAAAGTGTTCAATTTCTCAAATTGCAGTCTGTCTTCAAAAGGACGTTAGATATTCTCTTGGTTCTGATGCCAAGAATGTTAATTAGTTGGAAACAATTTGCAATTTCAGTGTTCTGGACTGGGATTTGCTAATTGTTTCAAAGAATTTGAAGAAAAAATGGAGTTAGTAACAGGAAAAAAAACCACAAACTGATGTAAGAGAAGAGAGAATTAAGCTTTTTGCAGAGGTAAAACTGTACATGGGCTACATTTCCAAAACTTTGCAAAAATGGCTTTAGCATTCTGCTGTTATCTCTGAACTAGAGATTTGAGGTTTGAAGAATTTGAAAAAAAAAACCTAAAAGCAGCAGTATTCTAATTCATATGAAAATCCAGGTGATACAGGAGAAGTTTTGAGCAACTATCATCTAGGAAATAATGTATGGTAGAAAAAGAAAACACCTGTACTATAACTAACTTGGTAGAAAAAATAATTTCTAACTCTGCTGTTAAACCTTGAAAATGTTTCATGTTCTTACTTAGAGGGTAATTGAATTATAATCCCAGTAAAGGGAGAGAATATCCATCTTTGTAGTTTGCTAATACAGCAAGAGAAGAAAGGAGGTGAGTCCTTGAGATTTTGGGACAATATTTTAGTTTTAATTAGGCTTTGATCTTGACTGTTACTTTAAGGAATTCCTTGGTTCATCTTCAGGGCAATTATAACAAAAATATTTGGTTACAAAGGTCTCCTAATTGTAAAACCATTAGTCAGCTCTTTTCAGAAGTCCTCTTCCAAGATTTTGACTAAAAACTTTGCTCATTGTGTCAGTAATCATGTCTGGTCTACCTTCTTTCTGTAGTGTTTTTAGATGAGAAAATTAAGCAATCATGATTCATCATGTAATGCAGGGTAAACTAAGTAAAATTCCGGGGGAAAAAATCTGGAAGTTGATGCTTCAAGAGAAGATTAGTATTTGTGGTGGTATAGCGTAACTTGGGAGAGGTGCTCAGATGCCAGAGGAAAGGAAGGACAGCTGCGATTCATTTGCCATTTGAGAAAGGCCGTACTGTCTTCTCAAAACTGATTGAGCTTCAGAAGAACATTATAGAGTGCTTTGTTGAAAAGATTGATTCACGTCGACAGTGGTTAAAAAGAAAAGCACTTTCAAAGGAAAACCTACGTGATGAACAGAGAAGTGTTTACATCAAAGGTGTCTGACAGCTCACAAATAGAACTTTTGTAACTTTCTGTGAAAATAACATGTTCATTTCTCTTACTGAAAGTTTTCATTTTAAATATTCTAAATATACATAAATTTATATTGGTATAGATTCAAGAAATCCAGTCCTAATTTTAGGAGGGTGTTTTCTGTGATTGCTGTGATCAATGGCCTTGCTTGCTCTGACAGCCAGATTGTATTCCATATTCAAGGAAACTTGCAACTAGAGCAGCAGATTCCTTGAAAAATAAATCTTCATGGCTGTATTTTTTTGGAAATCCCAGAAGTGGCAGATAATATATGGATATTGAACTTTTTATTCAGTGGAATCTTAAGAAGTAGCAAGAAATTAACCTGCACCGTTGACAGCTAAAACAAACCTGGAGATTATCATTGCAAGCAACTATCAGTTACTGTTTGGCAAATTGAGATCTGACAGAATCAGGCATTTAATATATTTAATCCTCATTGCTTTGTATTCCATATGACACCAAATAGCAGTACTTTTTCAGCCTCACCCATGTCATTCACATAATGAGGTAAGTATGAACTCCTTTTTGTAGGTGGTTGGAGTTTCTGGTTGGTAATGGGTCCGCAGATGGAGCTCTTCTGCTTAGAGTATCCAAATTTCAGGGTAGACTACCTGCGTTCTCTTACAGACCCGGTCTTGCCAGTTCATGGCCTTAAACACCGTGTTCTGTTGTTGAAACCACCTTTATTCTGTGAATGCTGGATTTTGTTGTCTTTGCAAAAGATGTCCTATTTATGTTCTTTGCTGTTGCCTTGCAGTAGCTGAAAGACTTTTTTAGGTCAGTTTCTAGTCAGGAGCAATTAGGCATTGTTTAGCAGACATCTGTCCTTCATATGCTAAGTAAGCAACATGGTATAGAGCATCACCCTCTGGTACTGTAAAGGGGCTGACACTCTTAATGAAGTCTTATCAGTGCAGATAAGCCTTGTCAAAACCAGCCCATCTTAAACAGTAGAATCAAACCTGAATTTATTTTTCACTTTTATCACACTTACCTCTACAATTTAAAAGCAGAGGCGATTATGATAAGATTTTAAGTTCATTTGATCTAGCAGTCTTTGCATTATTCTGTAAAATGCAAAACCCATCTTCCTCCCTAAATGTGTGTGGGTTTTGTGGTTTTTTTTTGTGTGTATGCAATAACATTAGGTATCCATTCAGGAGGGTATTTTTGATATCTTTCACGCTTTTGGAGTGCCAGCATACAGTGCCGGGAAACAGAGTTAAATCCTGAAATGACTTTTTTATTTTGCAAGAACTAGTGATTTTTTTTTAAAATGTAGTTGCTCTATTATTTTTCCTGTCAAAGTTGTTAAATATTTAAGATGTGGTATGCATGATCACAAAAGCTAATTAATCCAACTGATGTTTAGAGAAATGTTGATAGAAAAATTAAAAAAGGGAGAGCAGAGACTTTCTTTGATTAACAGCAGAACTATTAATTTTCTGTGATTTAAAAGAAGTAAACTAATATATTCAAGGCAGAAGGTGGTAAATATAAACTGAAGAATGCTTGAGGAGTTATGATCATTTTGTACAAATCAATTCCTTTGGCTCCACCTACAGTATATGCCGTTTAATAAGAATTTTGCCAGAGCATCTTAACAGTCTATAATAAGCGTAATCTGTTCTGTAATCAGTAGATAAACTATAGAGTGAACTTTCCTTTATTTGACATAATGGATAAGAGAGACGTGCTTTCTACTGTCTGGACCCAATTTCAGTTTACTTAACCCTCCCTTGCATATCCACCTCATGAAGCACTGTTAGTTTAGACATGGCATGCAATGCAATTATGTTAACTTCCAAATCAGCTTCAGTCACAAGCAGTATAGCTGTGCTCATGTGACAAAGCTTTTAGGTCCTGCCAGAACCTGAAACTGTGAAGTGTGGTACAGATGCAAAAAACCTGAACTGGCTTTTCCAAGAACTCAGTTGAAACTGGCAGACTCGTTGGCTTGGCTCCACACTAAGGAAAGATGTCTACAGTGATGTACATGTTTGAGTTAGAGATGTAGAGAGTCAGTCTTGGCCAAGAAGCAACATGATCTGTATTTTCTCTTTACTCATAGTATCCCACGTGCTTTTCTCAGCATTATTCATTTTACCCTCCAAAGAATTTGATTTTGGACTATAGACTGTTTGGTCAGAGATGCATACAAATGATTGAAAATTGAAATATTTAATCTCATTAAGAGTTGTGAAATATTACACCAATTTTTATGTACTGCATCTGTAAAATCTGTCACAAAATATTTTGAATGTCTCAAACTTGGTTGTGTTTTCTTTTAAACTGAAAAAGCTATGCTTTATCTGTCCATCAAGTTTCATTGTTGGTTTGTGGGTTTTTTTTTTCAGGAGAAATTACTATGGTGGAAACTGGGCCAGCTTTAGTTTTTCAGGATTATTGACCTGGATTAAAGAAAATCAGGTAAAAAATTACCCAAATTACTTCTAACATTCTTTAACGTTAAATCTGGGTTGTTTGCATAATTTATTACACGAAAAATTATCACAATGCTCTTTCTCTTTGGTAATTTGACAGGTCAAAGAGCTTACTACTTTCCAACTTTACTGGTTAAGAATTATCCATCTGGGCTAGCATTCTAAGACTCTGATATGTCTGGTTTATTATTATCTGAGAGCAAACAATCTAGTGCTCAGTCATACTTTTTGGGTTCTTGAATTTATGTAGAAGCAACTACACTATTGTTTTGCTTACTTTCCCAGCACCTTCTGTAAATGATAATCTGGTCTTTTCCATTTCCTGTTTGATTATTTTCTGCTCTCTGATGTTTCAGTCCCTTTTGTTTTTCTTGCATGCTTTCAGCTGATTCTTCTTAACTGTGAGAAAGGTAGTTATTGGATCCTTCCATTGAAATGACCTGTAACCAGGAGAAAAAGAGTAATGTTGATAGTGTATTTTTCAATGACCAAAGTTTATCTAATTCACAACAGTCCACTAGAAATCTTCTGAAGAGGATATTTATTTAGGAGATTGAGCACTTGGACTATATTAGCAAATGGATGTTTGTATTATTTACTGAAGCATTATGAGCCTGTTGGTCCGTAAAAGATAGAATTTTTTCAGTTCAGTCTCATGCGTATTTATTACATAGTGCTACCTTCTGGTGTAATCAGTCGAGCTGCTCAATGTCAGAACTTAATATTGTCAGGGTTCTGTTATATGATTTAGAAATTCCTGTGTGGGCAGATTAATATAATACCCAAATCACTGTATTTTTTCATGTGGTCTCTGTTCAAAGAATTTTGTCACAAGATTTGGAACTAACCTGGCTGTGGCAAACCTGTCTTTTAGTGATTGTATTCAAAATTATGTTCAACTCTCTACTAAAACTTGTATTTCATTTAACACTGTTTTCAGATTACTAGAGCTAGTAATGTAGTGCAGATGTTCACACGCTATAATAAAGTAACCAGCTCTAATTTAACTCAAAAAATATGAATAGAAAAGCCATTAAGACTGTTAAGATTATTCTTTTTTTTTTAATATAAGATGGTACAACAAATTATTTGGGACTCTAGAGATTTATAGTTCAAGAGCAGCTAGCACGGTACAAAGTGTAATTTTATAATTGTTCTTTTTAAGCAAAAGACAGATATCAGTGATGAATGTGAAGACTGGCGAAAACTGATCCTTGAGAATGAAGAAGTTATTTCTCTTAGCAAGAAGGATAAAACTATTCAACATGTAGAAGATTTCTGTTTTGGCGAGTAAGTATAAATAAAGTAATATACAAATAATTTTACATGCCCAGAGGTAAATAATCATATTGTGCTTTTGGCTTCAAGCATTTCGCTACGCTATCATACTGCATGTTGTCTCAGAAGTAACTGTGAGCTCTGAAATGTTCTTAAGGTCCTTGTGCTTTTGTTGAAATCACTTGCACTTCATTGAAACTAACCGATCCTTCTTAAACAATCTTATCTCGATGCAATATAATTTGTTGGCCAACTTTGTGAGTTTGTAATTTACTTCTGGTAGAAAATGGAAGTGTTGTGTTTGCAGGTATTATTAGTAATACGTAGTTATGCACTACCATCTATTAAATTTTTCCATTCTTAATTTGGCTAAAAGCTGCTCTTCTCATAGTAAAAAGTTAAACTCATAAGTACATGTACAATAAAATCAGTACACAAGAAAAGGAACACAAATGGACAGTAGTACTGTAGCTGTATAATACTTAATTGTGCTAAAATGTTAAAGTAATATTTGCCCTCTTGTTTTTATATTCAGTGGATCTAACTTACTCATTAGACAGTGCTTACTCATGATGCTTTAGAAGGAATTGCGTGGTCAAAGGCTCATGGTAATACACTAACAGCCTTTTTGGGCTGTCACCTTTTTTCTGTTTTTGAAGTAAGGTAACTTAGCTCTTATTTTACATACAACATGCAAAGTTTAGTTTGAAATACGCACATTTACTTTTGTGAGTATTTGTTGCAGAAGCAGATGAAGAATAGTATACCATTTTAGGACTAAGTATGTGATAAATAGCTTTTAGTTAGGTATTTGTAGAGGTATGTCTGCATTAGCAGAAGTTAATAATACAAATTTTTTGTTTAGTTTTTTAAACAAAAGTATGATACTTTGTTATCTATAAGCCATGCAGAAGGTCAGCTTTTTACAATGTCCTATTATAGAAAATCGAGGAACATCTAAAAGTAGCCTTGTGAAGCAGTAATGTTGAATAGCTTGTAAGCATAGTAATAGTAAATGGAAATTGTGTGGGCCTCAGTTTTCAACTGAACCATTTCTTTGTATTTATTTATCTTTGTTGTCTTTTGAATTTTGCACTGAACTGAATTTTTTGTACTGCTCTGAATTCCTGAAAGATTTTTTGGGATAGTTATGTAAGTTTAACCTTGAATCCCTTAGATAATACCATATGTAGCTGAATGAAACGTTGACAGATATTCATATAGAAACGTGTATTTCTTTCTGTAAACATCATAGGTAGGGAAAAAACAAGGTATGAATTATAGTAATACAGTCTGAAGGTTACAGACTCAGAGTATTCCAGAGTTGCATATTGCACAGTAGTGGCTGTAGACTGTATTGCAGATAAAATGTTACGCTTGTTTTAAAGCAATATCACTTGAATATTATAATTGTAATCCTGTTGCCATAATAAATATTGTTCAGAATCAGTATTAAATCAGGTTAAAGGTTTCATAATCTGTTAACTTTGCATATGATTTTCCTAAGCCGATGTGATATTGATTGATGGCCGGCTCAAAAATGAGTCCCCTAGCACCAAGATTTCACACTTTGTAGAAGTGAGCATTAAACTTGAGTCAGGACAAAATAGAATAGAAGATTGTACTTTTAAGCATTTAACTTAGCCTGGCAGTACAACGATGTCTTGATTATCATGAAAAAAAAAACCACAAAGAAGAATGGTAAGATAAATAAACTTAGCAAAGAAAAAGTTTTCCAAAATAACTTAAAACTTTATGAGAGAGTCAATTATTGTGTTTCTGACAATTTACACATTCTGGCTAGATTCTGTTGTTTTTGCTTAACTTTTATAACTCCTATGAAGTAACCATTAAACATTTATTTTGAAAGAATAAACAGCTGGGTAGCAGTATAATATACACAGTGCAAATCTTAAATGAATGGCCTTAGAACAAAGTGCATCCATCAAAGGAAAGAATACTGTGTCTACAACAAGCTGTATTGAAAAAAGGCAAATGGCTGAAAAATAAATAGTGAACACCTGTGCTGAATAAATTAACCAGCTGGTTGGCAATTTTTCATTTGACCTATCTGAAGGGGTTGCTGTTACAAGGCATTAATAAGACACATTCATTTTAAGATATTCCTTTGTTAGTTCCATTAATTGATGAATGGTGGAAGATAATATTCTAAATTTACACAACATTTTGTCTGCAGATGTATTATTTTTTTCTGAATTAGGAGAAAAATTGTCTGTATAAAAGTTCAGTTTGAGTGATTTTTATAGACAGTTCTTACATTATTCAGGGATATTTGTTCCTATAGGAAGGTTGTCATGAATTTAGGTTATATACAGTTTCTAAGCTTTCATTATAAAATCTGTAGAGCTGCAAATCGTGCAGATTTACATATTCATTAATGGGAATTGAATAGAGATTTAAAAGATGTAAATATAACATTTCTGTTACACTGCTTTTCAGAGTGATATAGAAGAAAGACAGTGTATCGTAAATCCAAATTTTGTTTTGATTTAAAAAGTAATAATCAAGTGTGTTTAAAATGAGATTGAGCTTGGGAGAAGGTAAAAAGAAAACTTGCCTCTGAATTATTGTGATATATAAAGCTTTAGGATGGGTTAAAGAAAAGCTTCATTCTTCGTTATTGCATTAATGGCAACAGCTTTTGCAGTTTTCACAAACACCGTGTTCCAAATTCCTAAAAAAAAACAAACAAAATCCCCAAACCCAAAAATCCAAACAGAATCCCAAAATTTAATTGACTTTCATTTGCATTTTTAGTAGAGATTGCTTTTTTAAAAACATTTGACAAAGTACTTATCTTGCTTTGATATTTTATAGTTATTTAATGCTTGCAGTCTGAAGCAAAAATACATAATTAATGTACAGAAACAGACTTCTTTCATTAGTGCTTCCTTCTAGCAGTTCCTGTATTTCCCAGGGCAATATTTTACCCCGTTCACGAATAAGTGCTTCCTGGTGGCTGTGCACAAGCTGAGACTTATTCCTAACTCTTATTTTCATGAGTCCATGTGAGCTCCCTGAGTTCATAAGTGAGGATTGACTTTTAAAGGACATGGGGGTTTTGTTCCCTCTTTTAACTTAACCCTACCCCCTGCTTCCATCTGTAAGGCTACAGATGTATGAGGGAGCATTTTTATATGTATACTGAATAATTCCTTGCTGTTCAGTGAATTTTAACCATCCTGTTAGTTATTGAAATTTTGTACTGTATGTTTGCAGGTCACCTTTAAAATCATAGTTCATTAGTTTTCAGCCAAGATTAAATTGTTTATTCAGTGCATTAATGGCTTGTGGTATAAAGATAAAAAGATAGTGTGAAATTATTGCTGAACTCCTTTCACTTACAATGACATTGATTTGATTCATCTCAGCTGGTAGTATAAACTAAAATTCTAAGTTCAAAAGTGCTAGTTTCTAAGGTAGATGTCATTGAAGTTCAAGATAAAAAGAGTATATGAGATTAAAAAGTGGAGGTCTGCTTTATAAGAGGAATTTTAAAGAATTGTGTCGTGAAAAGGAAATGGGCTATACAGAGTAAATGGTGTGTGGTAGTGTCCCTGCTTTTGACTGGCTGCCTTCATCTACTGTGCACAAATTTGTAACACTTGCATAAAAATACCATTGCTACATGAGGGAACTTTGTTCTGTACGGCTGTTACTCGAACAATGAATTAGAATGCAAGTTGAAATAGTAATCTGAAAGTTTTACTTAAACTTCAGGTTGAAATTGCATGCTTCTCTTACAGAGTTGCTATAATAACAGATGCAAAGTAGTCTCGGTCATAAAAAGCAATTCTGTTTTCTTCAGTGAGTTTGTTTTTTAAAATATCTGAGTTTAATGACTTTAATGCATTTTTGCACTTCAATTTCAAAGTGTTTTTTTTTAATCCATACGAAAACCTAATCAAATTGCTTTACTGTTTCTTTTTAAAAATATTATATTTCTTTTGTTCATGTAGCTGTGTATTGTGCTTCGCCATGAGAGTTTTGATTTTCATTTTAAGCTCATTCCCTCGAGTCCATGTAAAATAAGAACCTCAATTTTGGTGGAATTTTTTTCTCCTCAGTAAAATAGTCTTCTTGAATTGTATCTTTGCAGTCAAAAAACCAGAATTCTTTAGTGGGTGGTATACCTGATTTGGCCAGGATAAAGAAATTCTAATGCTTTTCATAGAAACGCTGGAGGTTCCATTCTGGCACTGACTCAAAACTTTAAACAAGTTTTTAAGACTCTTCCCCTTTCTTCCCCTTGTGTTTTTAATCAGTCAGGATTCAGCTGAAGATGTTGAAGAAGCTGGTGCATTGCCAAAGCTGCCCGTCTTTGGAGCCTCTGGTGCTGAGGGGGTTGCTCGGGAATCGGAAAAAGAGTGCCCACCAGTGGAGAGTGCCTTACTGGAGGCGGAGAGCCGGGAGCCAGAAAAGGCTACAGGCACCGAGCCAGCAAGTGCAACGGAAGGGAATGATGCAGAAGTAACCTCTGAGAATGAAAGTTCTCATAGTACAGCTTTAGGCGAGTCCACTCTGGAATTGGGAAAAACTGAAGCCGTACCCTCAGAAACTTCTGCCCAAGAACCAAAGAAAATTACATATTCCCAAATTGTTAGAGAAGGCAGAAGGTTTAATATTGATTTAGTTTCCAAGGTAGGAACTGAAGGACTCTCTTCATATGACTACATTTACTTTGCTTAAAATGCTGAATTTTTAAAAACATCTTTACTGTTGAAGAGGGCTGACACCGTACCTTTGAGGCAAAAAAGACACTCTTGAGAAGTAAGCAAGAATTAGTACCCTTAAAACAAATGAGCTATTTCATATGTGCTCTTTAGTGTTTGTTTATAGTCAAAGAGACCATAAAGCATAGCTCAGAAATATGTCCATAAAAGTAAATTTCCTGAAATTTAGCACTTAAGTAATACTTGCAAAAATGCTCTTTTAAAATAGCAAAAGTAAACAAGTAAAGCAAAACCAAACAAGTAAAATCAATCTACATGCAGATTATTGATGTTTTTAAAGTGAAAAATAATTTTCCATTGGAGTGCTTCCCAGGTTTTAGATTTTCCTGCTGAAACTCTCATTGTCTTTCTGTACTGGTTTGGCTTCTTTGGTGACTAAAGCACTGAATGGTAATAAATTTTATTGGAAAGAAAAAATAATTACAGTTACTCCATAACATACAAGCTGACTAAAATTAGTCATTACAGTGTTGAATTCCTACTAGCTTGTATTTTACTTAGAGGAAAAACTATTAGCCTGACATATTTGTCATACTGTTGAAACTCTAAAACCTGCCTTGTATGTACTTCACGGTGTATGGCTATGGCCCTGCAAATTCAAGTTAAATGGATATTTTTCTTAACTACAGTGCTTTAGACTATCTGTGTACTCTGCAGTGGGAAGTTTTTTCAAAGTTGAATGCTTAGTTTTTCATATTTTGCATGAAAAGATTTTTCAAACCTCTGGAAACTGGAAAAAAAACCCCATTCTTCAGGAATTTATTAAATGCTTTGTGCAGACACTACAAAATATATTATTTTGTCTCTGTGTTCCAAATATAGATACCTCTTTCATGCATCATTGGAATGACATCATGAGAACAATAGTCAATGTATAGTGGTTAAGCAGATAATACTATTTTGTATCCTTTTAATACTTTTTCTGTGCCACTGTGTTTGTTACATGGTGTTAATTGCAATGAATTCTGACAGAAGAGTAGTCGGTAGGGCAAGACTAGCAGTTTGCGTTGGTTTCTCTCTGGCACTGGGACACAGACTTTCTCGTCGTGTCCTAGTTAGTGTTCCAGTAAACCTTTGTCTTAAAAATTCCTGTGCGATCATGCAAATTCTGTTACTCAGGGCCACAAGACTTGAAGTGCGTTTAAACTAATCTCCAATGCTTTTCAGTTCAGATATATGTCTTCTGTTAATAGTTACATTTCTGTCCTTTTAGTATTTCATAATGTATTTGTAGCTTGTAGAAAGAGTAAAGGTAGACAGACTATAAATTAATATAACAGAATACGACTAAACCTTAACTGGGGGTTTAAGGAATTTACATTTAGAAAACGGGCCGTTATCGTTTTGGGTAGTTGAAGAAACAGCTAGTGATGATTTACACAGACACAGCATCATGTACTTTACTGATATTAGGAAATGAAGGTTGAAAAATACAGTGTTCAAGGATATACAGCATACAATACAAAGAAATTATCCAAGATGACAATACAAAAAATTGTCGCAAGCTGTGACTCCCAGACTAATAAAACTGAGCAGTAGGCTGACAGCTTCTCCCTTTCTCTCCTCTGGACTGCTTTGTCTCCTCCATTTGTATGGTCCCTTCAGTTCATTTAATATTATTTTGCACATACTGCATCTTGATATTCTTTTATTCAGGTTTTACTTGTAAATTGTTATAGAAGACACCTTACAAATGAATACTGTTGGTATCACTGTTATCTTTTGGTGTAAGCACTTTCTCTTCACTCACATGTTTTTGTTTTTGTCTTCACTGCTCAGTTGCTTTACTCCCGAGGTCTGTTGATTGACCTTCTGATTAAGTCAAATGTTAGCAGATATGCAGAGTTCAAAAATGCGACACGAATTCTTGCCTTTCGAGAAGGAAAAGTAGAACAGGTATAGTAAAATAATGCATTGCATATGTTTAATGTCATCTTTTTAACGTCAAGAAACTTGAAATTGGTTTCTTGAGACTTTTGTAACAGTAAGTTAGTATTTTTCCTTAGGATTATGATTGTAATTTCATTTCTGGAATGAAAAGGCGTTTGTATGTCTCATGTAAATATTTTTTTTAAAAAAAAAGCTAAAATAAGACTGTGCAGTCCAATAAATTATTTACATAAATCCTTGCCTCATGACAAATATTTAGACTGTGATTGACTTGGCAGTTGATTCTTAAAGATTCACAGGTTTTAGGTTTTCAAATTCCTGGCATAGACTTGATATATCTCTCTGCTACTTACAAGAGAAGTTGTTGGTGTGATGTAATGGCAACAGGAGATTTTGGCACAGTTAATTAATACAAACTTTTTTGATTATGTCTTCAGTCAGAGATGCAAGTGAAATTCAAGGCAAATAAAAAGGGGAAGAGGCTGAAAAAGGATTTAAAAATCTTTTTATTGTGGAAAATCGGTAACTTTTGTTGTAGTTATAATAGAAAATAATGGAAATAAATGTATAAGAAAATAACTATAATAGAAAATAGTGATTTAAAAGATTTGTTAAGTAATCAGACCATAGTGTTGCTTGATGCTTTTCATATCCAGAGTATGGGAAATATCTGAAATTACTAAAAAATATTTTCCAGGTGCCTTGTTCTAGAGCAGATGTCTTCAACAGCAGACAGCTCACTATGGTGGAAAAGAGAATGCTAATGAAATTTTTGACATTTTGTTTGGACTATGAGCAACACCCTGATGAATACCAAGGTAGTGTTTCATTGAACAGTATACACTCTCTTCTTATGAGTTCATTCAGTTATGCACAATTTTGATACCTTTCCTGTGTTTTCACGCAATTGTTTATGGATTCATTTTCAAAGTATGCTTTGACCTTTTTGCGACCTTTTCACTTCAATGTTAAATTCTTCTACTTAAGCACTTGCTCTTCTAGTTCCCACATCATTTATTATTTACATTTTTCTTAACAGCAAAATTATTTATTATAGCAAGGCTGCAAAAATGTTTTTTATCATTTTTAGGTGTTTCCTTCCCTCTGACAGGGATTTTTTTAATATGGTGAGATATACCTGATTTTTCTTTTCTGTTGTTTTTTGGGGGGGTAATGTGTAAATCTTCACAATATGATGCCACAAACTCAGAAATGGAGAAAATGGATTTTTTTTAACTTTGAAAGTAAATGTAATTTAATACCTCTTAGTTGCAGAGAGCAAGTTCGAAGTGCCTTTATCAACTCTTGGCTTATTTAGAAGAGAGAAAATCTGAATAGAATAATGAGCATCAGGTCAAAGAGGAAAATAGGCTAACAGAAGGAAGGTGATGGAAACCCACTCTCTGCTTTGGGGGTATGCACCTCAGGGTACAAAGAATGAAGTCATGTTCTCAGTTCTTGGAGTCTAAAAGTAAACTAAGGCAAAAAAAGAAAAATCTGTCAAAAAGGAATAATGTGGAAAGAGGAATAGTTAAACTATTGACATACATCTCAGACTGAGATGCTCAGTGCTTTTGTAGCTTGACAGTAGCTTGGCTAGGCAGTATTTTTGAAAGAATCTAGTGTTAAAAAGGATGTTAAGATGTTAAGATACTGGTTGGCTACTTGAACAAGACCCTTAGATTAGGTACAAACATTAGAGAAAAATATTTTAAATATAGGCAAGAGAGAATTAGTCAATATAGAGAGTGATCTGGTAAGATTAAGAGAAAAGAGAGTCTGTAATGAACTCCAGAAAGTCCTGAAGGGAGAAAGACTCGTTACACTGAAGTGGTTTATAGATTACAGGTAATTTCAGGTTTGCTGCTGCTGGAAGAAATGGAGGTGCTCAGAGTGAGAATATTGGTGATAGTTAGAAAATTTATTAAGTAAAAAAAGGAGACGCCACATCAATTTTAAATGAATCCATTGATTCGTGTACCTAAATTACATTAAATTTATTTTACTTCCAGAGATAGTTAAACAGATTTTGTTCCCACATTTTAAAATAGCCTGGGAAATAATTGGGAATATTTTGAGTCAGATCAGCCAAATGTAAAAACTTCAGGATTTTAAAATTGCTCTTGGTGAGATCATTACATTCGTGGGAAGGCAGACTTTTATAGGGAGAGTTCATGATAGTGAAGAATTTTTTGAAGCTTTTTTCTGTGAAATTTGGAGTTATGCAAGAAGTCTGAAGTGAGGAAAAACTTGAGAATGTTTTTAGAACAATAAAACAAAAAAAACCCTGTCATTTTATGACTTGCTGCATGGTTGTACAAAGGGTAGTAAGATACATTTGTAATAAAACAGTGGTTGAATCTTGAACAGAATACATAACTTGATCATACTAGTGTCAGCATTGATGGAAGTGTTTCTGAATTACCTATGAATTCATCCATGACTGGAATAAGCTTAAGAGCAGTTTTCTGAACAGTATGGAAGTATGCTATTGCTTAAATACAGTCTTTTCCTGGAAAAAATAAATAATCATTTAGTTATTAACATAACTAAAGTTTTTCAGGGGTACATCAGTGACATACAACACTTGAGTTAAACATCTCCTGAAAGATTTCTGTTTCTTTGAATTTCAAAATGTGTCAGCAGTAGTATTAATTTAAAGGGGAGGTATGCTTCCTCATCCTTGTCGTCTTTTTGTCTCATCCGTACTTGTTTGTTGTGAGCAAGTCATCAATTTGTATCGTGCCTTCTTATCTTTGGATTAAGACTACATGAATGGCTTCTCTGCACATAGATATACACTCTAACCATATCAGTATGGATTCAGCGGTACTGTTATTGAATGGGTGTCATTCAGGTATAAGATTTTGGGTAACTTAGAGGAAACAGTGTCCCAAGACACTTCAATGATTTTTGTCCACCGTTGCTCGCTTTTCTCACGTGATTGAGAAATAGGTTTAGATCAAGTCTAACATAATGAATAAATGAAGCCATAGTTAGAGGTTGCTTTCTAGGCTATTGGAGACCCATATAACGGGTTTGTGTTATGTTGAAATATTTTAATAGAGTGATATTTCTGTCTTCTGAGAAAACTCATGTTCTGGGGGTAAACTTTTTAACTTTCATTGGCTTGGATTATCCATTTTCAGCAAGATGTTTGTTGAAAAAATCAATTGCTTTTGTTTATTTAAATATAAAACTGCTTGTTTAAGTTGAAGCATATGAGAAAATACAAATGTTATACAACATCCTTTACCTAAATTTGCTTTTTCTTCAGACTATGAGAACAGTACATTTTCTCAGTTCTTAAGTACACGGAAGTTAACGCCCAGCTTGCAGCACTTCATTCTTCACTCTATTGCGATGGTTTCAGAGACTGATTGCAGCACTCTTGAAGGTCTTCAGGCAACAAAAAAATTTCTTCAGTGCCTTGGCCGCTATGGCAATACACCATTTTTGTTTCCTCTGTATGGTCAAGGGGAGATCCCACAGTGCTTCTGCAGGTAAGTTTTACTCTTCTAATACATATCTTTCAAAAAGGAAATCCTTGGGAACGTAATGCTAATAGATACCACTCAATAGTTATCATCCTGTTAACAAGTTCATGTTGGTTTTATTTGCTTTACATTTTCGTTGGCTAGGAAATTCCACCCACCCCCAATAAAAAAGGAAATAAGAAAAAAAAATGTTGGAAATTATGCTACTCTAATACTTTGAAACAATTTTCATTGTATTACAAATGCAAATTGTAATAGCTGGCTGTTGTGGTGGCTGCCTATGATAATAAGTACCAGCAAATGAGAAAAAGAGAATTTAACTCATATATAGCTATCCCTTTTTAAAACTGGCAGAGGAGACTTGGGGCGATGTCTGTCCAAAAGCATGACTGCATTTTGGTAGATTGAGAAAATTTGTTTTTTAGTCTTCGTGAAGTTACAGGAAGATATGTGTTTTCAATTTGTATTACTAATTGATGCTGAGAGTGCATCTGCCACTCATAGGTAGATATTTAATAATGAACTGGATTTTTCTGAAAGAAGCAAAATTGCCATGTGTCCAGTTGATTATTAAATAATGAAAAAAATTCTTTCACCTTTGTTACATCACCGACTTATACAAACAGGGCAACTGATGTGAAATCATGTCCTTATTCTCTTGGCATCATTTTGTAGATCTGTATAGACCAGAAGCTTCCACCTGTGACTTGAACAGCAGAAAAGACACCTCCAAGCCCTGTTATACTGAGCCATACACTAACTGCAGTTTTACGTTCTTAAACAGCAGCCATATGTTCTCCGCTACTTGAGCCCTAGAAAGTAATTAAAACAAAAATCCCCTATTGATTCCAGGATAAAACAACATCCACTTCAACTCCTTTACTTGACCTGTGGGCAATGATAATGTAGTCTTTAGCATGACTCCTGAAGTGTGCTAGGGACCGTAGTTCTAGCAGAGGAGCTGTTGATGGATGTTTTTGGGGACCATCAAGAATACATGTGCAGAGGGTGGGCGGTTTTAATTTTCAGTTGTTTCCAACAGTTCAACTGGCTTTTAAAAGGCTGAGGGTTTTTTGGTTTTTTTTCATCGTTTCTTTTGCTGGCAAGCAGCCTTTCCATCTGCTCTGTGTGGATTTTTAATGTAGTAACCTGTAGGTCTGAAGTAAATATTAGCTCTATTTAAAAAAAAGCAGTATTGCACAGTGCAGCCATTTTGTTGTCCCAGTGATATATTTCTGTATCATTTGTTTAAATACCAGTGCAAAGTCTTACCTTCTTTGTTGGTGGACAAGTTCTGCTTTTTACATCTGTGCTACTCTTAAGAAATTCTGGTTTGTGGCATGCTATTGGACATTATCTTCTTGTCTTGTCTGCGTGATAGGTTCTGTTTTTCTTCTCTGTAACAGCACTTAAATTGCTGCTAGAAAAATGGCCTTAGCAGCTTGAGCCTGCTTGGCGGTATATAGGACGGATGCAATTATATGTTGATAGAAATATTCTGGAATAATTATCATAGTTTGTGGGAGGGTATCTATAAAGTAGCTGTTGGCACCAGCAGCTGGCCATATTGTGGAAGGTCTTGTATTTGGCCTTAGCAACTAATGAAGGCCAGGTGGAATTGTCCTATATGATGTATATATGTAGATTACCTAATGTTTCCATTAGTTCATTAGACAACTAGCATTGTTCTGTACTACATTGGATAGAAATGTTATTTGGTAACATGTTTTGTCAATAGCCTTTCATCTGTCCCTTAAACTGTATTTGTATGGAGGATTTTGAAAAAGGTGGACCTACGTAATTAGGTGCTCAGACAGACAATTTGTGAACAAGAATTATTTTTAGGTAAGTACTGTGGACATAGCCGTGCAATAAAACTTGTGTTCATAGATTTTTATGGATGTCTTTGTCTTTATAGGACTTCATATGGAACCAGATATCTGTATGTTACCGACAGATTAATAAATCGAAATATTATCAGAGCCATTATAGTAATACAAATTTTGCATTTAGAGCTTCTTCTGCTTCAAATACCTGGGAAAAAGCACATTTAATAATTAAAATTGAAATCAGAATTTTAGTTATTTTTTTTTCCAGTGTAGGTTCTTCTCAATATAATTTTTCTTGCATTCTTGAAAGCTCTTTGGCTTTATTTTAATAGCCAGCACATGCAATTTTCTGATCTGTAACAGCAATATATTTCAAGAGTCAGCAATAGTGGTGTCTAGAAGTCTTATAAATATTCTTATCAGAAAATCATTCTGTGATCACAGGATTTCTTCAGATGGCCTTTCTTTTATGTCCATTGATTGCTGCATTTTAGGGGGTTTTTTGCTATATTCTAAGTCTTACAATAAGGACGGTATTTTAATAGTTGAAGCAAATTACTTGTGTCAAACCAAGAAGTAATTATACTTTTAAAAGGTTTGTATTACAAATATTATAATACAAAATAAAGTCTAAATGTCTTTGGTTCTAAGTGAACAATTTAGGCAATCGCAATTTTTTTTAGGTTAATCGCAATTTTTATATGTGGTCTGCCTTGGGTATTATGTTTTGCTAAAACTAAGCAGTTTCCAAAGAATACTGTTCAGACTGTATAGTAAAGTGGTAACGCTACAACCTATACATCATACCCTACAGTTTTTATCACCAGGTTATCAGAGTAAGGTGTCACCTGTTCTGTGATTTCTAACCACCGTTCTATATTCTGTTTTAATGTAAACCTCTTAAGCGTTTCTTGCAGCCAGTTACACTGTGTGTTCTCATCAAGGCTACTGTTATAAATGGCATGCATGCATATTTATGTGAATGAGTCAAAGACATTTGTAAGTCACATCCTTGCATTCTAAATGAATTCTGCATAAACAGTACAACATTTTATAACTACTGACGACACTTGAGTGAGTAAAAGCAGTGTTAGTTCTTTATTGGTTTAAACAGGTATGGTTTAGGAGAGAAAATTAAAGTTTTATGTCACTGTAATGTACCTCCCAATATGTTGAGGTACAGATGTGAGATTTCTATCTCCATAAATCGAATTCGTGGTACAAGGAAGGTCATTGGAAGCCTTGTGCTATTCCAAGCTGACAAGCAGCAAAACTTTGCTGGCCTGTATAACAGCTTCCCTTGATTCAGACTTCTTGGTATGAAACTATTATGTCTTTTCCTTTCTAATGAAGTAGTATTATGCTTAGTAAAAATGAATATAGTAGTATCTCATTCTTGAGGAAAATCAAAGCAAGTCTTTACATTTAATATGGTAAACATAAGATGCCAAAACTTCAATATGTAAGGCAGCTAGGGAAATCAATATGTGTTTTGCACTTCGCTGTTAACATGTTTGTTGCAAATATGTAATACAGCTTTCATTTTCTTGAAAAATGTCACTGAAGAAAAAGTATAATTGGGCATCATTGTAAACTGTAAAGTCTCGGTGATACAACACTTAGAATATTTAGTGTGATTTTGATTATTTTTTTTCTGTTTTTAGAAAACATTAGAAAATAACCCAAATATTTTCTGATGTAGGAGGTTAATGTTAAGTTTGTCAGCTTCCAAATTTTCCTTTGTAACTTGGGAAAGAAAATATATTTGACTTAAAAATCTGAAATAGTTGTCACATATGAGGACATATGTGCTTTTGCTTGTCCTACAAAATTCCTCTTTTGTAACTTGAATCTGCTTTCTTCCAGTTTTTCAGAAGCAGAAACTTTTTGAATTTTTTATGGTTTTGAGGAGTGTTTGGAAGTGCTATTTTACAAATATTTTTTCATATAGTTCACTTTTACAGTTCACCTCAGTGAAATATGCCTCTTATTTTCAGTTCTCCTTTGAGAGGAAGCTTTTTTTTTTTTCTGGAAGATTTCAGTTGTGATTCTCTTCACCCCTGACCAGTGTTTAATGAATGACAGCTGAGAAGTCAATTGTGAGTTGTGGCCTCACTTCTGTGATTTTTCTCAGTGCTTGCTTTGTGAACACACTGAATTTTAGGAGAGACTGTGCATGGTTTCTCTTTGGTTTGGTTTCAGATTCTTTTTTCTGGACTCTTGCAAATATCAACGTACAAATGGAAACAAGACTTTCTGAGAAGTGGTAGTGCCGTTTTTTCCCATTTGAAGTTTTAGAGGGAATTGGAGACTGTACACTGTCTGTCATCTCATATAGATTCTAGGGAGTGACGCATCATGTCTTTTGTCTCTTCATTAAGAGTCATCCAAGAATTGACAGATGTGGTCGAGGTAATAGGTGCTGAGGTGGTGGAATGTCTTTGGCTGCTTTACCATAGGAATTGGTGATTCACTGACTTTTATGGGTAGTCAGTTAATGACTTGCATTTCCTATAAATAGGCTTTGAACTTTTACATTTGTGTATGTGTTTGGTGGGCAGTGTAACCTTTTTTTAGGAGTTGTTACAGATTCTAGCTGAAATTAGTCATTTTTGTGTCGGTGCCAGTGACAGTAGTAATTTTGTGATGGAGGAAAGATCTGATTAAGATGGTTCATCTCTTTCAGTCCCTATATTTACAAGAAGATTAAGAGTCCAGGCTGGGATATGATGGATTGTGTGATTGATTGGAAAGGTTCCTGTATATATTTCAAAAATGAATAATCAATTTTTACCCTTAGACTTGAGCTATTATCTGCTCCAAATGTTGAAGCTTCTGAGGTAGTCTCAGGTACTTTAACATTTTCAATTATGTCCCTGTTACAATCTAGGAAGATTTTAGTATTCTGAAATAAGACTGGACTTTAGTAAACCTGACTGTAGTAAGCACGTAGAATTGATATATTAAAAATTTAGTGCAATATCTTTTTCATTTGAATCTCTAGGTGAGTGTCATGTCTCTACCTGTAAGCAATATGTGTAACTTTTCAGTATGTTGATTGTATAATTTGGCATATTAATGAGAAATTCAAGCTTAATTCCTTGTGACGATCAGATATGACACATTTGCGTCTTAGCACATGTGCAATTCTATGCAAGTGTGAAAGAATCACAGGTTATTTAAAAAACATAGGTTTTATTAGAGATGTGAGTCCAGTCCTACATTTCAAATATGTAGTTTTAATATTTGTATAGCTCTTATCACTTAAGATTATTCCATTTCTTTGGACCTGAAAATTTATTTTGAAATGACTGACGACTTGTCAATATTACTTGTTTTTTACTAAAATACTGAATAGTAAGAGTAGCTGTAATGCTTCTTTCTTCTTAATTGTTTTCACTTGCATTTCAGTGAAATAATAAAACGTTGATGTAGTTTGGGTTTTAAAGACAAATGCTGTCGTTCTCTTCACTCTGTTGGCAGATGAATGCAAAATGGACAAGCGTAGTTAGCATGATTGTTTGTAGGCTCAGTTGTTTGTTTTTCCCTCTAAGGAAAAACTCTTTCTTGGGATAAACATCAGGGAAGTGAGATAATCCATCACTCTGAGACCTGTTCACTAGTGATGGATGGATAGATTGGTAAAGTAACTCAATAATCTTCATTTTTTTTCAGGTTATTCACAGATCAGTGAGCATTGTCGTTAATAAAGCTATGGAATGCTTTTGTGTCCTTGCCCACATTATTTCTCAGAATTTGTCAGGAAAAGACTTTTAATTTGGAAATAACCTTTGTTGTGAAACGCATTCTATATGTATGAAACTTTGCAAATACATTCCCATTTTAGATTTTATCTTTCTTCTCAGTGAGATGTTTGTCAGTTCTTTGTTTAAAATACTATTTACCAATATGAGAGCTTTTCTGCTCCTTATTATTTCACTGAGTAGAAATACAGTGTTCTTCAGAAGTTTATACCTCGTGAAGGCCTTCAACCATTAGAATATATCACATGGGATGCTCTGAATCATATGAACGGTGTCAAAGTATATTGATTTCAGATCCATAACTGGGCATGGAAAAGTTTTCAGTCAAGATATTGTATAATAGGGGTTAGAATATACCCTGTGGTATAGGAAAAATAAATGTAACATTACATATTAAAAAAGGCTGAAAATAACGTACATTGTCCTACTATCATTCTTCATCATTCTTGCCTCGTTTTACAAACATATTTGGAACTTAAAAACACAACATATATATATATAAAATGAGATGATATTTCAGAAGTTATTTGCTTTAATAATTAAGAAAATGATAATAATATGAAGGAAGTGTACGTAATACATTATTTGGTATGATCTCTTCACAAGTAAATTACTCTCTTGTGTGGGGATGTGCAGATTCTGGCTTATATATTCTTCCTGAGAATTAGGACTCAGAGATACGAATATGTTAGATCATTATCAGAATATCTATGGAAATGACATGAATGATTATCATTGGAGCAAATCTGGGATGTAATGCAAATGTAGTTTAGCAGAGTCCTTTTTAATTAAACTAGAAGACAGGGAAAGGTAGCTTCCAAAACATTACTGAATTAGCAAAATAGTCCTTGAATTTCATTGAGGGTTAAGATAACTTGAATTTTCATGTCTTCTCTGGAGGCAGAGAGCACAGAAATGGGTTTTATAGATGAGCTAATGCTTAGTGACTCGTTTCTAGTTTTTGTGTCTCTGCCCTACAGTCCTATCTCGCAAGCTCCTCTTTGAGGGCAGAACTGTTGTATCATTGCAGCTAAAGGACCTTGTGCAAGGAACAGCTTCTTCTCTTACAAGGTCGACAGAACTAGAGCCAGGCAGGTCTCATACTTCTACCTTCTGTAGAGATTAGTCTTCAGAGTGCATTTGTAGTTTACTACCATCACAGTAGTACAGTAACCACTGAACTTTTTTTCATTTTTCCCCTCCTGCTGTGTAGTAATTTCTTACAATTTCCACAATGCTTTAGCTATAATTTCTTGGACACTTGCTAGTTAAATAGTTGAATATGTTGCCTGATGGATCCTCACCTTGCTTTCCTGTACATCATCTGTTTCTTGAGTTTAGCATCCCAGAGAATGATTCTTAACCTAGATTCACTATTAAGTAGTATTAATTGCAATATGCTTGAAAAATGTTTATATAATTCTTCCATTTAATAAGCCAGTATTAAGCAACTTTTCTTTCAAATTCCAGTAAACTTTTCTTAAGCAGGTATGTTAGTACAGCTACAGTATGGTTAAAATGTGGTGTTTATCCTCTAGTTCATTTTAGGTCTTTGCCCAAAACTCAGTGGAGGGTACACCGTGCAAGTTAATTTTCTAGCAACTTTCGCTTTGTGGTCTGGTTTTAGATAATTTTGTAAAGCGAGATGCAAATGTACTGACTAAATTTCTTGAAAAGACTATTAAGGGCTAACAGTGTCATTATTTTAAGAAACAGCACTTTTTACATTATGATTATGACCGTTCACAATCTTGACAAAACTTTGTGGCTCTGGAACTACGTACTTTAGACCTAGTCTCAAATTCTTTACCTGAGATTTCCATTGTTTGCTGAGCAGACGGTAGCCTCATATTTCATCATATCAGTTTTCATCTTTCAAGAGTGTTTGGATTTACTTTGCAATTTCTGGAAGCACAATAAATTTATTCTGAAACAGAACTTACTACTAGCCTTTTTTGCTTCAACAAGTGACAATACTTTTCCCTTAAAAGTTTTATGGGACTTTTTCTGCCTGTACTCTTACCCAGATAAATTTTTTAATTCTTTGTGACTTATAGCTGTTTACTAAAATCTTGTAAATAACTTTTTAGGTTGATTTGGTAAACTTTAAAGTAAATTTATCCTTATTTCGAAATACTTTATTTAAGAAGGCGAAATCCCAGACTCTTTATTTTTTTCTACAAACAAAACCCCTCAAAACACTTCTGCTGGAAAGAGAAGTTGTGTTCAAGAGAGAAAATCTAAAATTTCACACAAATTTGTTTATCTTTTTATTTTATGTGATCAAGAGACCCATCACCATGGAGTAATCTAGTCATCAAGAGTTTATAGTCAGACTTGGGGTTTTCTTCTTTCATGAGCATTAGAAGACCTACTTCTCACACAGATATTTTTTCCCCCTCTTAAGTGTTCCAAGTTGTAGGATGTCACATTTAATTTTTCTCATGAGCCAAGAAATTAGATTACACAAATGACTTTGCTTTCAAAATCCTTGTATGCTAAATTTTTTTTTTTCTGCAGAGGTTTTTTTATTTCTTGTTATACAGAGGATTGTTCTGAGGGGTATCTCATCCATGTGTACCTCTCCTGAATTTAGCATCTTTTTTTCTTGTTCTCCAGCAGTAAGAGCTTACAAGGAACTGAAGCTGGGTGGGTTGTATGCTCTCTTGCAAATTGCCTGTCTAATCCATCAAATATTACTTCTACAAATTTTCCTTCTGCAAAAAGTAAGGATATAGCAGAAAAGAGAATGTCACATCTGCCGAATCAGCAGCTGTGTGCAGTAGAACAGCCTGTGTAACACTTCCAGGCAAGCAGAGCCTGACTGGCTACATTCACCGTAGCCCGTATGAGGGTGGTGGTGAACCAAAACTCCTCTGAAGTGGAGCACTGACTGCGAATAGAAGGAGACTTTTACTTCAGAAATTGCTTAAAGCTAAGCAGCTGCTATTCCAAAGCAGATTTTTGTCACTATAATGCTCATATGTGTGAGCACCTTTTTCTGCAATTACCGTATTTGTGCAACTTCGGTATTTCTTAAATGAGGATTTTTGTTCTGTGGTTATTTTAAATGTGGAAGATGGGAAATTAGTTTCAGAGTGGAAAGCTTGTATAAGAGGATAGCTAACAAGTGTACATAATTATCGAAATTTTTTGTGGTGTTAATGACTTTCAAGTGCATTATTAGATAAACTGGTCTTTCTCTTTTATTTATTTACATTTGGACTTTATTAATGGATACAACTAAGCTGCTTTTCCACCACTCTTAGAGTCTCTAAACAACTCTTCTACAAGAGTCATTAGTAACGTAGCTCTCGTATTACTAATTAGTTTGCCAATAGTTCTGTTGCTTAAATTACAAACAGTTTGAGAAGTGAACACAGAGCTTATACATGGTGTTATTTTTGTCAGCAGAACATTCTCAGGTTTTAGAAACAGCTTAATAAATCAACGCTTACATGGTGCAAGACTGGAAGTCTAGGAACATAAAAGTGTATGATGAACTAAGATTTTTATTGCAATGTTTTCTAACATTTGAGTTTTGGAAAGCAGAATTGGAATCCTGAGCCCATAAAAGGCAGTATTCACTTGCCAAACCCCTAAACTTGCAAATCACATAATAGGACCTCAAACGTTAAACTCTTGAAATAGTTGCACTTTAGTGCAGATTTGGCCATTCAGATATGAAAAAATAAATATTAATCCTTGCCAGACTCTGATGAAACAGATTCAAATTATCCCTGTTTTGTAATTGTGGAGAAAAGCGCACAGAGGGCACTCAGATTCTTGAGTTTTGTGCTCTAAACAAAACCAAGTACACCGGTTTTTATCTTGTTACCTGGTTTACTGTCAAATACTATACACCCTAGTAGAACTCTTCACAGTATGTGAATGTATATTTCTGTATATAGCAGTCTATATCCCATACAATAAAAAGGAGTGATTTCTTAGTTTTGAAATGAAAGTCGGTTTTAAAATCCCTAGAAAAAATACAAAATATGAAATTTGCTATAAAATGACATCTGACTGGGCTACTTTTTCTTTTTTTTTTTTTAACCCTCTCTCAGCTGTAGCATTTCTTCCCTGAGCTGTCACCATTCCTGCCTGCTTTGTCTTTGTTTATGAAAAGACTTTGCTGAAACTGAAATGAGCAGAAGTCCTGGTACTTCCCGTGCCTTCCTCCCCCGGCCCCTATGTTTTGATTGGGAGCTTTGCCATTACAGCAACTTTCTGTAGCATTTCCCAGTCACAGTGCTGGGATTTCCTTCAGGTTTACCATGCTAAGACAAAAGCGAAGACCTGGTGAAAGAAATGATCTTGCTGTACGAGTACAGCCGCAAAATTTGTGGTTCCTGTAAAATACTCTTTGGAGGTTAACTAACTTCTGGTTGATAACTATGCAGGAACTTTCTGACAGTTTTAAAACTGTCATTTTGCTAATTAGATTTATAAACTAGGCTTATTCTATAATCTTTCAGGACCTATTTTTTTAATTTTACAGGAATGCTGAACACAGTTTCCGGGAAAAAGTAAAATATATGACTCTTCACTTGCTTGCTTAAATATTTATTGTCACATATTATCTCTTCCAATAGCCCTCCAAATGCTAGGACAGTTCTGGTTGACATTCATTGTTATGTTCATTACTTCTTTGGTGCTGTTTTTTATAATTTTTTGTCTTCATCTGGGTGGGTGCACATACTGCAAGTTGACTTTTTTGTGGGAACTCTGTGTTGGGAAACTTTAACTGTAGCCATTTTATTTATTTTATTTGTCTGTGTTCTCCTTTTTAATGTTTTTTAGAACAGACAACAATGTTGGAGGAAATGCTGAAGTTCTAGGGTCTCTTCAGGAAACACAGAATTTAACATAAGAACTGGGTCGCAGCTTTCTCTGTGTGTCAAAATAAATTGAAAGAGGACAATTCATTAACTCAGCACTTGGCATGTTGTTCTTTGATCTTTCTCCAAAGCTTGCTTTGCTGTACATTCCCACTTTAAGGAGGGAAGCAAATAGTTTTTGCTATAGAAGACTCTACATCTGGGGAGAAAAATATTCAATTTTTTTAAATTAATTGCTCCATAGGTTTTAGAAAGTAGAAGACAAACTGTGTGCTAGAAATAAAAGCTACCTTTTTTTTGGTGTGAAACTATGTGATATGGTTTTCCAGTTCTTTTACGTAGTTTCAGAATGAAGTAAGGGTAAGTCTGTAATTTAAGGATGTTTATGGTTTCTCTGTGGTGAAAATCAAGATGTCAGATGGAGAGACATTCTATTTTTGTTCAATTAATATCGGAGAGCATTACATCAAAGCAGTAAACTCCTCTTGTAGCAACAGATGCAGCAACCCTGAAGCCTATTTTCTCCCTTGTTACATTAGTGTTTAATTAAAGAAAACAACTAGTTGGAGGCAGTTACTTTCTGTGAAATGTAATGAAGATTTATTTTGTAAGTGACCTTCACTGCATTAGCTGAATCAGTAATCAGTAAAATTAATAGAATAATCAAATTATATACAAACTCATAAATCATTGCGAATATGCTGTCAAAAATTCAGCTTTTAATATGTCCTATTGTTTCACAGCTGTATTAAAAATTACAACTACTGATTCCTGCCTTGATGGGAACTGAAATGGCATTTAAAGGCTGTGTATGATGGAGGGCTACCAGGCCAAAAATTTCCACAACTGTTAATTTAGCTGTAATATGATTTGATGTCACCAGGGCAAAGTTGAAGTTGAGTACAGTGTTGTTGCTATCTTTCAGCGAAACTTGAATTATTGGTGTAGGCAGTCGCCAGTTAATTAGAGTAATATCAGTTTAAATGTCTGTCATTTAGGGTTAATGGTATCAAAGAGTTGCCTTGTACTTGAAGTACAATCAAATCATCTTGAATAGCCTATTGTATGAAAGTAATGTTAGCACAATGATTTTACTTCGTCATAAATTATTGGGATACCGTTTAGTTTAATATTTCAATTTCTATATTTAAATAATTTTGGCGACTTCTTCCTAATCATGTCATTTTTCATGCTAGGCTGTTGTAATAGGTATTTTGGCTCTTTGTAATTGTTTAACACAACACAATCAAAATTCCTTTCCATTTTCATTTAAAAAGAGAAGTTTTCCACTAGCCTACTATGAAAACAGGTCATGCCCTCCTCCACTGGATAGCAGGCTACTTTTGAAAGTAAGTAATTCACATTTTTGCGCAGCCAAGCAAGAAAGTTCTTTCAAAGCATGCTAGAAAAATAAAGCGCATATATCAAAAAGCCCGTGACTGTGGTTGAAGTCAAAAGAAAAATATAATTTATAGTTTTTAACAAAGGAATCTTAGTTCTGGTTAGGTTAATAGTGCTATTCTTTTATACAACATATGAAATAAATTCATCCAAGTTGGTTTGAAAGATACTAATACATGCTTTGTCAGGCAAGAAGCCATTGATTGCAGCATTAGAGATAATAAGCCCGCAGCTCAAGGCTCTGTAGTAATTGTTCAGTGGATGTTTAACCTTTGTGTCATCTTCAGCAATCTCCAGACAACCAAGGTTGGGATTCAACGTGGTGTATGTTCTCCCTGCTTTTGCATGGGTAGAAGAGATATTTCTAGAGAACTGGATCTTCTGATTCAGCCAGTAGTAAGTGATATTGCTGACATTTCCTTAGCCTGCTACCTTTTGGAGTACCACTCAGCAGAGATGTGAGTTGGTAATACACTTCAGCTGTTTACTATGCTGCATTATTCATGCAGTTTAAAAGGTATTGCAGTACTAACTGTCTTCGAACTGTCTAATACAACTTTTGAATGCCAACTTTAGGAAGTCAGGTTTGCAAAATGAAAGTTTTCTTTTCAAGTTCATCATCTGTGAACAGATACCTAAAGCTCTTTAACTTTAAAAAAGAAAAAGACAAACAAAACAAACCCAAACCAGCCAACCTGTTTGTAAACCAGGAAAATCCTGCTATCATCCCAGAAATCTGGGAGAACTATGTTCCACCAAACCAGCCTGCCTTTCTCATATTGATTTTTTGCTTTTGGTTAGTCTGATGCCTAGCTAATGCTAGGCAGGTATTAGAAATGTAGTCACACTAATCTCTTAAATTGCAGTGTAAATTCTACCAGAAGATCAATAGAGTTGCACACTCTTATTTTAAATACAATACCTAAGCAGACTGTGTTTAATCATAGAATCATAGAATGGTTTAGGTTGGAAGGGACCTTGAAGATCATTGAGCTCCATCCCCCCTGCCATAGGCAGGGACACCTCCCACTAGACCAGGTTGCCCAAGGCCCCATCCAGCCTGGCCTAAAACACCTCCAGGGACGGGGCCTCAACAACTTCTCTGGGCAACCTGTTCCAGTGCCTTACCTCCCTCAAAGTGAAAAACTTCTTCCTAATGGGCAGGGACACCTTCCACTAGACAAAGTTACTGATAAAGAGTCAGGGAGTGTAGTGATAGGATGAGGGGTAATGGTTTTAAACTGAAAGAGGGCAGATTTAGATTAGATGTCAGGAAGAAATCCTTTACTGTGGGTGTGGTAAGATGCTGGAAAAGGTTGCCCAGGGAACCTGTGAAGCGTCCCTGGAAGCGTTCAAGGCCAGGCTGGATGGGGCTTTTAGTAACCTGGTCTAGTGGGAGGTGTTCCTGCCCATGGCAGGGGGGTTGGAACTAGATGATCTTCAAGGTCCCTGCCAATCCAAACCACTCTATGATTCTATTATTAATTCCCAGTTACTCATGAAGCTTTGTCCTTGAGACTCTCTAACATATATCCTGTTTCTGTAAGATCATGAATTTCTCTGCATTATAGTGCTCTCACACAAAGTTTGAAGAGGTTGGGTTTTTTTTCAAATACATAGCATAAAGACTATTGGCTGTTTATCCTTGTTTGATACCATTTTGAAGATTGTGGGCTTATATTAAAATCTTTCAGGAGCTAGAATTAAAAAAAGTTAAAACTAGTAATATCACAGTCATTTCAGTGTTAATGTGGGTCCAGTAAAAATGTTAGGCATCACTTGCAGAAACTAAACTTCTTTTTTTTTTTGGTGAGTTAATTTACCTTGTGTCGCATCAAATCAACAGAAAAGTAATCCTGAGACATTAAGTCTGGCTTTTGGCAGATATGGGAAGTTAGGATGCAAGAATTAACCTGAGATCATGTTTATCACCAAACCAACTGAACTTTTACTGTCTAGCTTTACAGGAGAGCAGTCTCAGCCTTTGTGCAAGGGACAGATTCATCTGGTGAAGAGTTTAAGTCAGAGATGCCATCAAGGGGGTGATAAAACAGCATGGCTAGTGGTGACATTTTGCAGTGGGCTGACTTCACATGGAGTCCCTCATATTTAGATGTCATAATCTAGTTTCTTTAAAATCTGTGTCTCCTTAGAGCACAGATGAGTTGCGATATTGGCTTAATGTGTGGGTAGCATAAGTTTCTTTGGTTTAGGTATTGGGTTTTGTTTGTCAGTGGAAAACTGCTAAATAGCTTAGTATACTTCAGCTTTTGAAAAACTGACCAGTGAAACTGGTTCCTTTTTTCATTTAGAAAATTTTTCTATCATCAGTCCATGCATAGAATATCTTAAGCGATTGTATCAAAACGTAGGCAGAATCTGGAGCAATCGGTATTTGTAAGAAGTCATCTTTAGATTGTAAGAAGTCTTCATTCTGTTGGGGCACTTCTCAATGCCCTCAAAATTTGAGCTGCTTGTAGTCAATGAACTTCCCACGGTACATTTTGTAAGAGTAGAGAAATAACTTCTGAATCACACTTAAAATTCTAGTAGGAGGTTCGTATGGTTATCGTGTGTTCTTACATTTTTGTTCTACACCATGTGCAATGTAGCGGGGTCAGAATATCAGTAGATATTCTATGCATCTTCAGTAAGAAGGTGCTTTTCCATCCTGAAAGACTGAAGATGGTAACAGAGAATGACTGCTTAAACTAATGTAACAATTTAGAGGACTAAGATAAATGCTAATACAAAAAAAGTTAACAACATATCCTTTACAAAAACTGTTTTATTTTCATTGTTTTTTGATTGTCTGACTCAGAGATTAAGACATGTCATTAAAAATGTATTACAACATGCACAATACTTTGCCTTGCTTATGACACATGCTCACATTGATTACAATTAATCGTGATAGGAGTAACCTTTATTTTTTCCTAAAATGTTTCTAGGTTGTGTGCTGTATTTGGTGGTATCTATTGTCTTCGCCATTCTGTGCAGTGCCTTGTAGTGGACAAAGAATCCGGACGGTAAGGGTAATATAAGTAACCTCCTGTTTATATAAAAAATACAGATGAAAAATGCGTTAAGTCAATTTAAAAAAAAATGATTCTTCAAAGATCCTCCTTGGTATTAATAACACATCAACCTTGATTAAAAGTAATTTGTGTATAGGTCCTCCAGAACAAGGAAAGTGGTCTAGAATATAGAAACTAAATTAATTTCCCTGTGATATTACTACAGCTCCTGATCACCCAAGCTTGGAAGACAAATCATTTCAGCTGCCGGGGGGCTGGTGATGAGTGATGTTAGTTTTCCTTGTGGCCTTACCTACTCTAATTGATTTTCATCAGATGACAACAAAGCCCTCTGTTATTGCATTTTTAAAAATGGAGCTCACCTAAAGACTCATCAGATTAATCTTTGCTGATAATGCATGTCACTCCAAGAGAAAAGACTTTAATGAGTTTTTAGGTAGATTGTTGTCATAAACTATGCTGCCCTCTTATCCTAGGATAAATTCTTTTACAACAATATCAGGCCTGTAGGTGGGTTTACAGTTGAGCTAAGAAAAATCAACCCGTAGTTTTTCCCATAGTGGCATTTTTCCCACCTCTAAATTGTCATGGTTTCTGTTATATACATTCCATCAGTTATTAGTCTAACTGCAGACTTTGGCTCTCTTAAGAGTCTGTTTTCAGCTTAGTTGCTGTAATTGAAAAGTTCAAAACGTGCTGTAGAAAATTTTGAAAATAAGCTAGAAAATATGTAGTAACATTTTATTAGGAAAACTAGTAGTTAAGTGATCAGTGTAATGTGTTTACTTTCCAGTTGCACGGCACATTTGATTCTTTGAGCATAGTACTTGTAGCTAGGTTTGTCATCACATGGTCAAGTAGTGTCTGTTTTCCCTGAAATTCTATAAACAACAGATCTCATCTGTATGTCAGTTCCTTAAGGTTCTGAAGTTCATTGCAGTTTTAGATTTTGAGATGCAAATGTGATAGTATTTCGTCATGTGTGTCATTGTTTTAAGTGCGTATGCAAATGAAATTATGCCCCTTTCATAAACTCTGTAGTTTATTTTAACAGTAATATTTGAACTTATACTGTAGGCAGCTTTATTTTCCAATCATGCTTAAATAGTTAACGTGCTCTTTCAGAGGGACAGAGCTTATACTTGTTAGCAACTTCCAAACACCACTCTACAGAGATCTTGCCTGGTCAGTGGTGCTGGTTGCCCCAGTTTCCAGCTTCATTTGCACATTCTGAAGACCTTTGAAATTAATGTTTTCTTTGTTAAGGTTATATGTATTCAAAAAAAGGTGAAGTGCTGCTTTTCCTTTAACCTGCTTTTATGCTTTCACTCTAAGTTCCTCAGGGTTCCAGATCGGTTTCCATTGTCTTTTTTAGGCTATTAGGGCTGCTTTAGTGGTTCACTTGTGCCATTTTCACTTAAAACTGAAGGACAGATTTTTGAGGTGCAGAATTACTGAAATACTTTAAAAGACTTTACCAGACTTTAATTATTCCAAAAACATTGATCTTTCAATAATGCCATTATCTGATGCTGAATATGAAGAAGCACAACACAGCTGCCTGCCTGCTTCTGTTATCTCTTTTTAGGTGTCCCACAGTTTCAAAGCAGGTACTTTACCAAGTAGCATTTCTACATCAAAATAAAAATAATATAAAAAAAATGAAGTGTAGAGGAGAAGGGAAGCGTCAGACTTCGAGATGATGAAAATGAAGCAGCCTAGGTCAAAATATGTTTTTTAAAAAAGCATTTTCAGCAATGAAAGAAGGAACATACAACGTTCTTGTTTTTCCCTAATAATTTTAAAAAGTCTCAAACATAGTCTTCACCATAGCAAAAATGTCACTCAGAAAGCTGAGTTTCTTTGATCCAGGTATATGTTATTATTCAGTTATATTATTTCTTTGTTGTTTTTCTTTTCTTTCGCCTGAATGCAATCCTGCTTTTAGTTGCTAGTCTTTTCCGTAGAGTGTTACTTAGGAAGCTATCCAGTTTGTTGCTAGGATCAGCACTATTTCCTTTCCCTTCTTTTTATTTCTCTCTTTCCTTACTGCATTTTCCCTCCCTGCACCAGCTCTAATTTCTTCTTGACTTTGGGCTTCTGTGTTTTGCCTAATAAAAATTAGCTATCAAATTGTTAATGAGGGTATTTACGAGTTACTGAGCTTTTGAGTCAACAGGCCATTAATAGACAAATTTATATCTCGTTGTCAGTACAGCTGCCTCTGTAGCTTCAGAGGCAGCTTACCTTGGTTACAAATAGGTTAAACTCATAACAGTAGAAATGTAGTCAAATTGTGCAGTATTTATTACTATTTTATAAGCATCTTCCGTAGGCTTCCAGACTTCATCAAGATCTTAGTGCGGTTCTTTTTTCACTATTTTTAAATGTTCTTGCTTTAGTACATGTAAGGAAAATTTATATTTACAGCTACAGCCTTGATTTCCTTCTCAGACTTTTTGTGGATAGTTTCGAGTTTAATTTGAAATCCCTAAATACCACCAAAGTTTATTCCACCTCCATTCTAGACATGGCTAACATTCTCTCCAGCACAAGAAAAATAAGAACCCATTCTATATCTAGTGAAATTGCTTTTTCACTTTTTTACTACCCCATAACTGTATATACAGAGAACAGTACATTTCATCCCCAACTATACAATTATTTTTATCATTTTACTATAGCCTTTTTTTATAGTTTATGAAAATAAGGTTTAGGAAAGATAGTGTGAAAGTATAGAAACTTTTAGATGTGCCTATTTTAAGGTTTTGGTAATCCACTTGAAAATTTCTATTTTTTACGTATTGTTTCAGATTAGGCCTGCTGTTTTAATACATATGCAGAACATCCTGCATTATTGATAGAACTCTGGTGCTCTGTTAGAAAATAAAAACCACATCTTATTCCTTAGGTTGAAGAAAAAGCACATTGAATGTATGCATGATGATTATTTTTCTTTTTGTTGTTTATTTTCTCTGTGTTTATTGTGGGTCACTTTGGCGTATATATGATAAAATTTAAAGTATTTTAAATTACATGGATTGCATTAACAATAATGGTAGGCATTTTATGTTGATCACACTTTACATATGTTTCCAATTACATAATTCTGTCTCAAAAATGGAAAATATGTGATAAATGGAAATTTATACATCTGTAATAAAAAGGTATAGCAAACACATAGTAATTTACATATCTTTCTTGAAATATTGCATACTGGCTTTGTCAGTGCTGGTAAGTCCATTTCAAGGATGTCGCCCTTAGTCCATTAGTTTGGATAATGAGCCCTATAAAGTACATTTATAACTCGTGGCACTGCAAGGAGATGGATTCTAATTTTCATCCTTTTATCTAGACACATTGAAAGAAGGTCAATGGAGGGTTCTGTATGATTCATTGTCCCAACACATATCAGATGACAGAGACCTGATAATGTCAATGCATAAGTGTTTTCCATATTTGGAAGCAGTACTTGAAAGAAATTTTCTCAGCATCATCCTTTGAAGTAAAGTGGAGACTGAAATTAAAAGCGCTATCTCTTTTTCTGTTTAAAATCTTATCAAACGTATGACCTGATAGCTAGTCCTGAACAAAGGAGGAGAAACAACACTTAGCAGGAAAATAAAAAGTGTGTAGTTGCTTTTGTCGGCTTTGAGTGATGCAACATGACATTTAATCAACCTTTCCCCTTCTATAACGTTTAGGGGGGTGGCAGGGGAAATTGTTTCATAAACAATAAGAAAGGTTATAATTAGAAATGAACTGTAGCAGCTTGACTTCCTTGTTTATTTGCAGTATTCAAATGAGCGCTTGAGAATGAAATCTGTTAGGTTAACATTAAGAAAAAACTTCTTAAAGTTGCAAGTGAAACACATGTTGAATAGAATGGGATTGAAACTGTATGAAGAATACTATGTGTTTAGATAATGCTTGTACCATTAGACTTCTTTGAATTACTGTTTTCAAGTTACCTGTTGAATTCAAATGTATGTATGTGGCATCCAGATTCCTATGAGGTCAGCATTAGAAGTTAGTGTTATAAAAACATGCTTAATTGTTACAAGCCTCTTGCATTTGTAAATAAGCATTGTGTGCACCCTTTTTCAGTTCTCATTTCAGACTATAAAAGCAGCTGATTTACGAAAGCTAGTGGCAGCTGATTGCTATTACTTACTTAGGTTTGGTTCTCATCTCTGGTTTTATAGAGCGTTTTGATCACAGAAGCTAATGAATAACTTGAAGTTACAGAAGTGCTCTTTATTCATAAGGCATAACTTGCATGTCAGATATCTACTGATACAGGAATAATGTTGCACTATGATAAAACACATTTAAATCTGTAAGGGATCTCTGTCTTAGGCATCTTTTTTGTTTCTTTTGATGTTTCCCTGTGCACGTGTGTGTAAGTGTGTGTGAGACAATTTTGGGGAGGGGGGTGGTGGTTGGTGGTTTGTTTGTTTTTTTTTTTTTAAGTTTTTAAAGTGTTGCCTGAGTCAGACTAATACATCTTTGCTTTAGAATTTCTATATATTCAAAGACAACCGGTATCAATCAAGAACATTTGTGTTGCTCTTAAAGCATTATGACTTAGTTATTCCTTTTGTGTATAATTTAGAGATAAATGCTATAGTTAGTCACAAATATAGCAGCTCAGAAAAGTTCTCGTCTGGTGCATGTGTTTCTCAGGGATTTTCCCTTACATCTCTAAAGTTAATTTGCCGTGTAGTTTGTTAAATATGATTGGCAAAATAAACTTGGTTTTGGTAAGGTTGCTGATTGGGGAAAAAAACCCACCATGATAGGGTTACACCTACAAAATCATTCACAGTATTATTACTTTTCCATGTATCATGAGGTACGAAACCTATGCTGTTTTCACCTACAATCAAAGGCCAGTGTTATTAGCTTGTATTTCATTTTCCTTATAAAGTGACTGATTCATTAAAGTTCTGATATCATTATCTATAATGATATTGTGTGTAAAAAAAAATTATAGTAATTTAATATATTAGGTAGAAAGTATAAGTCTAGGATTTAGTTATCAATTTCACTTGAGTTGTTTTAAGGGTTCACATGTTAAAGAAATGGGTAGCTAACTTATTTGAAAGGTACAAATGATGTTCTATATAACTCAATTTCAAAAACTTACACATGCTTTATTACCCTATATCTAAATTTTTTATTTTGGTTTGAATTTTCTTAACAGTTGCAAAGCCATTGTGGATCATTTTGGACAAAGAATAAGTGCTAACTATTTTATTGTGGAAGACAGTTACCTTTCAGAGAGTGTATGCACAAATGTGTGTTACAGGTATGTAGTAAAAAAGTAAGCATAGTAAATCTCTTTGAATTATAGTGTATAAAACACCCTGTTAGTTAAATTTAAGAGGCCATTGTCTCCTGCTTTATCTTTGTAGTACAGCTTAGTTCTGTGTATAGTTTTTATCTTCCTTCTATATACTTGAGGGCATGCTGTACTTTCTGTGTTTAGGTTTTCTTAAATTTTCTTCTAAATCATATTCCCCTTTTTCTTATGAAAAAAATCCAACAGCTCTAAGTGCATTAGGGATTTCACATTTGATAAAAAGCGTTTGGAAGGTGAAGGTGCCTATTGCTATTCTCCCTTTAAATATGTTCAGGATTAGAGAAGTGTTAAAAGTCATTGTTTTCTCTGTTTTTTGTTCTTGCCAAAAACATTGGACGTATGCTGCCTTTGTCTTCAAAGTACTGCAGATGAGATATTAGCAAAACTGTAGTAGTAGGTGCAGTGTAGAAATAATCACAGGCAGTGGGGGATTTGACACTTCAATTCACGAACTGCACCCTAGTGTATTTCCCCTTAATCCAAAATGTCCTATGCTGTTTGGAACATAACAAGTCCTGTAACATGCTGCTACTAATCTTCATCAAATAAACAAAAGATATTTTTTTTTTAAATCAGAAGGTATTTTAGCTGTTTTATATAATGGCACTGGCTCATCTGTTCATCATCTATTTTGGTCATTGAAAGTACCACATTAATGTTCCAGATGTGGTCCTACTTCAGCGACCAGCAAAACGTCCAACTAACAGTCATATTAATAAAGATTATATTTTTAAATAGCCATCCCAGAGTATTATGTTTAGATTGCTGTTGCCACAACTCTGAATCCAAATTGCTATCTTTTACATTTTTGTGAAATGCCATAACTGTTTTATTTAATTGTAGGGAGATCTCCAGAGCGGTACTCATTACAGATCAGTCTGTACTAAACACAGATTCAGAGCAGCAGGTATATATCAGTTTTGTATCGCTTGTCTCTTTATTAATTGTATGTATTAATATTTAGGTGTTGGTAGGAATTAATTCATGCCTTTGTTTCTGCTTGAATCCAGCTTTTTAGACAGCTCTCTACTGATTATTCTTTAATTCATTAGTCTGTATAAAACTATGAGGAATTTTTTTTCTTCTTCAGTGGCATGGGTTTCCTTGTTTGGTGGTTGGCACTATATTAATAAACAGTTTCTAAGCTACTGTATTTAGGGTAGTTTGTTTTGCTTGCTTTTTAATGAACTGTTGTCCTTAGTATTCTGTTAACTGTTAATTATTTATCTTGTTAAACTTCATTCAAAGCTCTTTGCTTTTTTTAACATTCACTTTTACCATTCAAAGTTTTTGTTATACACTTTCAGGTCCTTCTTTTAATGTTTCTGTTTTGTCAGTCTTTGCAGACCTTAATTTTAAAGGATATTGATTTGTGTTAAGTGTTTCCTCTGTATGCTTCCTGTATTCTTACAGGTTAAATAGGACCTACAAAATAAGAACATATACGACAGAGAAGTCTGTTCTTCCTAAGTCTTGCTGCTAGGATCCTGCATAAAAGTACTCCACTCTTTCTCACCTAACAGTGCTCTGACCAGTGCTCAAAAACCATTTTGCAGTCTCTTGCCAACAGATTTTCTAAACTGTCATCCTTTTGGAAAGGACTATGATGTCAGGTTTTCTGTCTGTTCCACTGCTGCAGATGTTCCTAACAAAGGTGGCCTTACTGGCTTTGGTAGAAATTCTTCAAACTCTGCAGAATCAATTCTACGAACCATTACTAATCAACCAGAAAACAAAACTGTATAAATGTCAGTTATTTTTCACCTTTACTCAGAATTGTGTTGGTTGCCTCATCCTCCATGTTACTCTGCATTAACATAAGTTATTCTTTCTGCTTGATAGGTTTCCATTTTGACGGTTCCTCCAGTGGATCCAGGAAAACCAGCAGTTTGCGTCATTGAGTTGTGTTCCTCAACCATGACATGCATGAAGGACACTTGTAAGTACAGCATATATGTAATCTTAACTATATTTTTCCCATTGACTCTATCAACTTTGAAACAAAATTTAAAATATGTGTATGTCACTCCTCTGCTGTGCAATGACCAGGTTATTACCTGAGAAAATAGTGTGTACTGGGTTACTGTTACCAGCAGATGAGTGAAATAGCCCACTGTCTTCATTCTGTAGCAGTTATGTGCTGTTTCATGTGGCTTAGGAATCATACCACAAGATTCTTGTTGTGTTCAAATTCATTTAAATTTACATGCAATAATTATTTATTTAAAATCTTACTGTTATTTTCATGGTAATAAAGTGTATTGTTCTTTACTTCCAAACAGATCAAATGTCAAATTTTCCTTTTAAAGCTTATGTCACTAATAAGCTTGATAGTTGTGGTCTTATTAGTACTGGGACAGTATTCTATTTGCTGTACAGTAATTACAAAATAGCACCACAAAAAACTTTTTGTTCTGGCTGCTGTATTATTATTTTTTTACATTAAAAAAAAATTAGAATTCCACATTTTGTTTGTTCTGCAAGATTGTTAAGACAACTGAAAATTTAGTAGAATGGCAGATAAGGTGGAGAGCTCTAGCAGAGTAATAGTGGAGAGCTCTAGTAGACTGTTTCTTTTCCACTGTAACTGCTAAGATTGTACAGTCTTCAAGTAAAAATATTAATTTTTTTTTAAGTTAGAAATGTTTTCTTTGTAAAATTTTCTGCCAAGAATTTCTTTTACCATTATATTTAAAGGGCCAAAACCCACCCAAAGTATTTTCTCAAATAATTTCTGAAAAACAAAGGTAAGCAGAAAGGTGTGGGGTCTTAGTTAATACAGATGCGTGTATTTGGAGCTTTTTTCCTTTCAGACTGCCTTTAGAATTTGAGAGAATCTTTATACCATAGGATTCTGTGGCCCCATAAAAAATGCTACAAATTTTTGTTTTCATAAGGATAGGTTTTCAGTGCAAGCATCAAGTTGTATTTCAAGATTATTTCTAGCAGAATATTTTGGAGCATCTGTTCTTGTCTGTTTCTGCTTTTTTTGTTCAGCATATACTGAACAATTAATAGGTAGGTTAATAGCCTTATTTTCACTTATAAAATAATATATTTTTCCTTCAGTAGGTTTAAAAAAAAAATCTAAAGCACATGACACTGGTAGCTTGTCGTTAACTTGTTTTTTTGGAAAGGAGTACCTTAGCTGAACTATTAAATTGAAGTACCTGAGGTACACTATATTTGGCGGCTATTTATTTTCTGAAAGTTTTGATGGAGGTGGGATTATGTCCCATTATGAGATTTGGAGGAAGGGAGTGCATTGTGACCTGTTTGAGGAAAAGTTATAAAAATTATTTTAAGAACTTTGTTGTTTACTGCATTGGGTTCTTTAATTCTAAAAATATCTAGGAGATCACCTTTCTAGAAGGGACATCCCAGTATTTCCGTTGACAGTTTTCTATGTACAGAGCTTTATGACTGTTGTTGGTATGTTATGTGAACTTGAAACAGATGAGCAACAAAATGTTCTTACTGGGTATGTATTTTTCTTTCCAAATTCTTTTTCTGATTCTGTTAAAAAGATTACCAGTTTGGGACACTCTATGGAAGATAAATAGAATTAGAGGTTACCTGACCTAATGCTTTTTAACAAAAAATAGGTAACTGTAATAATAACCAATTTCTTTTACTGTTACCTAGGCTTGAACTCAGGTCTTTGCATGTGAAAGAAGAGTGAACTAAATAATTAAGTCATTCAAAGTTATATTTCCTATTTAAATAATTTAAAAAATTGAAAATCTGTGATTAAGAACTTGGTGCTATAAAGCATATTGTTAATATTTATCCTTTAAATAGTTGATTTACTTTATTTAAGGGTTCACAAAATATATATAGCAGGAAGTGAAAATAAAGAAGGATTGATGTTCAAGTAGAGATAAATAAATCATTAGTTTCATGAGAATTTCTGTGGTGCTGAAAAATTAAGGTTTCTGTTATTTACTTTTCTCCAGAAATTCTTTTAGTTCCAGAAGATAAAGTACTACATTCCTTAATGAAATTTGTCTGCATGTATTGAAATAATATAGTTGTATTTTAGGTATAGCTGAGTTCTAGTTATGGGACATATTTCATAATTTTTTTAAACTTTTACATCATTATCTGTAAATGGGTTTTAACCTGACTGATTTCTCCTTCAAACAATTATTTAAGATAAGTATACAAATACATCTACTCTTTGATCACACAGCATAAATGACAGGCACATAATCTGTATTGCCAGTTGAGTGGAACCAAACTCCTTCACTTGCCCTAAAAATTGAGACTGTAATGATGAAATCATGAACTAAACTCATCGTTCTTCTTGCTAGAAGAATTACGTGAAGACAAATGTTGGCAACCACTGTAACTAATGCAGTTATACCTGAGTAAATCAAACATAATCAAAATATATACTGATGACTGTGACTCATAGCCATAACCTTAAAGCTAATAAAAAAGATTTTATAGAAAGTAAATGATGTGAACTTTAGTGATTTATAGCTGGGGATTTTTTTGAGGAAAGAATAGGTTGTATTACAATGTTTGGGGTTGTAAACATTTAGTTAAGGTTAGATGGAGACTTTCATTATCGCTACCTGTTTTTAGTTACTTTTTTAGTACATACTGCTTTTAGACAGAAGCTTTGGGTTTGGTTAAATAAAAAATTAATGTTTGAATATAATCTGTGTGTGGAATCTGAAAGAAGAGGAACGTGAAGTGTTAAATTTCTGGTTCTTCTGGAGTCAGCATCAAACTTTCTGTGGAATAACTGCAGCCAGGAAATCATTCAAGATACGTGTGATGTAACACAATGACACAAATACAGCCAGACTTCAGAGTGAAAAGAGAAAAATGCCATATGGATTTAAAATAATGCCATAGCTGTACGTTACTATTAAATTGATAAAAATGTACAGTAATGAAGGAAAAATGATTCAGTTTAAACTGAACAAAGACGTGTTAAACTTCTTCGTGATTCTCTGACAGATACTTCTCTGCTGATAAGTTTCCAGACAACTGCTCAGTGGCAAATAAGTGGTGGTTTTATAAAAAGCTTTAAGATGAGGCTTTTAAATATCTAGATGAATGGATGTAAAATCAGGTGGGATAAAGCAGCAGAGGCTCTGTATCTGAATAGAGGCCAATGGAACAGAAAAGAGGTCAAGAGTTGCATCAAGTGATTATCTTTGCTGAGGCATCAGCAACTTCACTAGTTTGCAAAACAGAACAAATAAAGGAATAGTATGTTCCATGAAGAATGTGGTTAGCAACTTTATTTCAATGAAAACAAATACATGAGCAAGAAATCTAAATATCAAATCTGCATTTTTCAAGCAAAATTGTGAATTTTCACAAATACAGAGTTGGATGTAGTGACATTGATTTGCCTGTGCTGTAAGGTAAATTTTGATTAATTATACAGTTCCACAAGTGTGTTCTCATGGTTCAAAATCTTTTTATGTCATCTTTTTCCAATATGGGTTTGCTGTACTCTGTGATTTGTATCTGATGTGTACGGAGCACCTCTTGGAATCAAGTACCTGAAATTGGTTTTGCAAATTATCATAAATCCTTACTGGCCCACCTAACCTAATTGTACCCTTTCCAAACACAAAACTGTTGTTTCTCTCATCCGATGAGAAGGTGGATGAATAAAATGTTGTAGAGCTTTTTTGTTATGTTGTACAAAGGAATTGCATATGTCATAACTTAGATCATAGAGCAGCTCGCTGATATTCAGCAGTGCTTATCTTTAAATTCTCTATAGTTTGTCAAAACTATACAGTGACAGTGTTACCAGTGTTCTTCATTCTCCTTACGGCTGGAAAGAAATAGTTAACTACCAGCCCACTTGAGCTATAACTTAAAACTTAAGTTTATTTACTTCATCTCCTATTTACTGTTTAGTACAATTAAAAAAAAATTGAAGTCTTGCTCAAACTTTTTACTTCAGTGGAGAAAGATAGCTTTCTACTTACTCCTGTACAGTCAGACTGAAACTGCAAGTAGCCAAATTTCCAAATTCCTATCCAGTCCCAATTTAGCTCTTAAAGGAGAGCATTGATGAAAGTAGTGATATTTGTGAGTTTAGTATGTTCTTGAACTATTGGACTGTCAACACTGATAAGAATGTTCTTGGGGTTTCCGGAGGTCCTTAATGGCAAATCCAGGTTCTTGCTGCTGCTTTTCCTGGTATCAATAGACACCTTTTCATAGAATGATTCTCTGTCTGCACTGCTGATGTTAAATTATACTTCCACCTTACTAACGTATATGGAAGAGAGCGATAATTATGACATGTATAAAGAAGTTTTCTGTGTGGTGTATGTACATTGTATTTCCATAATATAGTACTTCTCTGGGTTAAAGAAAGTGATTTTTATGAAGAGCAGTAATTTCTAAAAGCCTGCTGTACCTTTTAAGAATTGTAAATGGTATTTATATATCTGTGTATTGGTGACTGTAATTAGTTTGTGTTCTCTTTTAACAGATTTAGTCCATTTAACCTGTCCATCAACTAAAACTGCTAGGGAAGATTTAGAGCCTGTTGTACAGAAGTTATTCAATCTAAACACAGAAGAAGGTAAAAATAAATTAATGAAGTATTTAAGAGATTATTTTACAAAAATATAATTTACCCTTGTAACTAAAGTGTCTGTTACTGAACATCTGAATCTGTCATTAGAGTCAACATATGGTGAGCTGCTACTTAGATATCAGCATTTCAAGGTAAAGGAATCTATTTTGAGAGTGAGATTGATTAGACAGATGTTAGTTTTTTTTGTATTTCGTGATCTAATGTTCTAAGTCTTCTTCAGCTGTGATTTAGCTTCAGTGTACAAGGACCATGGCTATAAGTCTCTAGGACATTTTAAATTTTTCACACGTTCTTTTTCATGGAAACATATTTGCTTCTCAGCATGTCTTTCAAAGGTGCATTAGTGAAATGAAATATTTGTGAATCTTTTACACGATCCTGTTTTTAGTGATTTCTATCACTTGGTTATCCCTAACAAAAGATCTCATAACCCCAAAAGGTGGTGATCTGCTTTTCTCCTCCAGGTGCCAGACGTGGTCAGTGCTATAAGCTTCTTAGTTTTCTTTTGCCTTCTCTTATTTTAACGCTGTTACTTATCCTTTTTTTGTCTTCTTCAAGTGCTTCCTTGTTTCCTGATTTTAGTTGAAACTCTCTGGATTCTGCTTTAAGCAGTGGAAGCAAAGTTGTTATGGACTGCAGTGTAATCAGAAAGATACATTTCCAGTCATTTCCAATAAAGAACTATTTTGCCCTAAATTGAAGGAAACCTTGCTCACTACTTTGATGAACTTTGAGGTTGAGATGGACAATTTCACAGTCCGAGAAGAAAGTAGGTGTTGACAAGGAAGTTGTTACCTAGAAAGAAATTGTTGCTGAGATACTTTGAGAAAGTGCCTCCAAAAACTTTGGAATTTAATCCCAAGATCTTGATTTCAGTCATATTTTTGGTAGATGCTCGTAGAATAGGAAGTGTGCGTAGAGAAGATGTTGCTGTGTTCTAACCTTGGCAAAGCACTTTTAAACATAGCATGCTAATACTTCAATACAGTAAATCATAGTTCTATGAAGAAACAATTCTTAGCTGTCAGTGGAAGTGTTTATTTTCATATATATGCAAGTTAGTAGGATGTGGATGTATTTTATAATATTTATAATCAGTTTGCTTCATTCTTAACCTCATGAATTCAGGCAGAATTTTCTCCTGTTAAAAATAAATAAATAAATGCAGTCTTGTATGTGGCCAATTTTCTTTTTCGTCTTAGGGCTCTGTAACCAAGAACAGTGTTTCATGAAGGTTTGAGTTCAGCTTTTCGCACATTTGTTTTTCTGTGTTCTTTTCCATTTTTACGTTTTTCTTACTGTTTTTGTTAGACAACAAAGTCCTTTTAATAGGAAGTAAAGTATTAAATAATATGAATTTTCTTTCATTATTGCTTACAGGAAAGGCAATTATTTTGATGTCCCAAAGATGTAAATTTTTTACTAGGTTTGTAGTATAAGAGTCTTTACAAAACAAATATGTAGAATACAACTAAGGTTTGTAAATAGAAAACTTTATTAGATTGGAGAGCTGCAAACACTTTTCGTGTTGGTCTTTGTTAATTTAAAGCCTGCTGATTTCTAACTTTTAATATTAAACGTATATCTTAAACTTTCAAGACAGTGCCATGCATTTCAAAGACTCAATTGGTGAAGAAAAGATTAGCTTGCAGTTTAGTGTCTTCTAATCATTTTGGGGGGGTTAGCATTAATCTTAATGTTTAAAGTGATCCAGTTTTGAAATGATATATTGTTTAGAACCTGGCTGAAATTCTTCTGTAGAAACTCTGTGATCATAGGGGTCCTCAGGTGCACTGAGGCACTGAAAAGCTAGTTTTCACTGACACATAGGCCTTTTTATCATCAGGATGAGGTAGTGGTCGTATTTTAATTAAAATGTCAGAACAAATACTGTTGGAGTTATTGAAAATGAATCACCAGATAAAGCGAGCACTGGGCCATGGCAGGTCAAAGAGGCAAAGTCACCTGGAGAAGAGGACTCCATTCATTTTCCTGCCTAAATGAGGAAGAAGTAACTTTTATGAGCAATGTGAACTTTTAAATATATTAAAGAGCATCTTGCCCTGTATTAAGGCTCAGACTTTCACAGGCTGATGAATTTAATTTATATTTCAAACTGTTCGGTATGGTTAGCACCTATTTTTTTTTAAGGATTTGACAGTTATAAAAAGATACTGAAGGAATAGCATAGATTTATCTCTTTTTTTCTAATTCAACTGCTTTAAAATACTGTTTTGAATGCCATTGTTATCTAGAAGTTTCTTCCTTGGAAGGAAGTAAATCTCACAAGGTCTTTTACAAGCTTCATTTATTTTAGAGGAGGTAAAATACCAAAAAGGGGACAGCAAATATGCCAAACAAATAGTATCTATTAAGCTAAGAATCTATGTTGTGTATTCCTCCATTGCATTCTGCACTGTTAAAAAGTGACCTTCATCTTCTCAGAGGTTTTTCTGCCTGTGCATGCAAGGGTTATATGAATGAGCAAAGTCACTGCAAGAAGATACAGATGATGAACAAGCAAGACATAGTTTATGATCATTTTGTATTTGTAATGAGTATTGTAGCACAGTACAAGTCCTCAGTAAGCGTAGATAAATATAAATTAATCATTTATTTTCCTTTAGCAGTATTTCCACATCTCAAATAGTCTACTTTTGGGTTTTGGTAATTCTTTATAGGCAGTTAATTTGGGGAGAAGAGGGTTATTTTTTGTGGATTTTTCTTTAAAATTTCTTTTGTTTAAACCATGAACATGAGTTAGTCTCCTTAGATTGGCTTGAAGACGCTCAACCGTCAAGTACACAAAGGTCTGTTATGAGAAGACTTCCCATACAAAAATAAACTATTAAAGAGGGGGGAAAAATGTATACAGCTTTGTATATGGAATGCAATAGCTTCAAGTTGGTGCAGCCCGTGGAGGACTTGTTTAGACCATCATATGCTCATGGAGTTTTTCCAGAGTAAACTAGATAACATGAAGTGGAAAGGCCTTAAATTTAGACCAAGCTTCTTGGTAGTATGCTTTTAGGTGATGATTGATTCTTGTATGGCATAGCGTGTACAGAATAAGTAGAGTTTACATACCTATGGTTGTAAAGGAAAAGTACAATGAAAGAGTACCTCAGAAAAGAAGGGAAAGTAAAATTAATTGGCTTTTTAAAGAAAAGAAATTACTTTATTACACTAATTCCATGTTAATAAATTGACTTTTAGTATACTAGATTACATATTTCCCTTATTACATGTGAACATTCATTACTGGAAACACTTTTTCTTTTTTCTTTCAGAGACCGAAAATGAAGAACTAGGAAAGCCTAGAGTCCTCTGGGCAGTCTACTTCAACATGAGAGATTCTTCAGGAATTGACAGAAATTCATACGATGGCTTACCCTCAAATGTTTATGTCTGTTCTGGACCAGACTCTGCTTTAGGAAATGACTGTGCTGTCAAACAGGTTGGGCAGATCAGTTTTTTGGTTGCAGAACTTTAATTTTAAAGACCTAAGGAAGTCCAATATAGTCTACTTTTGTTCTGGGTTATCCTGCTTTATGCTAGGTAATTAGTACTGATGCAGATATAAAAAGACAGACAAAAATCTTACTTAATGAGTGAAGGGAATGTCAGTGAGATTGAGAATGGAGGAAACTCGAGAAAAGGTCAGTTGATACAGTAACATTAGGAGGAGCAGATAGTTAATCTGAACAGGTGAAGGGAATCAAGAAGGCAGCAGTACCTGAAGATGATGATCTTGGTAGAATGGTTACTTGTTCTAATACTGCGGAAAGGAAAAACTGTCAAATAATTCAGAAGTACAGATTATAACTCCCCCAAAAATGTAGTCTTTCACTGGTAAGGTTAAAGAGGAGGTGCAGTAGTAGAGAAGCAGTACAAATCAAAGGTCAGAAAAGCCTATCTACAATTCAAGTTGGAAGGATCATCAAAGTAGTTTAATACCTGCAGGAGATAGTCAAAAACCTAAAACCTATTGGGGAAAAAACCCCAGCATGGTTGCTAATCTGGTACATTAAGCTATCTGTCTCAGTTTACCTTCTCTTTGCCTTAGTATCACTGTATTAAAAAATTACGGTGTAATTGTGTCTGAAGGAATTGAGGGGAATGTCATTCTATTTGTGACCTTGTAGTATCTGGCACCAAATCACACTCAGTTCTGATTTTTAGTTCTCAGTATTTGGGTGTCTACGTATCTAGTTCCTGCTAACTGGAATCCTGAACTGGAAACCACTTGCAACTTGCCTACCAGTAGGCATACCATACCAGTACGCAATTTAAGACAAACTACTAGTGCTTTGAAATTGGAGGTGGGGAGTGAAATCTCCCTAAACAAAACTAGGTAGATGGAAAGGTCGTGAAACAGCCACCTTCTGTGTTGGCAATAGGCAGAATATGCAGGGACACCAGATCTTCAAGGGTGGGTATGTAGACATTCACAAAGAACTTCTTATCATACCTCTCATTGCGCCTTCCCCACTACTAGTGAGCAGAAGACAACAAGTTAATGTGAATATGTAGATTACAACTTGTTCAACAAAAGACAGCTACAGGAATCCTTCTCCTTTGCTCTTCCGTTCAGAGATCCACCTAGATACGGAAGGTATAAATTCCTACGCAAATCTACCACAGCAGTCATGTGGTGTCAGGGTGCTTTCAGAGCTAACTTGAGAACACTTTTACGTCTTTGTAGGATTAACTGGCACTAGTAATTCTTAAAGCTGTTTTTTTAATGGCCACGTTCAGAGAATGTGCGTGCCGTTTTCTAACCAGTTGCAGGATTTTTTTATGACTAAGTCATAAACCTCTTAAAAATAAGATTTTAAAGTGGAAAGGCTGACATAGCCTGAACTGTAGGGTCAGAAGAGTATAATTAAGGGCTACTAGTACCCTTCATTTTGCTTTACAAGGCAATAATTTGCCTCCCAAGAGAATAAAGAATTGTAAAGACAAGAAAGAATGCAAGACAATTATTATGGTAGCAGTTTAAAATTGTAAATGAGCTCTTTTCTAAATGAGATTTTTGAACTGGAGCTGTTTAAATACACTTAAAACCAGCCTATTTCTAATAGGCACCTTTTCTAGCCTTTAGCTTTGTCGTACCTTAAGAGCTCTTTTTCTTACCATGTCTAATGGTATTACAGATCAAGCTGTGTTTAAATATTCTAGGTGCTGTAGTTAGTCTTTGTGTTAAATCTGTTGACCATCAGTGAGATAAATGTTAAACAAGTAGAGGAGAAATAAGCAAGAGCCTAAAACACTGCCTTTCAGAAAGAGAAGATAGAAGCTACGTTTTTTTGAACCTGTTTTAAATTTTGAAACAAATGGTCACTAGTTAGAGTGAAAAATATTTTAATGTAAACTTGTTTATAATTAAAAGTCATTAATGGGAAAAAAAAGTGAGGAGGTTATATGAGAAAAAAGTGAAGAATAGGCTGAAGACAAAGCAGACGCACAGTTAGAATACACCCTTCTCATCCTGCATGCAGGTACCTTCTGGACAAGTGGAAGAGGGAAGTACATGTAAGTTGGTGTGCCTTCTACCCCCAAACCACTTTCATCTTCTAGCAATGGGATGGAAATCAATAAACATGAGATACTTACAAACTCATGGATCCGAACACTTAAAAAAAAACCCCAAAAAACAAACAAAAAAAACCCAACAAAAAACCAAAAACCTGCTGTGTGTATTAGTCTTGGAGACAGTTTGGAAAATTGAATGTAATTTCTCTAATTAATTCTGTGTTTACTGTTTTAATGATACTTTCCAGTATTTATGTTTTCATTACCATTATTATTACTGACTTCTATATGTCATGCTGTTTGACTGTATTGATGATACGTTATTTAGAAGGCAACACCACAAATTTTACAGACAATTATCCATATACAGCTCAATGTACAACTTACTTCATTCTTGTTTTATTTTAATTTAGTGTTAAATTCCTAGTATAATACTGAATTAATTTTGATGCCTGCATTTACTTGCCCTGAGGATAGGCTACGTAAAGCGTAAAGTAGCATTTAAGATTCCTTCAAATTCTGTATGTATGGATCAAGTAAAGCATCTGGCTTCCAGTTTCCTATTTTTTTGCTGCTACAACCTGACACGAATCATCGTGTTCTAAAGTAGTATGTTCCCTGAAATATTTCAGATTTCTGAGGCATCTTCATGTGCATAAGAGGAAGCACTAAAATTGTCATGCCAATATTTGTCCTTTAACCTGTTTAGCTTTTTTTTCTTTATGTGGAAGGATTTCAGTTATTCAAGTGTGTCGTGTTTCAAACTATTGTTATTTTGGTAGTATTCTGTAAAATGTGCTATGAAAGTCCATACAGCTTGCCTACATGCCATCAAGGTGGGTAGTTGGGACACAGGAAAACAGTAATAAAACATAGCTTTATTCAACTTCAAGCAGTATAACAGTTATTAAATTAGAGTATCTATGCAAGTGCTTTACATGCTTATGTCTCAATGCTTAATTCAAATGTGCGCACTTGAAAGCTGGTACACTTAGCTACTAAATATTGAAGGAATTATTTACTAACTGAATTAGTTACAATAAGTATCAAAGTTTTATAATGAAGGAGCTGTTAAATTATTATTGGTTATTCTGCATGACTTCAGCTGGATAAGGTTAACTTAAAAAATTGGTAGACCTGAAAGCACTCTATACCATTAACTTGTTCAATTATTATCAATGTCATCATGTCCTACATAACATACTGAGAATTTCTTTCCATGTTCAACATCATCATTATTTGACCATTTTTGGAGTGGATACTTGCTGACTAATTGGAGACTGAGAAATTGTTGAGAACTGCATAGGAAATGTTTGTCTGTTCTAGTTTGTCATATATTTAGTGCAAATTATAACACTTTACTTCAGTATTCTATTAAATACAATAATTGTTTAAGTGTATTTCTGGATTTTCAAGGACAAGCGCAGATTTGAAATAAAAATCTTTCTCTTACCTTCAAAAACTTAGTTTTGTAAACTTTTTGTAAGATATTTGTACACCCTTGTCCTCCTGACTTACTAGGCAAGGTTTTTAAATTACAAAACAATGTTTGTGAAGTAGAGAATAGAATTTTTTTGTATATTTTTTCATATATGAATAATTTAAAACAGTTTTAAATGGGTATGGAAGAGTGAAATTTAGGAAGCAGAATGAAAAATTAAATTGAACTGAGAGTAGACAGGGTCATTTAAGCAGTTAATAATGGAGTCCTACATCCACGTGCTGGTGATACAAATCCGCTGCTGGTGGGCAGTGAAGTTTATCACAGAAAGCTGTTTGGTACATGCTCAATGATGTATTAATCTGAAAACAATTCCCTCTTGTCCAGGAATCCACATCATGTAATCAGGCTTTGCAGTTGGCATTAACTACTGACAGCTTTTTCAGTGTAGTGTCTGGTAGCAATATGAATATAAAGATTAAATGCATTCTCGCCTATGTGGGAGCTCTCCTCACAGATCGTCTTTAGGGCATAGTTTACTAAATAGACAAAATCAAGAGGCAGTATTCTGTTGCCTTTTTGGAAACTCAAAACATAACTGTGATCTGCATCAGTTGTCTCCATTTGCCTTAGAAGCTTAAGGACTTGGAAAAAAAAAATAATTATGGAAATGTGAAGTGCATATTGATTCAGTAAATAAATTCCTGAGCATTTCTAACTTTTTTTTTGTAAGATAAGCGTGTAGATAGGTTATGCACGCAATAACATGTAAAACTATTTAACACCAGTTAACAAAGCTCCTTGCATTCTTGTGGTTTTTTTGAAGGATTTTGGCCCCCTTCATTTTTATAAAATGCCTGCTTCTCAAAAATTCTAAGATCGTATTATTTTGGTTCTCTTTCCCCCAGATTTTCTAGTTGTATTCTGTATGTGGTAATAACAACTACCCTGATGTTATCAAGATCACGTTTCTTTTTAACGTCTTTCATTGCAATGGTCAAAAAACTTGACTTTTTGTGTGTACTTAATTTCTAAACCTCGATGGCTTGAAGAGTAAGTGGCACTGTAAATTAGATCCTTGAGCTGTATCTTAAGAGTAAGTTTCTTTTTATCTAAGAGTTGCTTATACAGTTCTTTTCAGAAAGGCACAACTGGTGCATGTAGGTATACGCACATGATGCATTGAAATTATAGACATATCTTTTTGAAAAAATTATAAATGTGTCATATACAAATACACATATATGTTCAATTATAGTATTCCACTGGATAAGAGTAGTTCTCAATTGAGCTACGTATGAGCTGTTCAGTAAACCAGAAATGGAAATTTTTTTTTTTTAGTTTTTAAATTTAAGAAGGAATCCCCTATACATATGAGGTAGATTGTACGTATTAACCATTTCTTGGCTTTGCTTGTCATGTGAAATGGATTCTTCTCTCTGCAAAGAAGCAAGATCTTTCTCATGCTTTGCATTTGACTGCAGCTAGGGGTATTTTTATAGTGGAAAAGATTATTTTGCTTGCAAAAAATCAGCTTCCTTGTTCTCAGTATAGTGTAGAATGACCAGCATTTTTTAAAAAGTACTATGCTGTGACTTTCCTATTAAAACAATGTAAAAGGATAGATCGCTTTTTCTTTTTTGAGGACTGCAAGATGGAATGAATTTCCCATGTGTTTACAAACTGTCAAAGTATTAAATCACTATTGATTTGACAGAACAGAGGTTAATCTTAAATATCTGTAAAATATTGCGGCAAGGTATTACATTTCAAGGTAAAGTTTATTTTATGCTTTTTTTCTGAATAGGCTGAGACTATCTTCCAAGAAATGTTTCCTACAGAGGAATTTTGCCCACCACCACCAAATCCAGAAGATATTATTTATGATGAAGATGAGATTGCACCAGAAGAGTCCGGATTCGGTAATTTACCAGAGACAAAACCTGAATCCTCAAGTGAGGAAAGCAGTAGCAGAGATAGTACTGCTGTTAAGAAAGAAGGTAATGAAGAATGAATTAGCGCTGTTCTCTTAGCGGAAGAGGAGGTTGACCCAAACTAAAATGTAAGGGAGGAAGGGTAAGAAAAAGAGGTTTAAAAACCCCATAGCTGTATTAATTGCAATTGCCTTACTTTCCTTAGCTTGAATAATCTTTCTTTGTCAAATAGTTTCACTGATAGCTGAGGCATTTCTAAATAGTCATATATCCATGAGATCCAGGGCTGTCTGTAGCTAAACAAAAGACATAGAACACAGTATTTGAATTTAAAATGCTAAAATAGCATTCATGATTTGTTGAGAGAATTTGGTTTTGTTTTACATCTTGGAAGGAATCCTTAATCTTTTAAACAGGCAACAAGTCAAAACTAATCAAAAGAAAAAATGTGCAAGTTTTCTTACCAGTCAGAAGATGATCTATTGATACAACCGTATCGGAGCTCTACTAAAATTCATTGGATCTGTGCTAGTTAAACAGTTGAAGGTGAGCTTCACAGTCTGTCCTTCAGAGTGGTTTTATGAATGGAACTTAAAGGCAGTAATATTGACAGTTCTGGAGTGGCTTTAGAATATGTAATAGATTTCATTTGTGTAATGAAAAATTTATTGTATGGTTCTGAAACTGAGGCTGCAATTTAGGAACAAATATAATCCAATAGATGTTCCTCACATGAAACTATTTTACATTCAGGTTTTTTTTTATAGGATCTAATAGAGCACACATTTTCACTAGTGACTTAATTTACTGTAGTCAGTAAAATAGCACAATTTAAATTTAATGCTAGATTTCCCAACAAAATTTATAATCATAAATGGACCGTACCTATTGTTAGTTTCCCTGGATTTGTTGCAGTGTTTGGGCCTTTAATAAGCCAGTAGTTAATTTTTTGAAATATAGTCTCTGAGAAGTTTAGATAATTGTTAATTGAGGTTTTTTGAGGTGGGAAGAAGGTTCAACTGATAATTCCAAAGGTTTGTATTGATCACGGTTAGTAGGATTAAAATTAGTGTGATAGCTGTAAATTATGCGTTTTGTAATGATAAATCATAAAGCATTTATACAATAAAATTTATTGAAGTATTTATAAGCCTGGTTTGTATGAAAAATTAGAAAATGAGAAAGCTGTTGTAAATGACCATAATGAACTTGCGCTTCTGAACAGTGCTTGAAATTAGATATTCAGATGATGCAAAACATTTAGCATTTACTTGAAGATTTACCTTAAAATGTGCACCCAATAGATCATTAGTATATCTAAATATAGAGATCAGTGAATTCTGATAAGTTGGGGTTTAAACTTCTACATGAATACTGTAGGTAAATAAAAAATGCCATTAAATAATGTATATTCAGCACTGCCTGAACTTGACGCATCCAGGTTTTTGTACAGTTTTGCAGTGCATGTGCCTGCCTTTAAAATGGCTTCATGCCACAAAGGTTAGTTTATTTATTTTTTTACAGCATAACTGATACGATTAACTTCACTTTGTCTTGATCATAATACATTGTCCAATTTGCATTTCAAAAACTGTGTTGTTAGTGTTTACATTCTTTGTTTATTGGATAGGTACCATTGTGTGCATAATCCCAAAGTCCTCAGAAAAATGTGTGGTTGAAATGTTTCCAGTGTTAAACAACAGTTATCTTTGGATGCTTGTGATTGAGCAGTTATTTATATATAGTAATAAGCAGGCTTCCTCATCGTTTAGCTGTAATTTTTATGTGTATTGCAAAGCATGACTATATTGTAATTGTATTTAACATCTACAGATCTGTAAAAGAACTAAGTGGAGGACCTAGTCCCTGTTTAGCTTTCAATAATAGGGATCATAGTGTAATTTTTCATCTGCTATGTTTACAAGGAAATCGTTTCATGAGAATTAAAGGTTTGCTTGCAAGTGCATTTTTCTGTGTTTTCTTTCAATTATGCAAGAAAAGCAGTTCATTTGTTAGCTGAGATTTACTGGTAATTCTGTTGTCTACTTTCATCGTGTTGACAGCTGTAATAAGATTGAAGTTTACGTGTATGATAGTGTTTATATAAGTTAGCAAGTTTATATAAAGTAGCATCTTGGTGCTTTGTGTCCATGTGAAGCAAAGTTTGGAAATATTGCAAATTTGATTTTAGATAAGATGGAATAATCTACAAGTTGTAGGCTATGACTTTACACTACATTGATTGCTTAAAAACTGTTATTATGTCTCATTCGTATGGTGAATGGAAACATAAAATGTTTTTCCTATGGTGCTTGAGTACCCAATAGCTCACTTGCAAAAGCAGTAGATAAGACTGTTGATCTTTGTATTTTACAGAAATCATGCACTGAACTGCATTTTGTTCTTGCTTTAAATGATTTAAGCATACAAAGTGAGGGTTAGGCTTATTTGAAGTAGTTTTTAAGGCTTGTCATACAGGATGTATTCAAAAGATAACATGACTTTTTAAAAACTTGCAATTTATCTGTAGGATTATTAATAAATCAAGTTAAAGAAAGATAAGGTTAATTGAATTTTTAAACAAGTAGCTGTATTATCCTTCAAGCACCTTGGAGCTCATACAATATTCACACCTTTTTTTTTTTTTCTAAGGAGTGCTTTGATATGTTTGAATTCCTTTTTTAATGAGCACTTTCTTTTTAACTTGGTTAATTGGATTAACCCTTAGTATTCGAACAGTCAGTTTTATGCCATTTTCCCTTCTGCTGTTGTATTGCCTTATCTGTATGACTACAATTAGTTACTGTTCCTTTGGAAGTATTTTCAGCCATGAAGCTGCTACGTCTGCTTTTTCTGGTGATGATGATGCTTAGGGCCATTTGACAGGTAATCATTAGAACTTAGATCCTTGCAGACTATGGGGTCTTTTCTCCTATCATTGCAGGGGGATTTATGTAGGTAACTCCTATTAATGTTAATGGGACTTGCATGTGTAAATCCTCCTTGCATCAATGGGAAAATTGACCCCTGAAAAAAAAATATCTCCATGTTAGACTTGCTGATTCAGAAACGTCCAGGCACTGTCAGCTCCTGTGTGGAAATACAATGGAGCACATGCTTCGTGCCGTTTCACTGAAATGCTCTGAAGAGGACTTGGCAAATTTTCAGGGGTTTTATATTTTATATTGTATTTTATATTTTCCATACACTTCCAAATCTTGTCAGAGTTCCTCTAACATTCTCTTTATGTAGCTAGTATCAATTTCACTTTCTGTATTCAGGAGGTTACATGGCTCCTTTTGCTTTGGCTTTCACTATTTTAGGTTTCTCTCTCTCCCCTCCAAATCTCTATACATCAGCAATGTGAGTTGCAACAGCTTAATTTCAAGACTCATTTGCTAGTAACGTATTGATTAATGACAAGTCAGAAGTATTAAAATACTGTTTTCACACAGTAAGAGACTAGGTCACTTACAATCCATAATCTAAACTGTTGAAAGAATAAAATCAATTTCCTCAACGCTTTTCCAGGTAGGGAGCGGGAAAACATGTGGACTCTCCACTTTCCTTGGGTAGTGGAAAGAAGAAGGGAGAGACAGACAAACAGATGGAAGTAGCTAAAGCAGGATTGTTGTAGTGGGAGGATAAAATGGGGGCTGTTTGTCATAACCTTCATGCTCTGAGATCAGCTGAGTCTTGCACTTATATTTCCCCTTCTGCTGTGTGAGATTCCTACACAATTTCTAATGTTTTATGGATTCCGGGGGAAAAAATTATATATGTGCATTTTCAAATGAGGCAACAAAAATTAAGCAAGAATGGAATAACGTATAAATGGAGTAATACCTGGCACGTGCACTGAGGACTTGGCAGTACAAATAAGAGTATTATTTTTTTGTTTATCTGTGGATATGTTTATCCAGTCTTTATTGTGTATTTTGTTGCTCAGTGAGTTACTACTGTAGATCCTTCATATAATCCTCTGCAGTACATTTTAGGTTTTTACTTACTTCACAATTTTATATCAGTAGCAAATTTTCTTTGATTTGAGATGATTCCTACTTTTTTTGCTCGCTGTCAGTCAATAGTAGCATCATTTTACCTGTCATGTTTAGGTTTGGTGTTTTTTAAGAGTCTTTGAAGGGTCTTGTCAGAAGTTTCAGGGAAGCCTAGCATCGCTGTAGTCTGGATATTCCGTATCCATCCAATTAGACTCCTCAAAAACTGTTGTATGTTTGTGAGACATAGCTTTTCTTTATGAAAGCATTGTTAACTCTTCCCCAATATTATGTTTGTTCATATCTACTAATTCTTTCTTTATGATAGTTCCTATCAATTTGCCTGCCGTGGAAGTTAGATTTCATTCAGTGGTAACCATAAAGCATCTCCCTTGAATAACAGAAGTTGCTCCCTTAAGGAAAGGTTCCAAGTCATCCCCTTAAAAAGTCAAAATTCTGGTGTCAGAACTACCCTAAATTGTTACAGAGATCTCTCCTTGCTTTTCTGCCATAATGAATGTTCTCTTCACCCATTAATTATCAATACGCTCTGCAGATTCTGGTGGGTTATCTGCTGTTGATTCCCTTTTTTATTTTTCCTTAGGATACTGTGACTGCAATTAATGCAGTTTCTAATTTCCAATTAAGGGAGCAAGTTACTGAGATCACCTGATGAAACTTGATTGATTTGTGTGTCTGTATACATTTCTTAAGAGATTTTTTTAAAAATAGTATTAATTAGCTTTGAGTATATATATATCTTATGACAAAATTATTAACTCATAAAAGTTTATCATTTAAACTTTTGCAGAAATCAACCACTATAGAATGTCCAAAAGTTAGAATTACCTGCTATTATATCAAAACTGTCAAAAAATATGTGGGAGAGTTGTGGTGGCAGGGCAGTGGCTTGCATTCCTTGGGTAAGTAGCAATGCGAAGTATCTTTGGTAAGATGTAGTAGTTTCCAGGAAGGTTGAGACACCAATATAAAATGTTCATTTGTTACAACCCAATTTAACAGTGAGATTGCTTCAATAATCAAAGAGAAATCTTAACTTAGGTGTGTATGATTTCAAGAATAACACTTTTTAATGTGATAAAAAGTTACCATAGAAAGATACTTTCAGCTGTAGAGGTAAGTAGTAGGAAATGGTCAGCCATGTGGAATTCATGTCGTCAGCCTTGTATCTATCAAAAAAGTTACTTTTGGTGGAAATAGAGCTTATTGGCAATTCCACCATTATGTTTATTTACAGGCTGCCAGTTCCTGTTTATAAGAGTGACTGGTTCTTCAAAATCTGGATAGGGAGCCAGGCAAGAATGGTGTAAATCTCACTGACATCTGAGATTTAGAAAGTTGACAGTGAAGTCTCAGGAAAACGCAGTTGTTGACTGTATGGGAGTTTTGATCAGAGGAGACTTTAATAGAAAGTACTCTTGCTGTCATGATTCTAACAGACAATATATTTTACACTTCTTGCATAGTTTGACAAAAAAGATGGAAGGTATCAACCTGAGTGTATATTAAGCCCCAGATGTATTTGAGTAAACAATGGCTGCATACACAGTAGTTGACTCCCAGTGTATATTATGCTGCTTAAGTGGCAGTTTTATGTAGACGTCTTCTCAATCTTGGGGAAAAGCTTCTTTGAGAGTGTTGTTACAAATTTTATAACTGGCCAGTATACTGAATTCAGTAGTATATTCCGTCACCTTATTTTAGTTTTTCCTATTGCCTATGAGATTATTATTTTTTTTTACTCAAAAAGATTTAAGCATCAAGTAGAACTAAAATACTTTCTTAGTAACAGTCTAACCGTAAGAGGCAAGGTGCAAGGAGGTTGTGCTGTTAATACAGAGAATGCTGATTTTTGAGAAACCTCAGAACATCCACATTTTTAGATTCAGATTTTCAGGATCTCGTGCTTCCTTCTGAAGTGCCACCCCATGATTCATAATATATTTGGTTCTCTGAGAAGGCTTCAGTGCTGTTCCTCCATTCTGTATGGTTAAGACTTCAGTAAGTGGGGCATGCCAAAGGCTATGGACACTCCATCTGTCCTCTCAAACAGAGGCGGCTTCTCTTCTGAGGTATTACAGCATGATAGCAATCACCACTGGTGGCTAACAAACGTGGCTTCAACTTTTATAGCTGCTTTTTTGCTGCTCCAGCTTCAGGAAGCTTATTCTCTAGTTGAGTACTGGTAGCTTTATCTCATTCCTTTTCTTTTGTGCTAAGCATGGAGCTGGACTAAGAAGTGCTTCTCTGTTGGAAGTGATTGTTTTCTCGATCCTGAAGCTGTTCGGTCCGGCTAACATCGTGCTAGACTGCAGTTCATTGATATCACAGGCCATAAAAACAGTGTGGTATTTGTTGGTAATCTGGTATTCTGTACCTGAGTTGAAGATCCAGACTGAGGAATAGGGTTTTTTTTTTATTACTGGCTGACATCATAATAGAAATGAGTTAAGAAAAGGATAGCTTACAAGAGTTTTCTCTCATAAAAATGAAAAATCATAAATCCAAAGACTCCTGTGCTGTGTTTTAGACTCTGAGTACATAAGAAACTTTGTAATGGCCAATGTGGAATTCTGAATCTGTTCTGTTTCAAACCCAAGCATATTTCTGGAGCTCACCCAAGGGAAAGCCATTTAATCATGATGAGAGACCAGCTGTCAGACCAATGTAACGAAACGTTTCTCTGCTCTGGGAACTTTTCAGTAGTGTGAAAGTCAGTGCAAGTCATGGTTGAGTCCTTTGTTCTGAGTAAGTTATCCAGTGAATTCAGCCTTTTTTCCTGTTCAAAAATTTATGTAAGACCTATCTAAGTACCTTCAGTGAATAATTTTTAGACTGTAGATTACAGATTATTCAGAAAGAATCCACTCTATGATTATTACAGCAACTTATAGCCAAGTCATGTGGTATTTTTGTGCTCCATATTTGGATGCTGACATAATACATAAAACTTAATTTAAAAATTGGTGTATTCATAATTACATCATACATTTTTAAGACAAAAAAAACGAAATGCTTTTATGGGAAAACAACAAAACCACTATCTACTATTAAGGAAGCCATCATAAAATAACTTATTTTGATGACACTTGTACGTGCTGCTTGCATTTTCTTTCCATAGAAGTTTTAAACCTTAGATTACTTTCCAGACTCTCAGTCTGAATGTAAAATGAAAATGTGAGCATGGTAAAAGCTAATAGCCCTCTCAGTTACATTTTAAGGACATATTCGTCTCTGCTAAGATATCACTTATATGCACTTATATCTTATATGATAAGATATCACAGATATACACTGCATAGAGTATACATTTAAAAATTTGGTTTACATCAAATCTTTTCAGATGGCCTATTCCGGTGTCATCTCTGAAGTGATGTCTGAAAATGTATGCATGTGCACAAGTGTAATAAAGGGGGGATGAAGCAGTACTCAAATGAAGAGTAACAAGAGTGGATAATGTATCAACTTGGGATTCAAGAGAAGTGGATATATTTTTTTGACTCTGGCACGGGTTTCTTCACTGAACTTGGCTGAGTCATGTCCCTTTAATGTCGTAGTAAAAGATGTATTTTCTGAAGCCTTTTGAGAGGTCAATAAAATATAAAAGTAATATATGTATTTGAGAAGGAAAAGGAACAGTGTTAATGATAACTGTAAAAGTGGATAGCAGTAATACTTGAGTAGAGGTGCAAATGATTTTCTGAGAAAAAAAATCAAATATAACTATAATAAAGTGATTGGATAGCAGATGTTTTGTTAGCCAACTTCTGTTTTCCATCTCTGACATTTTCTGTGTTTCACAAGTAAGGTTTCACCAATCACCACAAACTCTTACTGTTTAATAAAAATAACATCAAATTATACCTTTTTTTTAAAAAAAAACCCAAACTTTTCCTGATTATGCATATTTTGCTGGCAGATTGTAATGCATATTGCTTCATTGTTTAATTACAACTTAATGCTAATGTCATTAACATTCTATCTGATAATTCAGTAGGTTGCCTATTTATAGACATAATGAAAGTTGTAATTTTTTTGTAGTAAAGTGCTTTTGACTGTGCTAGTAAATTAAAAATAATGTTAAAGTTACTCTAACCTGATGTTTGCTTTCAGTTTCATTGTCTGTGGTCCGGTGAATCTGAAAAATACTGCTACATGCCCTAAACATGGGGGTTTTTNTTCCTTTAAAAAAAAAAAAAAAAAAGACCAAATTAAGCAGTAATCTCAGAAAACTGAGACATGAAGTTTGAAATATTGTCCTCCTTGAAGACTATTTAGAGTTGCGACACTGAATTTAAGTAATCAGAATCTTACCCAAATTTTATTCTGTGGTACTGCTTATAAATCAGGTAATTAGGCAGCTCTTCACCTTTCAGTTTATTACCACAAATATGGATGTGTGCTTTATTTGTGGTTATAAAGCGCAAAATAACAGCTGAATTTTGTACCCCGTGTCATCTCTTTCTTATGGACAATGAATTCTATGGGTTTCTTTCTACATGGCCTTTTTCTGAGCATTTGTAATATCTTATTTGCATAAATGATCTCCTTTTCTAGAAAGATTTTTAAATAAAAGCAGTGGGATACCTGTAACAAAAATCAATAAGCACAATAATGTTGAATGAAGTACACTTCAAGGAACTCCTAAAATAGTGTTATGGCCCTATTTTGGATAGTGTTTTACCTGATGTCCTTTTGTACTTATCTGATAAATACAGTATATATACAGTGATCATTTTGTGCTCATTCTTATTTTAATTCACCTTTTTACAGCTTGAATTATGCATACCTGTAGGGCTCTATTTCTATACGTTGTATTATGTCTCAGTTCAATTAAACAGGTCTTTTCGTTGTCTGCTCCACACCCTAATCTTTAAGTCAAACATGATCAAGGAGGTTTAATGGTGCCAGGCCAATGAGGCTGATGGTGGGTGCTCACCAGGTGGAGCTGAAGGCCACCACCGGCAGTGGCGTGGCCTGTCTCCTCTCTGGCCTGGGCCGCGGCAGCAACAGGAGGTCCGTCTGGCACTCCGCCACCGTGGGCAGGAGAGCTGCTGCGAGGTGGGAACGGGTACGACTATGGGCAGCGCTGAGGAAGGGGTCTGCACGGCTCTGCTCCCGGCGCCTCTCAGTGCTGTGTGGAAGGATGTGGTGCTCCTCTCCCATCCACCTTGCCTTCATGGTGCCTCTTCTGTCCAGTACGTGCACAGTTACTCCAGAGGGAGAAATAATGCCCCTTCTTCTGAGGTGGTTACATTTGACCTTGTCACTTCCTTCTTGAGAAAATATAAACAAGTAAACTGAATTTGTAGTGCAGTGCCATGCAGGATGGCACAAGCGAAGGCCTGTTTTTTTGGGTGGCTCCTCTGAGTTTCTGAAGCTTTGCTGTCCATAAATAATGGCTTCTCTGACCAAGGATGGTTAGCTGGTTATAGCTGTTATAGCTGGTTATAGCAACCAAAGATGGTTATAGCTGCCAAGTGGAAAGTGCTGTTACGGCACCTCAGCGTTCAGCCTGTACTTACTGTTTTCAGCTTCACAGGAGCTGAAGTGATAAACCACTGTTGACCAGCTCATCCTCCACAGGGAAAACTCAGTGCAACTCTGGATGTAAATTTTGTGGATTTTTGGAGGAATTTGAGGTAAGTTTTGAGTTTCTTCTAGGCACTTCTGTGGCTGTCATCTGTGGTGATTTTTGGAAAGAAGACTAAGAACTAAACAAGCAAAGAAAATTGTTGTCTGAACTTGACTGGTATCTCCACAGTGCTGGGCTGAGAGAGGCTTCCTCTGGGAAAGCTTGTACTGCGCTGTTCTCTGAAGGAGCACCTTTACAGTATTGAGTCGGGTTGGTGTTATGGACACTATGGTAGCTTCACACTGCAGGGCTTAAACCTGTTCTTACTGAAATCAATAGATACTTGTCTTATAAAGCAACTTGGAAATTGGAATTTTTGGATAACCACAGGTGAATTCATTCTGCTTCACTGAATTGAGTCACAGCATCATATCTGTTGCTAGTATATTAATAAAATGTATGAAGCCAAACTTAAAACATAGTTCCTTTGTGAAGGGACTTTTTTTTTTTTTTTAAAGAATAAGCAGGAGGGATTTTTCAAAGAGGCCTATTTTTCTCAGAGTAATGTTGCATACAGACTGGAAATTGCTTCTTCTGTTGAATTGCATAATGAAAAATCAATCAGTTTAATGGTTGACAAACTTTGACATTCAAATAAAAATGTTGTTGGTATTTTCATAAAGACCTGTAGGCAAAACTAGATTCAGTGACTTAAATATATGCAATAGTGAATGTCTGCCAAAGCGTTGTACAAATGACTGTATAATGAGGCAGTAATAACTATAAGGAACGGAAGGAAAGCGAGCAGAGGCCAAATTTCTCAGTTTTTACAGATTATATAATTTCACAAAGCCTTTCAATGTAAAATGTTTCTACAGCATCCTTTCAATGACACATTCTGTTTAAAAGCAATTGCTCAAAATCATCAAAAACACAGTTATCTGAAACTGTTGCATAGTATCAAATGACAATGTTTAGTTTTTCTACTTGTTAAGTCCTCTACCCAGGCTGCATTTACTTCTTGACCACTTCTCATCTTACTGTACACTGTGCAAAAACTAGCTAAATAAAAAAGCCTTGTTCATAGTGGTTCAGTTATATTTTTCATGTGCCTGTGAGCTAAAAGGAGGATAAGAGAAGTCCTTCTATGAAGGAGAAAAAGAAGACAGCAAAAGGCTTGATAAGCTGCTGGGTTTGCATATGTGTTGGTTGTTCTGACTGTTTTGGGTTTTTTATTTTCTTTGATTCAGAGGGGAAAGAAATCCCAGTAAGGGAAGAGGACACCTTCGTTCCTTGTTCATTTCTGCTTTTAACGTGTGTTTGAACACAGTACTCGGAGGAAGAGCAAAGGGAGTGCTGAGCCATGCTACCAATTTCAGCCTTTAGGCACTGCCATCCTAGAGGCAGCAGGCTGGCTTAATAAATCCCGTTAGCCTCGCTTCTTGCTCAAGCGTTGTCCAGCTACGATCTTTTCAGTGTCACTTGGTCCAATATATTCATCCTTCCTCCTTTACTTCGCTCTTTCCTTGCCCCTATTCCTGCGTGCTTCTTGGCAATCTCCCTTCCCAGTCCTAGGAGCAACCGGATGATCTCTAGTTGTATGATGATGTCTCAAACTGGGAGGGGCACAAAAGATTGAATTAGAGAATTGGTGTCTTGGAGGTCCTGACATAACTGAAATTTAATACAACCGAAGTAGAATTCCTTTTACGAAAAAAATCTTTTCCACCCATACCCTTTGATTTCACAGCATGGCCGGCTGTTACTCACGCACTTGCTCATATGGATGGTGGTGTGTTTTGGCTGTGACCACGTGTTGGCTTGTTGGGGTGTCTGGTCACAGAGTTTTGAACACCTTGTTAATGTCAGTAGCAAGTTTTGCCTTGCTTTCCTCTTCTTAGTGCTGTTAACTACTTGAATCTTCTAAGCTTTGCACAACTTTCAACTCCCTTCCATTCCTATATGCTCTGGATGTTTTTGTTAATTCTTTTTACCATAATTACACGAGCTTGATCTAGTTTGCCCTTTTTTTCATTTTCCTTTTACACATTATCACAAGCTTTGCCTTTTAAAGCTGACTTATAAGTTTACTGATTTTTTTAGTATAATTATGTGTCTGAATTCAAGATGTTAACTAAACTAGATGTAACTTTTATTGCATTATCTAATGGGGAAAAAAATTTACTCCTTCTGTGCTGCATTCCAGCCCTCACAAAATAACGTAGCTGCTTTACAGCCACCTGCCCTCACTACTTCAGTTGTCGCCTGCCTCTTGTCTGTTTGACTTATTGTTATGTTGTGTTGAGCTTTTCAAGGTAGTGGCTGTGTCTCTTTGTATTTCAGTAATGTCTAGTAAACTTCACGGTGCTATATTAAATAATGTGCCAGGTGGCTCACATTATCACTGGTTAATTATGTGTTTTGCCACTTCTTTTTGTGAAGGAAATAATTATTTTCATTTTTGTTTCAGGAAGTTCAGGAGAGTATTCCCTTTCTATTCCATGGGATTAGTAATTATGCTTCTTTACCACCTTTATCATTCTTCTGATTTTTGTCTTGATATGATGACTGATTTTTAGTATCAAGTAAAAACAAATTGAAGAAGTTAATCGATTTCCTTACAGCCATAGAAAGAACAAATGGTAGAGCCCACATTAAAGCATTGTTCCCATTTTTTCCTTCTAGCTAAAGTAACTGATAAGTTACTCTACACCTTTTATTTCTGTAATAATTTGTGTGGTGATCTAGCATTTCTCTCTCAAGGAGAAGTTTGTAGTATGTTTTATTCAAGATCTTTGCATTACTGCTGCTGTTAATACCTAGATGGAAGCTGGTATGGTAAATGTCTGTTCCGAAGTGTAAAAAAAGATATTTTTTTTGTTTGTTTGTTTAAATATAACCAACTGTAGTATTTATTTCTACTGATGTATCTCACAAATATTTAATGATTTTTAGGGGGAAAATGTTACGCTGTGCTTACACTTTGGAAAAGCTGTGACAAGGACAGACATAAAGCCATGGCTCAAAGTCGTGTGTCGAATGTGCGAATAGGAACTGTTCTTTTGCAATAGGGTTCTGGAGCTTTTCAGCTCTGTTTTTTACACAGCATGTGATAGGATTGAGAGCTACTGAAAACAAGGTAAAGCCTGTTAGCAGTCCTAGTATCAATCATAAGTAAGGGAGCGTGTATATACTCGGGTAGTTCTTTCCCTATCGTAGACGTGAATGAAGTCTTAAGGCCATAGGGGTTTTGGTACTTAAAAGCTTAAACAATTACTTAGAAGAACACAAGTTTTTCTCAGTGTTTGCGAGATCTATGTTTCCTATTAACACTTTGCAGCATGAAAGGAGCATGCATGTTGCATTTAAAGAGCAAGACAATATTTGATATTTACTGTAAGATGAAAATGTGCATTAAAAACTCTCAAGGAAGATACAAAGTGATTGACATCCATGGAAGTAGTTTTTCTTTTGTGATTCTGGCATTTCATGCATTGTTTAATGTCATGCACAGCTATCTGAGGTATGTGTCAGTAAGTGATGCAGTATGACAGCTGCTCTTCACCATTCCATAGTGTCAGTTCATTCAGTAATAAGCTTCCACGTGTTTTTTTCTTTGCTGTCTCTTTCCTAACAGTTCAAAATAAAAACAGATAGTGAATACAATTGATACGGAATTCTCCCCAATGCCAAGGTCTTGAGCAAGCAGCCTGTTAATAAGTTATTAACGATAGGTCTTCTCTTCTTGGTGTGGTGCCTATAACGTATGTAAGTTCCTACGAACACATTGAGCATTCTTAACACTATCACATTATGTAGGCTTCAGCATGCAAGCACTGCCGTTCTGAACACTACTTAATTCTCTAGCCGACATTAACAATAATTTTAAAAATGTTTTTATTGTTGATAGGTAATACTGTATTCAGTACATATCTTTAGAATGGATGTGTGGATAGAAATGCTGGCTTCATATTCTGAAGTTTGCTTTTTTTTACTGGTGGTGTATAATTTGGAGTGTATATAACAAGCACAGGTGGAATTGAGTTTTGAGCTAAGCCCTCTTCTTACAGATGATCATTGTTACATGACTGGTTTTAGCAAAATAACATTAATTTTATGTCAAGAAATATGGCAAAATCATACATGCCTTACTGAAATCTCTTTACAAGTCTTTGTTATAATGGTGTATTTTTAAAATGATTGTATGCATTCTGAATCTCTTATGATTCTACCACTGTTGTAATCTTAAAAAAAAATACTTACAAGTTATTACTGATGTTAATTAGTATTGCACAGGCTTAGCTTTGATATATTTGGTTATTTTGCTAACCCTGTTAAGCAACAATTGCCAGTAATTAGCCTTTTTTATATATAATTAATATAGCTATAGTAAGCGCAGTATTATAATATGTAAAAACCATATAATACAAGATTTTTTTCCAAAGTTTAAATTTAGAATTAGATGCCTGACTTCAGTCAGAGAAGAAGCTGGTATCAAATGCTTGCTTCTGCCTTTGAAAACTTACCCCTAAAACTATTCTGGGAAATGAAGTGATATGTATAGTATATATTCTTGCTTTTTTTAGTTGGCTCAGAGCTGCTCAGTTGCAGTAGATGTGCTACTGCAGACAGCTGTTGGAAAAAATCTTTTAGGTCTAATGGTAGAGGCCTGTGATTTTTGAGCCAGAAGGACTGAATTCTGTCACTTTACAGCTCTGAAGTTCTATGTATCTTAATTTTCAGACTCCTATATCTTTGAAGTTGTAGGTGGTACAGATTTGGCTTAGGTCATTCTTTAAAAATGTCTTTTATCCTAAACTATAAGGGAACCAATATCCACAGAATATGAAAATGCCAATCAAAAAGGCTTAACTTCTTAAACATGTTGATATGTGTGGTTATATAATTTACACTAAATACCAGGCACTGGATGAGATCCTTAATAAACTAAGAAATAAGAGTGATACTGCTGATCCAGAAAATGAGTCTGTTACATTAAAGTTGTGTGAAAGATTACAGAACTGAGGTCTGCTGTTGGCTTGAAATTCATAAAATGCCCAATACTCCAACAAATAATTAGTGAATATTTCAGATGTTAGATGAGTATTTAACATTTATTTCTCCTTACAGTGATGTAGTTCTATGTGTACTCGGTAATGTCAGACTTATTATTTATGTGAAAAATTAGTTGTAGTGGGCTTTTTGCATACCACTATCTTTTTTGTTCCTTGCCAAAATGTAAACTTACCGTTTAAAAGCAGTCTCACAGAGTAATTACAGTGAAAAGGAAGACTGGGAAATACTGAATTACATGATGACAAAGAAAGTGGGGTTTAGAGTCTGTTTATCTCCTGCTGAAATAAAGTAGGAGTTGCATCAAGTAGAGTTCTTCAGTTTCTAAATGAGTTCATTAGGTACTGTATCATTTGATTTTCATATGAAAAAAGAGATCCTGATTACATTTTCAGTCTAGTGGGCTCTTAGGTGAAGCTTGCCTGTAAAAAATTTTATTTAAACATACTTCAGCACCAGAAAACTCAGAGACTTGTCAGGGAAGAAATCTAGCTTAAAAACACTTCTGGAACTCCGTACAAGAAGATACATTTAGCCCTTTGTGTCTGAGTTAAAGTGAACAGGTTCAGAACTGTTAGGTTTTTCTAAACTCAGCTTCGATTTTGGCAAGCCATCCTAGATTGCCTTGTAGGTAGTGTTGAAGTTGGAGCTTCATTGCTAAATAACCATCAGCACACTAGTATGTGGATACGTTGCAAGTAATTAAAACTGAAGCAACAAAACTTTCTCGCTTCTTCCTGACTAAGGCATGCTTTCTCAGCAGTAGAACTAAAACAGTTTGCTAACCTCCAGCACTTGTGTCAGCAGCAAAATTGAAAGTATTTTTTGTCACCTGCACTGCTGTCAGCAGAAAAAAAAAAAAAGTAAGTAGAGGAACATAATTTCAGCACTAACATAAGTATCAGAATGATTTACCTGTCTGTTCTGCTTCACTTTCATCTCGGCTTTCAGGGCTTCATTCATCAATCTTTTATTTACACACGCATATCTCATTTTTACACAATTTCTTTCTCCCTGACCAGATGGCTGCGTTGTCTGCTCGGTGTTCATCAAAGAGAATGAGAAAATACACGGATGCGTAGTGTCATCTGGGTAGGATTTGGCTAACTCTTATTTTTCAGCAGCAATTTTGTAAGTATTCAGATAATGAAAAAGAACACTTAGACATCTCAGAAAAATACCACAAAATTCTCAAACTTAAATGTATTACTTATTTTTGTCTATATGAAAATATTATCCATCAGTCTATGCACCAGGTTTGTTTCATTGCACACAGCTCTTTAAATGGCAGTAATTTATAGTAGGATTAATATAAAACTGAAAGCTGATCAAAAAAACCAAAGGTACATCTTAAATAAAATGAAGGATTATTTTAATACCGTTTTTTTTTGAAAAAGCTAATATTTGAATAGCATATACAAGTGCTGTAGTAGTTCAATTTATATTTCATCTATTGTACCCCTTTTCTCTGTATATAGTTGTTTTTAGAATAAGCTTAGTGAGTTTGCTTCCAGTGAGCTGTTCTTTAAAATGCTTTCAAATCTTTAACTTTTTGCAAAATTGTTCTTGCCTAATTTCACATAACCTGTCCTGTCTGCAGTATTTCTAACATTTTTTTTGTTGCATTCTTAGCTTCTTAAGTGCTGTTCACATACAAACTTAGCCTATGGAATTTAGCTTTAGTGATGCATTCATTTTTGCACCTTGCTTAGAATTTAATCTATACACAGTAGAAATAAATATTAGTAATTATATATCAATTTGCTGAGTCCCATAATTGTAAATTAGATATTTTCCAAGTGTTTATTTGCTCTTCTTTTACCAGACTCTTTCTACTTCTTGTTTGATAGTAGATTTTGTGATCAGTTTTGCATTACTTACAGACTGAGTAACTCGAATAATCCTAGGCAAAGAATAGAAAAGAAAAAGTTTGTAGGGAATTCCATTCCACTCCTTTTGACAGTCAGCTTTGTATTATGGATGACAAGTATCATTAGATGAATTTTTTATCATTCTTCAAGATTAATGTTCATAAAGTTATTTGTACAGATGTAATACCTGTTTTAGATGGAATTTGTTGGCTTTGCTAGAACACAACAAGTTATCAGAGTATTACGAATAGAAAACATGTAAAATGGATTTAAATCAGCTAAGAGACCTCACAAAGAAGGTAATAATGGGAAATAGTCTTTGAAAGGCAGTATTTCTGGCAGGGTGGAAAAGTGTTATATTCTTCAATATTCTTATCAATAATGTAACATGAATATTGTACTACCACTCCGAACATTTGCTACTGACAAAATGATTATGGCTTAATAAGCATTGACAAGGACAGAGCCATTATGCATAGTAATACAGCTTGTAATGGCAAGCATTGGCCATTATAATAAACTACGTGTTAATGTAGCTGTGGTCAAATGTATTCTTGTAGAACAGGGAAAATAGGTTATAACTACAGAATGGACACTGTGGCCAGGAAGGAAGTGACTTTGAAAAGGCTTTAAAAATAATGGTAGTAAATGACTCAACAGAAACTCCCAGCAAATACATAATATCCTACGTAATATAGGATACATTTGATAATAATTTTAAAATTACTTTGTGTACTGCTGAGGGTAGTATGTTTTCACTTTTGATTCTACAGTGTGTTCTCATTAATTCTAGTATTTAAATTGTAAACAATGTTGAAGAACTTACAGAACGTAGAGAAGAGCTTCAAATGTGAGTCAGGCCAGAGAAAAACCTGTAAGTTAGAGACTTCAAGGTTGGCTTGCTGAGCTACTGAAAAAGAATTTAATAGGATAACTGTTAGCGTACAAATAACTTCATTGGATCGAGGTTTGTGTACTAAAGTCTCTTTAACGCAAACGCAGCCAGGACTAGAACCTCAAGCAAAGTAAATTCATAATTGAAAACTGTGAAACAAGCAACCAGAGAAAGTGATGGCTTTTCTTTCTCAAAAAGTCTTCAGACAAAGTCTGAATTGTCTCACTGTAAAGTACGTGAGCCCATACAAGGCGTATAACAAATTGCTAGAATTAAAGACTGAAATTCTGTGTCTGCGACACGGAAATCAGAAATGCTCATTTAAAGTATATTTCTCCCCTTAAAGTTAAAAATATGTGGTAATTTCTGAATGTTACTGCTCTGATTACAGAGATGTGTTTTAATTTATTGGTTAATTTACTGAGCAGGTATGCTGAAAAATGGGTGGAGAGAAATAGCACCTCAAAACAGCAGTCTCTCAGGAGAAATTGGAGGAGTTGAAGTAAAAATCCCCCAACTATTTGCTGTGGTTATTTAATCTCTTTTACAACAACCTACAAAACTGTTTTTACTTAGACTGAAAAAGAGCTGATGGACATAAAAGAGTGCAAGAAACTGAGCTGAATTGAAAAAGATTTTCTGTTAAATAAGAAACAGCAGTCACTGAAGTGAAGCTGAACTGAAACATCGCCCTCTCCTCTCCTTTTATGCTTTCTGCTGAGATTGCCTTAAGACTCAAGCTCTGCTTAAACTTGAATGTAAGAAAAATAGGCATTTAGATCATTTATTTTAATATTTTTAGAAGTTTTCTATCTACTGCTAAAGATGGCTTTTGGCTCTGAGGACTATTACGTCACTTTATACCACTTAATACATATTTCCAGAGGAAAAAACTTCAAATGCTGAAATGTAGTCAGACTTGAAGGTGGATACATACAGAACTATCGCTCAGGCTGAAACTTAGAGAGAAATACGAAGTTCTCTGAATATGAAACGTCAGGGATTAGAGATTGCAGTTGACAGGGTCATAGTTAATCCATTTTGTTTTGAAATTCTCCGTACTATCTTTTGGTCTTTTTGACTGAAAACATAATGCTATTACCCAAGATGCTTAGTTTGTCTGTGCAAGCACTTCAAAGTTCAAAATTCAAGAAAAACAATGACAGCAGCTCTAGTTGTAAATAGTCACAAGATCTGTCTGTGACATTTATTTTAACTGCATCTATTATTTCACATTATTTCCATGGAAGGAATGCTAAAAATTAAATCTGTTTAAAAAACCCCAAACCACTAATTTTTGGTAATCGGTGCTGGGACAATGAGTTTTTCTTTCCTATTTCTGCTAGAACTGGATAGTAGTTGCAATACGTAAATTTTCGCATAAAGGTATAAGAATTTTAAACATTTTAACAGGCTCTTTCTACCAGTAGAGTTGTAGTAGGCTACTTCAGAGTCCCTCTTTCTCCACTGTATGTGGAGAACACTGCCATCTGGAGAGAAAAGGAAGAGAGCTGTGTTACACTTTACGGCAGCAAACAACTGAAAATTCAGAGTTCAGAAGCACAAAGTGACATGACACATTTTCTTAGAGCAATCTAATAGGCTGTGAGGACAGCAGGACATCACTTACACAAGAGCAGGACAACTGTGATTTTGTTGATGGAGTGTCCTCAGCAGGGCATCTCAGGGATCATGAATGGTCCATGCTAACAATAACTATCTTTCTGAGGCTGTGAACTGCCCTGAAAATGAATATGAGCCCTTGCAGCATAGAAATGAGGAACTTCAATTTCTGCTGAATCATTTTTCTACGTCTTGGAAGAGAATAGCCATGATAGATGCAATGCAGTGAAAGAACAGGAGCTTCTGAAGTTCCATGCATATCAACAAGTTCCAAAACTGCTATCCCTCCATCTTTATTATGATATAAAAGCTATCAAAATCCAAATACTTCCTCTCCCACTTCCTTTCAACATTATGGAGCTTAATATCTAGCATAGTTTGTTAGTTTGATAGTATTCTTATAATACTGTTGTTAGTACACATCTGTGGGATGATGCACGCTTGCAAACCTCATAAATAGGGCTGATATCCCCATTTGAGAGGACAGAAAACTCAACAAGGAGGCCGTGACCTGCCCAAAATCACACGAGATTTAGGTATCTTAGGTATCAGAGGCTAGCTTAGTTCACAGATTTATTGCTGCATAGCCCATCAAATCAAGAGTTTTCAACTTATGGAAAAAACACTTGAAGTAAAACTGAATGTGGGAGGGAAAACAACATTAGGTAAACTTCCAGGTTGGTAGTTGTAACTCAGTTCTAACCATCAAGACAGAGGTCGATATTTCTTTGAAAATGTCAACTCAGTGTTGCCTCTATGCCCAATGGACACTCAGAAGTGTAAAACTTAGAAAACAAAAAACAAAGACACCATTCTGCTAACATAAGGCCTTACGAGTTATGGAGTTCACATCTTGGCTCAGAAACACCATTACTTCCAAAAGCATTTTGGAAAACCAGAAAAGTTGTAAGAAGATAGTGAAATAATGGGCAGGTTCCTTACAAAGATAGACTGAACAGACCAGAACTCTGCAGCTTGCAAAAGAAATGCACGCAGGGAGATCTGGCAGAATGCCTGCAGCATCATGAACGGTTTGGAGAAAATGTTTAGAAAGCAGTTTCTAGTTATTTTTCATAACACAAGAAGTAGCAATGTTACAAGGGATTACCAGCCATGAAAGAGGTAATATCTCTAGGTGTGGAGTGAGGTGGGGGAGAGTCCCCGTTGTTTTTTTGGTTTTTTTTTTTTCTTTTTTCTTCCAGAAAAGTAGTGGCTATTCATTGGTCAGAGAGGTGGAATAATTTTAAGAATCTGCTCAGGAGAATGTGAGTAGATGAACAGTTTAAAGCTATTTCTAGTTCTTTCATTCTGTCTTTAAGATAATGGTAGAATTTTAAAGCTGTTTAGCAGTGTAGGTACATTTTTTTCCTTCTTCACCGAGTGCTAAGAATGTTAGTGCATTGAATCTTGATCACAAACCCAGATTCTGTATTTCTTACCTAAGGGGTTTTTTTAGAAGCTTTCACTTAATTTACAAACGGCGTTTCCTAAGCCTTTTAGGTTAGTTCTTAGGACATACGTCATTTAGAAATTATAGCTAGCTAATCATTATGTTTTCTTCTACTTTTCAATTTTCTTTGACAGCTACAGTATCCTTAACTACTAATTCAGAGAAATGAAAAAATCAGACCACAAGAATGTTTATTTGCTGTAAGTACCTGCTAACTGTTAATCTCTGCTAGCGTACAGTAATATAATAAATTTTGTATGGATATCCTGATTACCACCATGTGATTATCAGACAAATTACTTATGATCAGTGCTCTTCCAGAGGACTCAAACACAGTGCTACTATTACTGTATTAAACTAAGCAATGAAATTATTTGTTCTGGGATTCAGTTGTCAAATGCCGAAGAAGTCACTTTTCCTTCATGAGTGACATACAGCCTTCCATGTAAGCAAAAGCTCATAGTGTGTTCCTGGAATTCTTAAGCTCTTTAGTCACTATAGGATTAGAGTGATTTCTCAGTGAAGCTTTTGATTTAGTGACATCTACACAGAAGTTTAAAACTTTGTTTTGGTTCAGATCTCTGTCTTTTTTAACATATATGTGAGTTGATGAAGGAATACTGAAAGCTGTGGTTTATAAAAAGGTGGAATGTGTCTGTGTTTTGAAACTGCCATGTATTAGGCATAAGGACTGCTGACAGGCTGTGATGGAAATGTGGTATATCAAGTTATAAGCTAACTTACTCTACCCGAACTTCTTTGACCTTAAAGGTAACTCTAAAAGAGAACATGTTTTCTGATTTTACCTTAAAAGTAAAATAAATAATTTTGTGTTAGGCAGAGCATTATGAGACAACTTTGCGGGGCAGAATGAAAAGAAGCTAGAAATAGGGAGGGGAGAATGTGCAATGATATAGACACTACTTTTTTGGAAAAAAACAAAACAAAAAACCCCAACAACCGAACAAAAAAATCCACTGAGGAGACAAATTGCTAGTAGATTACCATTGTCACTCTTGATTATGTGAGTCTTTTGTGTATTGTAGTATCCTGTTGTCAGTCACAGCTGGTATCAGATGCTTCCATACTGAAATCTGCAGAGGTGCTTTTTTGGATTTTCTTAAATACTTTTAAGACACATTATTTTTAGCATCAAGGTTTACATGCACAGCTTCTCTGAGAGTCTTAGCCGGGGAGCTGCAATTTCTCTGAGCTACCAAGATGCTGATCACCCAGAGCAGGATTTGTGTGGAGACAGCATTTCAGAGAAACACTTTTTATTAAGACAGTACATGTTTTTTGTTAAAAGTATATCTTATAATCATCTTCTAACAAAAAATTTATATTGAAGAGATGCAGGGTTTTTGGTTTGGGGAAAAATCCTTCCTAAAATTAATTGGTACAATTGCAGATGGTAGCAGTTTTTATAGAGATGTATAGTTCCATGTTAGTATCAGTAAGATCCTTGTTTCTTGTGATATCTGTTGGCAATGCATTTCACAGATTAATTATAGTTTAGTTTTGTTTAAGAAGAGTGGGGGGTTTTAGCTTTAAATATACTTCCTTTCAATTTTCTGCCTCTGTTATGCGAGTAAACAGAAGCACTTAATTTACTTTCTTAAATGTTTGCTATTTTATCTCTTGATCGTATCTTCTCTTACTCATCTCGGCTTTAAAGAAAAAAGTCCTGTTTTTCGCTCTCATATTTTTTTCATAGCTTTGATCATTTTTGTTGCTCTTCTCTAGAGCCCTTTGGTCTGATCTGTACACTTTTTTTTTTGAGCGTGACCAGAACTGAAGACAATAATTGAGGGAGGAAGTTGTTTTACTCATTTATAAGATAGACTCACGATAACATACCTTCAGCTAGCAAAATAAACTTACTTGACTGCAGAAAAAAATCTTTTAAAATTCCTGAGACTGCTTAGTAAGCACTCAATTTACTATTCTTGGTAGATTTGTAATACTGAGTTTGCCCAAACGTCACCCTTAGACTTCTTTTTTCTTTGCTGTTCAATATCTGTTTAGGTTAGGATTTTCCAAGGATTTAAAGGATTTTATGGTACCTTTCTCCCATTGAATGTCAAACTCTATTAGACTCCTTTGAATAGCCAATTCTTATTTTCCTACTATGTATCTATTTATGTTTAGAGAGCTCTTTAGACCTGAAAGAAATAATGGAAACAACTGTTTCTTTTAAGGATTCTTTCACAATTTGCACTCCTACTTATATGTATGGATGGATATGTATTTTAACTCCAATCCATTGCTTTTAAATGGAAGAATTTCTTTTAATTTAAGTATTGAAGATATTGAGTATTGAAGCACTGAACTTAAGTGTGCAAGCATGGTATGATGTCTGGCAGAATTAGCTAAAACCTCCATGTGAATACAGAAAATTTTTCATGCTTACTCATTTTTTAAATTATGACCTACAAACAATTTTTGTAATTCTTATTCAGGTAAGTGTCATGAAAGTATACTTAGATTTTCCTGTTGTGTTTTATACTGCTTTATATGTCTCATTTTCTCCCTTGTCAAAGGAAGATACAAGCTGCTCTATCTCTAGAAAAGAACTCCCTTCTTTTCCTTTTCTTGTTCATTAAAAAATCAGATTACTTGGTAATGCTGATGATCACTGTTTTTTCTCATCTGGATAAGAAATAAGTATGAAATTTCCAAAAATATTGTGTCCAAGTGACCTGGTAAAGGAAAAAAAGGATTTCTGATTAAAAACCAAGACCAGTTAGGTATGGAAGACTGCATCTAATTTATGCATGCAGTTGCCATGACTATGTATGCGCATTGGATAATTGCTAGCACAAATGACTGCTGGCATTTGCACACACATTTATCCAATTAGTATGTGCAATCAAAGTAATTTCATGCACAAATTAGCTGCACAATTGTGCATGCCTTCTGCATGTGTAATTGTATGCCTAATTGGTCTGAAAGTCTTGTTCACAATGTGTGTCTTGATTTTATTGCAATATAACATAAAACACAATGAGTTTTATTTGCAGAAATGCAAATTTTTCCTAAAGTTAGCGTTTAGAAATAACTCCAATCTCTTTTTACTAGTTTTCACAAAATAAACATTTCTCTGTGTGCTACCTATAGGCAATGTGAGCTTGCATTCTGTAAATTAAATGACAGTTGAAAATTTAACTTGCCTTGAGTTTTTAATAATTATAGCCTTAATAAATCCTACAAATTATTCTATCCTATATGTAGAAATAAGGCCACAAAATTGCACCATTTTTGTTCCTTATATACTACATGTAAGATTAAAAAATAATACTTTATTATGAATGCTTGCCTGCAAAAGATGTTAAGAATATTGCCACAGTTTTATATTAAAAGAAAATGTATTAAGCACTATATTTAGTTCATATATGCATGAAAGCCATATAGAAAAATGTTGTTCTTGGAATCAGGAACATTATAATTTTGTTTGATGTAATTATTCCACATTTGATCATATGCCTGAGCCAGGGCTTCTTTAAAAGTGAGTTTATTTGCTTTATAATCATATTTACGGGAATAAATTCTTAAAATCTTGATTATAACAAGGAAATTGAAAAGCTTAAGAAGGAAGCCCTAGTTTCTTTAAAAATACCATCAAAACAGTAAATTTTGACCAGGCTGTGTAAAGTAATCAGCTACCATAGAGAAAATTCCTGAACATCTGTAACATATCTATTTTTTTATTATCTATTATTCATATAATTGCAAAAAATATTTCAAATAAGGTGATAGAGTATTTTCTGTGTTTTCTCATCTTGCATCCAGTGAGAGGTAGGCATAGGAAAAGAGATTATAGATCGTGGCTTGGAAAGTGTTAAAAAAATAGCAACAGAGATATCATCTGCCTTTGAATTTCCCTGGATTATTTTTGAAATGTTTTCCTTGGTCTACAGTCCTAGAAGTTGTTTTTCAAAACTAACCCACACATGAAAGAAAGGTAGAATAAGGGAGGAGTGTATATACTTGCTTTTCCAAAAAGAGGAGCTCTTAGTTAAGCATACGGTATCAAGGAGAGGTAATAGGTCATCAGGCACTTACTGGCAGATAAGGTAAGCGGACAGTAATCTTCAGGGCTTTCCAATATGAAAGAGCTTTTCTTATCTGCCTTTGTTGTGCCCTAACCTTAAGGCCATTCTGGCAATAAAAGTGTAGAGAGAGGTTTCTTGCTATTTTGTTAAAAGACACTGTTTATTCCACTCTCATTGTTCAGTGTGATTCTGATTGTGTGGCACAATTTCTGAACCATTCTGCAGGTGGCCAGTCTGCCAAGGCAGCATGAGCAGCGTGCAGTAAATCAGCCACCTCTTGGAGAAGGACAGAATCCAGTTGTTGACTAAACCAGTGTAGCTATGGAAAGAGCAAAGCTGGCCAGATGGAGACCCCTCAGGTGGCTCCAGTAGCCGATCTCCTGGCTACTTAACTACGAGATGGGACATCCACAGGACACCCTAGATGTAACAGAGAACTTTCCACAACATTGTCTTTGGCTGTGCTTTAATGTGAGGCTATTCGGGTATCCCCCTTCAGCATTTGGACCAACAGGTTAGTTATCTTTTCCTGCTTCCAGTGTAGCTGAGCTAGTGATGTGAGTGCTGATGGCTATCAACCTGGCATTTTCAGATTCAAATCCCAATAAGGATGCTTTGTTTGAAGGCATTTATTTGTGCTTTTGTTTTTAGTGAAATGAAAGAAGTAATAAAAATAATCCAACATATTAGAAAGCTAAAATGCACAGTTCATCATTTGTTGTTTTGGAAAGGTTTGTATAAGCATTGTTTATTTTCTGGTGTTAATGCACAACGTGTAAAGGTAAGACTCTTGTAGCAGGGGCCCTCTTCAGTTAGTGTGCAGGTAACTAGTTTTCAGAGAGTGACAGACATTTAAGATGTGAGTTTGCTGCCTGTTGAGAACAGTCCTGTATTTACACNCCCCCCCCCCCCCCCCCTCCAAAAAAAAAAAGCAAACACCAACAACCCCAGAGAACTGGAAGTAAATTTGCTCATGTCCTCTCCTTGTAACAGACTTTCCATAGGGTACCCAGCAAATGTGTCAATCTTGGCTGGTTGTCATCTAGAAAAAGAACAGTTCAGTTAGGGGTCCTTTGAGATGCACAGTACTAGATTTTTTTATGGCTGCAAATGAATTAAGTTGTGAATACTTGCTTCTCTTGGAAGAGAGGTGTACGTAAACGTGACTCCCAGTCCCACTTTTCTAGCAATTCATTGTGTTTTGGGGTTGTCTATTTATTTGTCAAATGTAATTTTACGTTCTGGGAGAACTGGGCATATAGGGTAATTAGTACTTACAAGAAAACTGTTAGCAATAAATTCCAAATAAAAGACCTCAAGGAAATGGGTGCTTCCGTACTCAGGTTTTGCATGGAGTAAATAAAGTAGGGAATTTCACACAGAATTATAAAGACTGAGAGAAATACTGAATATTTATCTGAGTGAGCATGCTTTGTCTTCTGCACTAAATAAGGGGGAAACAGTATATGGTCATATAATTAAATATGGAATGATGAAGTGTACAGACAAAGTTTAATTAGTGTTGCTGGTACAGTATTATTCTGCTGATTAGTTTTTCTTTTTGAATAACTGATAATCTTAAGAAAAATAAAATGAACATTACTGTCTGTCTGTTCAGGGGTTTTCCCCATACTTATGAAGAAAAGGAGGGGGGCAGGAAAGTGACTGAACATCTGGGGTGAGGGAGGACTGTCTGGGCACAGCTGGTCAAATTTTGTGAAGATTTGTAAGTATACTCTCACACCTTTGGATGATCTCTGGTCCTTAGTTGGTCTCATGGCTCTATATAGTCTTAACTTACCTATTCCAACTCCTGGCTCCGTTTTGTATGCTCTTTTTCAATGAATGGAGAAACTGGCTGCTCATGGCCTCAACAGGTGGACTCTTCACTGGGTAAAAAACTGGCTGAATGGCCGTGCCCAGAGAGTGGTGGTGAATGGAGTTAAATCCAGTTGGTCTCCAGTCACCAGTGGTGTCCCCCAGGGCTCGGTGTTGGGGCCAGTTCTCTTTAATATCTTGATCAATGATATGGACGAGGGGATCAAGTTTGCAGATGACACTAAGCTAGGCGGGCGTGTTGATCTGCTTGAAGGTAGGATGGTTCTGCAGAGGGATCTGGATAGGCTGGACCGATGGGCCGAGGCCAGTGGTATGAGGTTCAACAAGGCCAAGTGCTGGGTCCTGCACTTGGGTCACAACAACCCCATGTAGCGCTACAGGCTTGGGGCGGAGTGGCTGGAAAGCTGCCTGGCAGAAGAGGACCTGGGGGTGTTGGTGGATGGCCAGCTGAATATGAGCTGGCAGTGTGCCCAGGTGGCCAAGAAGGCCAATGGCATCCTGGCCTGTATCAGGAATAATGTGGTGAGCAGGACTAGGGAGGTGATCATCCCCCTGTACTCAGCACTGGTGAGGCCCCACCTCAAATACTGTGTTCAGTTTTGGGCCCTCACTACAAGAAGGACATTGAGCTGTTGGAGCGTGTCCAGAGAAGGGCTACAAAGCTGGTGAGGGATCTGGAGGACAAGTCTTATGAGGAACAACTGAGGGAACTGGGGTTGTTTAGCCTGGAGAAGAGGAGGCTGAGGGGAGACCCTTACCACTCTCTACAACTACCTGAAAGGAGGTTGTAGAGAGGTGGGGGCTGACCTCTTCTCCGTGATGACAAGTGATACGATGAGAGGAAATGGGTTCAAGTTATGTCAGACAAGGTTTAGATTAGATATTAGGAAAAATTTTTTCACTGAAAGGGTTATTAAAGATTGGAATAGGCTGCCCAGGGACGTGGTGGATTCACCATCCCTGGAGGTGTTTAAAAACAGGGTAGCTGTGGTACTTGGGGACATGGTTTAGAAGTGGTTTTGTCAGGGTAGGTTAATGGTTGGACTTGATGATCCTAAAGGTCCCTTCCAACCTCAGCAATTCTATGATTCTATGAATTAGTGCTGCTGTTTGTTCTTATATTTAATAGTTGTGTATTACCAAAAAAGCAGGCAATCTCCTGCTGTTCTGCTTCTGCTGCTCTCCCAAGCCCTGCAGCGGTGGAAGGAATCTGTGTGGTGGATGGAAGGAAACCCTGCGGCGGGTGGATGGAATCCCTGCGGTGGATGAAATCCCTGATGGATGGAATCCCTGCGGTGGAAGGAAGGAATCCCTGCGGACGCTGCTCGCACTGACACCTGCTGGGAAGGGGCCGGGGTGCCTGGGCTGCACCGAGCTCCGGGCAGCGCTCTGCTCAGCTTTCGGGAGCCTTGCTCAAAATGTACTGCCTTGCTCAAAAATACATGCCAGAAGCATCGCCGAATCCGAATTCGCTTGAATTACCAGTTGTGTTGGCAGTGTATGTATGCACAAGAACTACAACGCAGTGCATGAGTGATGTTTTGGAGGGAATTGTAAGAAAAAGCACAAATTTCAGTGTGACCTAAGTTAAAAACACACAGCAACAGAAAATCTAACTCCCTGTAAACTAAGGTTAAACAGTATGCAACAGATTTATCACTGTCTTCTATACCACTCATTATGTCTTTTAATATTATTTTCTGTGTTTACTTTCATTTACTTTTGTGTGTTAAAGTGATGACAATTCAGCACAACCTACAAGTGGTACATGAAAAATATTTCAGTAGGTAGAGGATGAAGAACTTAATTTTACACTGAAATTTGTGACTGTTTGCTTTTATGGTTGGTTTGGGATTTTTTAAAGGCAAAAGTAAATGAGTAAAAAATTGTAGTATTTTGGGCTTTGTTGAGCTTTTAAGTGAATTAGATGTATTATACCAAAAATGGTTTAGATGTTGTTTGGCTGGCCATTGTAGATATGCTGTTTTGGTTTGGTTTTTTTCTGTAACAGTGTTTCAAATTAATTTGCAATGGTTTAGATAACTCATTGAAAGAGCGAGCATAGATTAGACTAAAGTTTCCCTTTGATATTCATAGATAAGATAAATGAAAAACATTCAGTGCGTATGTACCTACCACTTGCAGAAATAACTATGAACATCTGATGATGAAATTAGTTCCGTAGTCTAACTGAAGGAACATAAATGGATTTTTGGAACAAAATTAACAAAACATTAGGTCACATAATATCAAAAAAGTCTCTCTGTTGCATTATGGACCACAAGTAGTGAGTTCATTGTACAAGTGTACCCTCTATAATAACACCATGGAAAAGCTTAGCAAACAGAAATCCTTGATGCAGTTCTTGAAATGAAGTAATTTAAGGGTAACAGAGTAACTGGTTCGACCAGACACAAAGAATATTGAAAATAACTCTCTATCTAACTTTTTAAATAGTAAATAATAGATTCAAAAGGCTAGCTAGTGGCACGAGAAGATAACTGAGAGGAAAATTTTAGTTTTATTCTTTAATAAGAATTGTCTGGAATGTCTAAAATATGAGCAAGGAACTCTGCATTATGAAAAAGCAATGATTATTATGTAGCTGTGCTATCAAAGCAAGAAAATTAAGCCACTGAGTTGCACATCTCTTTTTTCCCTCTGCACACAGCTGCACAGACCGTAAGACTTGCTGTGCCGCTCCCACCACCTGAGATGCTCAGTATCCCCTTGCCTAGTACTCTCCATCCCAAATATGAAACCCACTCCTCCCTGTGCTCTTTGTGTACCTCACAAACTAAAGCTAAAGTACCAGGAATTCAAAGGACTTTTATATGTTAGAGTCTCTTTGCTTCCTGATGAACAGATCTCTATATACCGCACTTACAAAGTAAAGAGCCAAAAATTAGCAGGCAGGTATTGCAGTTTACGTTTTAACTTCTTATGGACCACATCTTGATTATAAATTATTATCATTCTGTAATGCCACTGCTTACAACATTTCGTTAAAATTTAATTGCTGAAGTTCTGTTCTCATTCACTTAAAAAAACCAAAACAAAACAAAAAAAACCCACCACAACAAAAAGCCAACAACCAAAAAACCACCAAAAAAACCCCAACCAAACAAAAAAACCCGAAACATGTAAAGCAGGAATCCTTTCAGTTATCCAGAGATGAAGTTTTGCTTATTTGGAGCAGAAAATTAGGACGAGAGCTGCCTATATCACTGCTGATTGTGTTTCTTTAAATGAGTCATCTCCTATTCCGGAAGGTACACAGCAAAACCTATTTCTTTTTGCGTGGTTTTTAACATAGTTTTGGGAACACAGCACAGCAAAAGCCAGCTGGCTTGCACTTGTAGGACTATGCTTTCATTTAACCAAAATCTGTTCTGTTGTAATCCACTAGTTAGCAGAATAACTTGGTGATCGGAGCTACTGCAACTGATGAAAGTGTGAGTTGCCTCTGGGCATATTGGATAAAAACCTCATTTAAAAAAAAAAAAAAAAGGACCCTGCATATGTATCACTTACGCATTTTCAAACCTGTTGTTTGACAGACAGTGATATCACATGCTATCCTAAATAAGAAAATTGCATTTATCTTAACTCATGCACAGGATTTTACTTTGAAGATTGTGATTTCAAAATGAAATAACTTCTAAACATTTAAGGCCTAACCATAATGTCTTAAAAAAGAGAAAACTCACACTGATACCAAAGAATGGTTTTGTTGCAAGTAGATACTGGAGGTTTTGTTAGGGTACATAACAAGTGCGGGGGCGGAGCAGACCCTTACTTTTGGTATTTATAAAATATTTGTTTTCTCGTATTTGAATTGTAAGATAAAATGTAATCTCAAATGTGAAAAATTGTAAGGTACATCATAGTAATTTCAGGAAAGACTAGTCATTAATTTGTACCTTAAGTGTTGATTAATTTCTTATAGTTTTGCCTTTTATTGCATGAACTTATTGTTGATTCCTTTTAGAAAAGCAGATACAATGTTCGGGGACTGTCACAGTTAGGCCTGACAAAACATGGGTATAGACAAGCAAAATAAAATTCAAACTGATCTCAAATTTCATTTGGAAAAGACATCCAAAGTGTGTGGATGTTTTATTCAGATTTTATTTTAAATTATTTTTTGTGGTGAATTTCTGATCCAGCTGAATCAACGGGCAAATTTCCTGTACACTTAGAATCACTGAGAATGTATTTCTTGAGCTGAACTCAGAAACGTCATTGTGCCACTGTAGCTGCTTAAGGTGTGTCCATGTGTTGAACACTGTGATTCTGGTCACCTCAGCTTAAGAAAGATGTAGTGGGACCAGAAAAGAGCCAGAGAATGATACGGACCAACAGCGGTACAAACGGCTCTGTGTAAGCAGAGCCTGAATGGCTGAGGATTGCTCAGCCTGGGAGAGAGGACAGAAGGGGGATACGATAATGGTCGACGTAATGAAGAAGGGATTGAAAGTAAATGCAGGATGATTATTCACTATTTCACTTAAAAAAAAGCAGGTAATTATTAGCGTGATGCTTTAGAACAAGTAAAAGGAAGTACTTTTTCATGAACAGTAGAACTTTTAGCACAGAGTGATTAAGGTCAAAAGGATAAAAAGAACCAAAAGAGATTGGGAAAATTAATGAAGCCAGGGTTGTTCAGTTACTGTTAAATACAACGGTCTAGATGAAATCTTGATCCCGGACTCCTGGTTATTAGAAGCTAGAGCAGAGTACCTGAGGAAGGACCGCACTGTGTAACCTGTTCCATATACTCCTTCCCTAGGGATTTGCTGCCAGGCGTTACAAAGACAGGATACTCAGATAGATGCAGTGTGGCAGTTCTCTGATGCCCTTATTTGGTTGATTTACACTAGTTCCTGGAGCTTAATTCTTGGAGCTTGGCATATAGCATTCATGGGCTTGGGATACAGATGGCTGGCTGACTTCTACAGTCCAAAGCCTTAAACATAGACATGGTCAGAATAGAAATAAGTGCGGGTTTTTTTATTACCTAAGAAAATTGGAACAATCTATTGCTGAAGTACTAATACAAGCCAAACACTAACTGTTTCACCTGGGAGTCTCATGCACAGATTACGTTGTGTTGCTAGATCGATTCTATGCAAACACAGGTGACAGTATGCCCTTCAGTATGCCTTTTGGCTGTTTTCCTCCTTTCTCAGATTATATTCTTCCCTTTGAATATGGTTTACAATCCACTCTCTTTTTTTTTGCTGAGCTGGAAGTCAGGATACTTAGTGTGTTTTTTGTTGTTTTTTTTATTTATTTTTTATTTTTTTAAAAAGCATCACATGAAAAATATACAGTGTTTTCCTTATCTTGCATGTTATTTCTAATTTCAGCTTTGGATCTAAAACTACTTAAGCAACATTATTTTTTTTTTTACAAAAAGGAACAGTAGAGGGAGGTGTTCTCTAACTTAAATACTGTCAACTGTTGTGAACTGTGTAATGAAAATCAATTTTACCATGTGATTTGAATACAACTACTATTACATTATGCTTTAAACATTTTGTATTTGAAAACAGAAGTTGAAAGACTGTTGAAAGTGCCCAAGATTCTTAGCATATGCTCCAAGACTGAATTTGAATGTGTTTATTCAGATGCTTGGAAGGCTTTATATACATTTGAAGGAGACAGTTCTGGTTCTATAAATCAAAAAAATCATACCAAGATTGACTTTAAGACATATATTTTAATGAAACTGATTTTGGGTCTCTGGAAAAAATGTGATCACTGATTATTTTAAAACTTACTTTTGAAGTTCATATTCATTTTTTAAACATAATTCCAAATGTTGGTCTCCTTTTGGCTACTTAGGGGCAGTTTCTATATACTTGTCATACATCTCAGGATGCACTGAGCTGCAATTCTTTCCCCTCCTTATTACTGTCCTTTTCTGCTTCCTTTTTCTTTCATTGTCCCAGCAATCCAGCGCATCCTTTTTTCCCCCCATCTTGCCCACAATCTGTTTTCTCCTACTGTTTTCCTGCATTAACCTGTACATAGTTTTCTCATTTGGACACTCCTTATTGCAGGGCTCGCAGTCTCATTCTCTCTCACCTGTCCTGTCCCTGCCCTCTGTGCCTTTGTGGTCATTTGCTATCCTCTGTTGTGTGCCATTTCCCACAAACCAGGACCCTTAACTTGATACAGCCTTTATCAACCACATGAACATTCATGTTCCACTCTCTGCCATCCCCTTGCCATATTTCCTAACAAGAGGTTTGCTTTCACTGAACCTCGAGGGAAATAGCATCACATTGTTGAAAGATATGTGGTCTCGGTCCCAACGAAAATATGAGAACGGAGTCTAGCCATCCTGAGCGAAATGTTCACAAAAAAACTGTAATAGTTTGTGATAAGCTAAATATTTACACTGAGGCTGGTGATAAAAGTGTAAATGTCTGCACGCCTTGTGTAACCAGAAACATACATTTGGATGAGTTTTTTTCTGAGTGTCAGCTAAGCAGATGAAAATAGGTTTTGTCAGAATAGACATATGGATTCCTTCCCAGCTATTTCCAAAAGGGTTCTTGTCCAACCTCTCGGTAACCTCATTTGTAAAATGGGGGAACAATACCTGCTGCCTTCATATGGTTTTGCTCAATAATTGGGTCTTTGAAGCATGGTCTTTTGGCTTCCATCCCAGTGCACCTGTCCCTTGGTGAAAGGGTATTTGATGGGGCTGTTTGTCTCTGTCTCTCAAATTGCTGATGCGTTGGTTAGACACTTTCCCAGCTGGGGAGCCATATGTCGCAATCGCTTATGTTTGGTGGCTTTGATTAGGCATTTTTCTTTCCATTAAATGAAAATTGTCACATTTTAAACAGAAGTATTGAGTGTCCGTTTGTAGATAAAAGGTGAAGTCTGTAGGAGCTGTGAAGTAAGCAAGCAGTACAAGTTTACGTAAAATGAATACAAAAGTGGAGACCCAGCAGTACTGAGGAGTATAACTTTTGATAATAGCATGGAATTACATACCCGTAATGGGTACTACAATGGAACTTTATAGATTAGCAAATCATTACCTTTGTTTTGCTTTTTCAGAAGATAGAAACAAACTACTTGTTAATCTTGTTGATTTTTCAGGCTATGGGTTGTTTTATATGCAAATTCTATCCTGTATGGATGTTTTTACACAAAGATGTTTAGGACATGTTCTCATATTAATTTGGGGGTATGAAAGTATGAAAACTGTTGGTACATGGATGCCATTCATCTCTGTAAATTTATATCAAGGAATGTAAAATTAGCTTTTTTTTTTTTTCAGTCTTCAGTCACATTTTAAAATTATTCCTGCTGTATTGTTCTCAGTATGGTGGTATTGATGAGTGCAAATACCTGAAACAAACTCCCGTTGCTTTTCACAAGAGAAAAGAGTTTCGATGAAAGCATTTTGCAGCACGGACAGCACAAAGGTTTATGCAACTTTTGCTTAATCAGTAGAATGTAGGCACCTTTTATAGAAAAGTGTTTACTGCTTGCTGAGTTTTTTTTTCCATCAACATTAGTAAAAAGTCAAGTCAGCCATGCTAAGAGCAAATGCTTACTACTTTAGAAAGAACATTGCATTATTTTGACTTTTAAAAACCAGCAGAGAAATGTCCATAATGCTTGGCTGCTAACTGACAGGTGAATGGGGATTATTAAAGACCAGGACTATATTTTCATAGAGTTTTCATGTGCAGTTATTTAATTTATGATTGTACTTACCATGTCTACTTGACAGAAGTCGTGTAATTGCATTATACAGATACACCTTTACACGCAATTTTTATTTGCATTCAGAAAGAAAATGTCATTAGGGAAAATAATTTCAGATCAGCTACTTTTGCATGTCTTTCTGGCACGTACGTGGCATTTGACTAGTGTGGAAAATCTGATAACGAACATAGCAGCATCAAAGGTTGAATTAAAAATCCACCCCCTAGAATGAGTTGCAAGGCTTAAATGATGGAAACTAAACTGCTGTGTTTTGTCTTGTACGTAGTACAGTAAACTTATATCTCATTTCTGTGGAATCTAAAAATTATTTGGTTTCTTACAGGAAAAGTTATCACAAACTGAATTTTAACTATGCCTTTCCCTGCTCCTTGATAAATTGGATTTGTGCTGCATTCAGTGCACTTCATTTTAGAAGATTTAATGAGGATCTTCACAGTAATGTCAAATTGTGAATGAATGGGTTCGTGAACGAATGCTCACTGGCCAGCTGGTAAGTGGACGCTTCTTAATCTCACAATTTGGTTAAGGAGGAAAAAGATCTTGGATTTGAGGGTAGCATACTAGTATGGTCCTGTTTAGACACCAGAATCATAAAACCTGCATGAAGGAAGCAGCTTCAGTGATTCAGCTTGTGGCAACAGTTGCTGCTTATCCATTACTGTTGGCTGTGCCTGCACGTGGTGAATTGCTTCAGGTGGAATTACTGTCAAATCTCACTCCAAGAAGGTATATTCATAACCTGATTACCAATGACCAGTGGACCAAAAAAAAACTATGCACAGTTTAAAACAGTAAAGAAAGAGATATTAAAAATATCCCAAACATCAGATGTGTAGGAACTCTGGAACCTCAGGCTCTTGTCACGCATTTGTTCCACATGTCTGTCAGATCTGAATGTGGTTTTTATGACATGTCAGTGGGACATGTCATTTAAGTGTTGATTTTTGGGGAATAAACATTTGAAAGCGAACAGGCTTGCCGCTTGCTGGAGTATGTTTGAATGACAGCTGTTCTGTTTTTCTGAATTTCAACAAGAAAACTAGCTTGAAGTTTTCAGGAGCTAGATCTGACAGCTTTTTGATACAAAGGAAGTTTTGAAGGGCTGGAGAACTGACAGAAGTGGGGGTGGAAGCATAGTTGCAGAACAAAAATCAGAAATAAATACAGATTTACTTTGCACTTTGATTTGCATTCTTGCCGTATTTTAGAACCCAAAGCAGAGTAAGGGTACTTTAAGGCCACTGCTAGTAAAAAACATTTTTAAAAGCCTGTGGGAGTATGTCATCTACCTGCCTTGCTGCACCCAGTGAACATTGGAGTCAATGCAGAACTGAGAATGCAAGGCAAAGGTGGCACAGCTGTGGCTGTGCATCCTCCACAGAATGACCAAGCTAGAACCTTTCCTGCATACTGCACTTGCTGTCAGTTTATTACACTTGTATGGATGATAGTAATCCTCACCATTCTCAAAACTCTGAGTATCTGGTGCATGATTATAAATTAATAATGCTTTGGGTATCATATCTTTGTTTCTGCAACTGCTGCTAATGAAGTTCTCTGTGTGCAGATTTTATTTAAATTCTACTTTTCTTTTGATCTTGCTGTTAGTATTTGAAGTTGACTGATATTTATCACTGTGTTCTCACTACCTGCCCTAGTTTCCCTGGTGCATACCCCATGGCCCTCTTGCTTAATGCTGAACTGGCAAAGATGCTGGCAGACATATCATAGAGGAGCTGACGAAGTGAGACTAATGACTTAGGCTGGGTTCTGAACTTAAAGCTTTTGCCATTTTGGTTGAGGTGTTTTTTTGTTTTGATTTTCTCTGGGAGGTGGAAGGGGTGTTACACCCAGCAAGGACTCTTAGTGTGGCAGCAGCTACTGAGCTAGCATAGCTAGTCTGGCAAACCTAGCTTAGTATTTGCTGGGCATTCAGTGACACACCATGGAGGCCTAGAGCAAGTCAAATGAGTATTTTAATTCATAGTTTTCAGTGTCTTTCTCCTACTGTTAGGTTACTTATTTTAAAAGTGGCCATATTTTACTGTCAGTATCATTTTAAAAGAAATAGCGCTTATTTCAGTATAAATGAAAGGGAAGTGTTACCATAAGAGAAATTTGTGATGAGTGTTCTTCTGTTGGTACAGATGGCATCTGTGTATTTTTATCACTATAAATCACTCACAGTTGGAGTCATACTTAGTCCAATATCTTGCTTTATGTTTATTAAAATAATCACAGTTTTAGATACGATATTAATCACTCAGTTCTTTGGAAACATTTGGATTGGTAGATGAAAAAACATATTTATTTTGAGAAAGCAAATGATATCATTATTTTCCACATATTTATAGATGTACAAATAATAAACAAACTATATTGCAAAGCAATGCATTAATAAGCTGAAATATTGATTTGTAAGCCTTATTTTTCTCATACAATATATTGCAAGTGTATGACTGATAAATCAGGACTTCAAATAGTACCAGTAAATGCACTGAGGATAGTTACCTACATTCAAATACACACTATATTTTCTTTTTTTTTCCCCAAAGTTTCATTCTGTTGGTAAGATTTCTCAGATAACAAGTCCTGAATTTGTTTTTTATACTGTGATGACTACAGTTGCATTCCAGCTCTGAATTGGTAGGAGTCTACAACTGTACTAGCTTAGAGGGGAGGACAGAAAGAATTTAAAGACTAGGTTTTTAGCTAGAAGACAGCTATTTGGATCTAATAGATTTGGATCAAACTACATCTTTATTTCCCTGCTTCTGGGGATTGCTGATGACTTGTTTGGCTGTTAGCATAACCAAAGCAGTTTACAGACTGTCTTGCATTATATAGCTTATTATATATAATTTTATATATATATGTTATATAGGTTACCTATGATCCAGAGATGCCCATTCTCAGATTAGGAGCGCCCTGTCTGTTCTTCTAGTGCCTGAGCCCAACCCCACAAACACAGAATGGGAGAGCAGAGCCGTAAGTGCCTACGTGCTACTACTCTTTGTTGTATCTGGTGAGTTTGTCTAACTGGTACTGTAATACCTACATAAAATGGACTGTGAATCCCTGCAAATTTTGTTGGCAGTGTTCTACATAGCAACAGAAATGAGCTGTGGGCTGTGTTCCCCTTTGTCTTTGCAAAATGGTAAAGAGGGAGCAGATTTGCTCCAATCTTTCCAAACTATGAGCTACAGCCTGAAGGAAAACAAAAAGAATAATTTCTTCATTCTCTCAAATGAAAACCAGTTGCCCTCTGCTTTGCATAGGATATGTGAGGGAAGCGGCCTGTTGTACAAAAGATGTAAAGCGGTGCCAACTGGTTATATAACCTATGTGACCTGATCAAGATAGACGACTCCTTACTCAGTTACTGTTTTTTTCATAATTAATGCAGTTTTCTGTTCTGAACCTCAGCTATTACCCAGTTGAATTAACTTTTAAAGAATGGTATTCAAACTATGAAATATTTAAATTCAACTAAGGTGTAGCCGGATAATTTTGCACCAGTAACATTTATTGAAAACTATAAGAAAATATGTGTTTCTATAGGCAGACACACCCAACCTAACCAGTTTCAAATTTGTACACACTTGCATTAGCAAATTGTAGCTTGCTTTGCTCAACTGAAGTATGAGTCATAAAGATATCAAAGAAAATAACATCCAAAATTCCACTTTAAGACTAACACGTAATTATAAATTCGGTTGACTCAAATAAGCAGTCATCTTCATAAGCAGAATTATCTTGAATGACCTTCTATCTAAATAGGCCTTTACACGAAGGGACAACACTTGCTATCCCTGTTCATGTGAACCCTCCGAGCGTGTCAGCGGAATTATTCAAAGGGCAGGGTTACAGAGTCAGGATAGCTTTAGCGCTGCTGAGCTACTTGCGTGTAAGAACGTGGGAGGTGGGCTTTTTTGTTTCTTTCTTTCTTCCTGTAGTATATGTACCAAATGTACTTTGCTGTTAAATACTCTGGATGTACCAGGAGAACACGACATTTGTGTTCGTGGTATAAAATGTAATCAGAAAGAGTTCCCTATCTCCACTTGATTGGTAAAATTCAGTTGCCTCTGTAATGGAGAAGGGGCAAATTTTTCACTTACATTGTTCTGATGGGAGTAATTCCATTAACTTCAGGGCAGTTACTCAGTATTTACTGCCATGTAACTGAGTTCTGAATGTGCCCCCTCAGATTTGAAAACACTCAGAAAACAGTTGTGAGAAGATCAAGGTGCAGAATATTGTAATGGGGAGAAAGAACTATTTCAGAAAGTAATTTGCCTAATCTATAATTTTATATTTACACATGCATACGTTTATATTTACATATTTACACATCATAGAAAAAGGGACATCAAAAGTCATTCAATTCAAGCCCCTGTGATGAGCTGGGATCAGCTTTGCCTAGAGCATGTTATGTGAGAAACGATAGTTTACTATTAGTACTTCCTGAAGTGGAATTCTGCGCTTCATAATAAAGTGCAGGCAGTAGATAGAGATGTCTTACCTTGAGTAATCTAAAATTCGTAAGAAAACTTGAGAGAAAAAGGGATCATCCCATATACACACGTTTTCCGATCAGCTAAGAATCTCCACTGTCTCACCATTTTAGTGATGGATTTATCATGCTTACCAGCTGGCAGACTCAAGTAGTGGGTTTTTTTGGTAGAAATGGATTATAATACTTTATATATTGAGGTGTTATTAATGTTTAGAATAAACCTAGATGTATTAAATATACAGTATTATCCATGTTCATAAACAGAAATTAATGTAATGAAGATATAATTTGATATATTTGTAATTAAGTAACATTCTCTAGTGAAATTACATGAATTATATTTCCTATATTGGTTGAAATGTCATTAATATTAAAATGCAAGACAGACATCCTTCAAAAGAACACCCTGCAGTTGTACAAAACTTTATTTTTTTTAATTAATTATAAGATGGAGTTATTTTCCTGACTAAAACATCATGTAGCTTTGTGTATTATAACAACCTGCGTAGAATTCGGAAGGAAGAGCTGGAGCTATAAGAGCACAGAATTGAGGTACTAATGTGCAATTCTTTTGGAATTTCTCTGTGGAAGAATAAATTTCAAACATATCTTGTAATGCCCTCATAATTGCGGTTATCTCAGTAAGGTACTTTTTCTATGCATTTCTTTACTTTCTCCTTCTTCCACTTCAACAGTCAGTACAAGATACCAGCTTACATTAACTTACCGTATAATCTTTAATAATGTCATGATGTAATAATATTATATATCCCGGAAAACACTATGGGAAGTCCATATGAAAATACTGCATAATTATTTCTTGCACTTGATTATAAGCGTGGAGCAAGTCTAAATAAAAAAATCATATTTAATTCACACACACAAAATAATACTGGAGTAACAAAATAGAAATTGACAGATAGGAGAGAGCAGAAGTTCTTTTCCCCACATCTGCAGGAATGCACTCAGTGAATTGATAAGGCAGATCATGCAATATTTCTACCAAATTTTGTAAGATTGCTATTGCAAGATTTCTGCCATCTGTAACTCATTTTAGTGAGACCAGCTGTTCTTGTGTTATTTTGACCACATCCATTTCATAATTGCAAAGTACATCTCTTTTAGGTTTGAATTTGATCCAAAATAGAATTTGTAAAGCAAAAATAAAAAGACAAACTGCGACACCAGATCCTACCCTGCTTGTCCGTCTACTCTGAATTCAGTGTCTCTTACACTTCGTATTCTGGTTTGACTCATCTGTAAATGTGAATGCATATACAAAATTGCTATCAGAACCACTTCTTAACTGCGTTGTTGTGGTGTATATATAGCAACAGGTTATACAAAAGCATATAAAAAAAAGTTCATTAGATATTATTGAAGCAAGGTTTTATAAACATCTTGGACTGTCACGTAAGAAAGAGATATATGAACAGAAAAGTATTGGCATGTATTTACAATTTTTATCAAGAAAATAGTTGTTTAGATCTTGACGTCAGAAAAATGTAACGTACCGGGTATGAAACAGTATTAAAGTCTGCATGTGCAGTACATCAAAGTAATTCTTCTAATAATTAAACTCTCATATATTCCACTATTCTGATTAACTAAAATGATACTTCTATAAAGATTTTTCTCCCTACAGGTAATAGGTACTAAAGACAGTCCTAATTATTTATCTTGACACAGTACTTAGATTAAAACCTATAATAATCTGTTGTTTGCTAGGATTATAACTGAATTTTACTATTTATATTTGCGGACATAGGCTCAACTGCTTGATCACTGTGACTCACTCCATTGGTAGGTGAGTACCATCTTTCTTCCTACATCTTGTTTGTGTTTTTTGGCAAGTATTTTCAAATGCAAATGCCTGCCATTAACTAAGTGCCCTAATCTTCAGACGTCGTGGCTTGAAACCCATATTGCATTAAGGAGTATTCACTAGTTTTGAATGTCATATTACTGGCTTGGAATATTATATAGTTACTATCTTCTTTATTGAAGCTCAAAAATGTTCATTTAATTTCTTTGACATTCTCTACTGAAGAAAGGGAATATATCAGATTGAATAGTTAATCCAGGGACTGGTTTATGTTCTTGATAATGCAACTTGTTCTGCAGTGGGTATGGACAGGTTACAGCATGCCTATAATTATATATCATACAAACACATTACAGCAGTAGTTTCTATAGGCACAGTTCCAGGAATAATCTGGGTTTGTTCTAAATAACAAATATAACACCATTGCAAAGTGTGGGAAACAGCGCATAACATCCAGTAAAAACGCTGATGCTGGTAGGACTGTCATTTGGCTGTTATGCACATAATAATACAAGAAAAAATTAATTGGAGATTGTTAGGAAGGGGTTGGAGGTAATTGTTTTGCCAAATTAGTAGTCTTGAAGATAAAACCAAGTTCACTAGAAAATTCCTTACTGTCACTATTTGGCAAGAATACATGAAAGGGAGGTTAATCAGCTGATCTTTAAAATAATTGAAAAAAGCATGTTGTTGAGAAAGCACCTCCTTCCTGCCAGTTACTATTCCTTGCCAAATTGCCAGCTGCTGAACTAGTTGATGTTTCATTATATCAAACTGAGTGATAGACATGTATGTAGAATATGCAGAAGCATTTTCTGTTGGTTACATGGACCAAGCTGGGAGATACTTGCAGCTCTTTGTGACCACGTTCCTTTTTTTTATTCTGAGAGGGAATTTTCTCTACAGCAAGGTGGCTCTTGGAATTAGGAGCCATAGCTTATGTTATGTTTCTGCATTCAAAAAGAAATATACGATGGTTTCTTCTAGTGATTCCTCTCTATTACTGTTTTTATCCTTATGAAATCTCGTTGGAACATAACGGATACCTTTCTTTTCCAAGAACTCTTCATAATAATCCTGGGATTTCCTAACTAGTAATGAGGATATCACTGGTGGTTTTTACACTTGTTGAAAGTGGCTCACTGAAAAATAAACATACAAAACCTCACAACAAAAGAAATAACGCTTCAAATAAGTAGCTATTACATACGCCGTAAGGAATTGAAAATGCACAAGGAAAAGAATGTATCATCCTCTCAGCTTTGTCCTAACAGGAATAGCACTTGGTGCTTGTGGGTAGAGTTTTAGTGTAGCTCTAGTGGACTGTGCTGACCCTTTTCTATGACCCATACAGCTCGGGAAGAGCTTGAAAGGTTCCAGCATGGTATCAGTGCTTGATTGCCAGAGAGCCGCTTAAAGCAGATACAAAATCTGGAGTAGGAACTGCTGAGGTCCATCGACTCGTCCTTTTCCACCCAAAGTATTTCAAAGCCTGCACTTTTTTTGTTTCTTTCTGGAGCATGAATTGTGGCAAAACTGATTAAATGTGTTAATTTACATCCTTGTAATCTTTTGTTTTAGTGTTTTATTCAAAAGGTCTGAGGGATAGGGTTTAAAACACCCATTTATTGAAAGACAGTTTATTTTATAATTACCATACTACAGAAGAAAGGACTGTATATATTTAATCCAGTTTCTTATGCAGGAAAGGAAAATGGTGTAAAAATCAGAGAATAAAAGTCAAGATTCTTATTCTGGGTCTGCAGCTACAATATTATGCTTTCTGATGAATCATTTAACATCCCTTTGCTTAGTCTGCCTCCTGTAATACGGTACAAAATTACAATTTTTCATGAATGTGTACTGACTAAAAAGAAGAAAATTATTTCACATCTTTATAAGGACACATAGATGCAATAGAATGACAGAGTATAGTTGTTGTTTCATTTAATGAGTAGAGACCGTGGGATTGTTTGCAAAGGTCCTCTTTAGAGAAAGAAATTTACCAGGATATGTTCCAAGAAAATATTTGGACAGTATTTACTGACTAGAACACCTTGTCTGTAACAACTTTTAGAAACATTGGGTATGTGATCTTGGCTTGCGCTCATAACAACTTTGGTGATGATGCTTATCATTCTTATTACTATTATTATTTTTATATGGCTGATTAAATGTCATAACACTTGGAAATGAATGCAGTATTTAATTACAATAGAAGGACAGCTGTTAGGTGTAGCGATGACTGTTCTTTATTTCACTGTCTTTGAAGTTTAACTCCACCCTACAAAGCGCCTTCTTCCTGATTTATTCCCATAATTCTCTCTGTAAAATGCTTGCACAAGATGGACGTGTATTGCCATCCATTCAAAACAACACCAAGGTTACAAATCAGAAGTGTTTGAATCTAAGTCACAGTAAAATTGCCTAGTCACTTATCTTTCCCAATGCAGTGGGCCAGGATAATTCTGACATACTTACATTTCTGCACTCGTCTACAATGAAAGTTACATAGCATGCTCCGTTCTGTTGTTCTAGTATTACCAGACTATAAACATTTGAATTACGAAATTACATTACATACAAGTATTTTATTAAAATTAGCCAGATCACTTATGTGCTATATCATTTTATTTTGAAAATTTGCAGTATTTTCTATATAGATACCTTTAAGGTAATTTCTGTCAGCTAGCTCACTTTCCCTTTGCACTGTATTTTGCTCAGTCATTAGCCCAATCAGCAGAGACAAAGCCACTTCAAATGTAAGATTTGTTTTCAAATTTTGTTCATATTTTAAGAATCCTAGAACTAGGTAACTTTTGCAAATTATAATACAAAATTGATCTGAATGAGAGAAGTAAGGTGCAGGACATAAAACATAATCCGTAATTTGTAAAGTTTAGGAAAAAAGTTGAAGATTCTGAACATTGTATTTGATTGTTTGTCTTCAAATACTACACAGAGTAAAAACTATCATAATTACAACAATATTGTAAGTTTGAATTACTGTGTAAAACTATTGGCACACACAACTTTTGGAGGTAATGACTTCACCATTTGGCAACAAATTCTAAATTCTTGTGAAAGAATTTATAAAAGTATTTATGACACCATGCTGACCTTTACTTTGCACGTAAAGGTTTTGAATCTTAAATCTTCCCATTTTGAAGACAGCATATTGGAATCCAGCACTCTGCTTTAATACTGCGATGGGGCTCTTGCTGATTGTTTTATAATAAAAGATTCTAGTTCCTGGTTGAACAGCCCCTTGTAGGTCACTCCCGGAGAAGGGAAGGGTCAGTCCCAGCAGGAAGGTAATGTCGCATGTAAGCAGATAACCTGTCCCTGTGCAATCAGCTCTCAAACGTCCTGTCTGACCTAAGGGCGGTTCGTAACTTCTTGAGCAAACCCAAACAGCTTCCAGGCTAAGCGTAGAGATTTCAGGATTTTTTGAGTAGTGGTGCAAGCCCTGACTAATTCTAAATGAGTGTGTTTGGTTTGCCCGAAGAGTAATAGCCTAGCAAGATAATTGATTTCTCCTTTTGGTACTCTTTCAGGTATTTCTAGAGAGTCTCTGTTTTGGTTTGGTTTGGTTTTTTTTTAAAGTGGATGTTTCTTTGAGATTATTAACTTTGTTGTCTTGCATTCTTTAACCTGTGAAAGGGAAAGAAAATAGCGTTTTTCTCTCTGTTCACCACAAACAGTTCTAGAAGTAATGGTCTTAAGTGGCAGCTAGGGAAATTTAAGCTAAACTTGAGGAAAATACTCTGATGACACCAAGCACTGGAATAGATTGTCTACAGAGGTTATGCTGTTGCTAGAAAGGGACCAACAAACTTTAAGCAGCATTTAGGTATAGCTGATCCTGCCTTGGCATAAGCAAAAATATGAAATGACCTGTCAGGGTCCCTTCCACCTTCCCTTGTCAATGAATCAAGAAAAGAAATAAAGCGTGCCTCATTCCTCTTCAGCCTCAGCAGAGGCTGAGCTAGATTTCTTTCCTTTCCCTGTCAAGGCAGAAGTTGTGACCCTGATGATATCCTTTTACTCTGTTGGTTTATTGGTTTATTACCTGTTCAGTTTGTGTGGCTTGGAGAAGCAGGTTTTGGAATTGTATGCAACAAAGATAATCATGGTGCTTTTATAGTTCTCTCCCTTTTCTTCTAAGACTGACAAAGGATCTTTAAAATATGAATGAAATTATAACAGTCATTCTTACATGTTTGAACTGTCACATCCATAAAAAAATAGACCAACGTATGTAAGTCCACACAGAAATGTAACGGAAACAGAGACCAGTTTTGTGTTCTCAAAATCCTGTCCCTCAAAACTCTAGTTGGAAAAAAAAAAAACCCTCAAATTTTTGACTCTAGGAAGCTATAGTACAGTTTCCCTTAAATATATGCCATAGGCAAATTCAGAGTTAGTCATTTAGAACTCTGAAATTCTTATTTGTGAAGCCAGGACAGCTTTTGTAGGTGGAAAGATGTTTAATTCACTGGGATGGGGGAATGGTAGTTAAGCTTATTTGACAGAGAGAGCGCTCTCATGTCCGAAATCCTAAAATGAAATTCTTTGCATGTGTTTATGCATTTGGTGAAATCAGAGGTCTTTGTACTGTGTTTACTGAACAGCTTTTATGAGATATAAATACCAGCACATTCTGGTAAGTTTCTAACAAACAGAATGGTCTGCTCAATCCCAATATGGTCCTGTGTTAGAGCAGATTGGGTAGTACACTTCAGTGATGGGAAATGCATTTAAATTTTATCCAATGGCGTGTATGGTTTATAAATTTAGATACATTGTGGGTGTATGGAAGCTGATTGTATAGCATTATTCATTACGTGCCTTGTATCAAGTTTTGGCTCCTATTCTGTTCAATGATTGCACATTAGCATTCTTCTTGATCTTTGGTGCATGAAACTTCCTGCAGAACTGGTTTGAACTAGTCACTTGTGCTTAAAGAATATTGTTTCTTCAGTTCCTGTCGTTAGAAAAAGTCATTGTTGGTAGTTGATGATTTTCCAGTACTCTTCCCTGTTCATAAAACTACAGACTGGATGCTCATGGACCAGCCACATCTCTAAAGCAGTGTGATAGGTGCGATAGATAGGGGACTGATGGATCATTTATGAAAGGCTCCTGATGATTAGCTTCTACTTTGGCCACAGGCAGAAAGTTCTTCTGTGTCTTTTTGACTGATCGGTTGGGTTATCAGCTGACTTGCAATTAAAATAATAAGGCAATTATTAAGTCAAGAGTTCTGGAAGTGATAGTCTAAATTGTACTGGCCACAGAATTAGTAGTTTGTGAAATAGCAGCTTGTAGGGGAGAACACAGTTATTCTCTCTCTTCGCTCTCACTGTCTGGAAAGCACATCCCTCTCTACTGTGCTGAGTTTATTTTAGCCACGTGCTCTTTGCTGTGAAATGGTTTCATTCTACTTTGTGGATAATCTTCCTTAGAGACAGAGAAGTTGGGCTGCTAGGAATGGGGGAGCATCTTTTCTGACGCAGTTAAGGTGGTGGTGGTGGTGGTGGTTGTTTTATTGTTATTGTTATGAGGCAAGAATTTTACCAGTAGCTTTAATGGCTGATAAGAATAGCTGATAAATGAATGAAGCCAGGTATAGCATAGCCCACGCACACAGCGTCTGAAACTTGCCATCTCTCATTTATCCTTCTTGTTTTACTTTAGGGAAAAAAAAATAATCCAATATTCTTATCTTAAAATAATAAATCTTGTTTTTCAGATGGTATAAATTAGCATGGAAAACCAGTCTCTCACTTGCAAAGGAAGTGAAAATTTCTCAAGTTGGTTATCTTCAATAGCCTCTCAAGTAAGGACTGCTCTCATTCCGGGTGTTACAAAATATCTCATGTTGCCTTTAAGATTTTATGAAAACGGTGTAGTCTTAAAACAGTCTCTTTTATCTTTAAGTTTTTAAGCCTCTTTTAATTTGGCTTAAGGCATGAACCTGTTTATGAATGAAGATTCTAGCTTGTTCACTAGTCTAACAGCAATAGAAAGTAGGCAAATGACCATGTTGGAAAATATTCCAAGATACTTTTATCAATTCATGTAGGTCACTGACTAAAGCAACTAAATAGAAGTGAAAATGTTGTTGCTAACTTCACCTGCCTTAAGGTTAGGGCCATGCACACACCTTTGGATACCTAGTCACTTCTTTCAGCACTGTTGAGCATGCCAGTATTGAAAGAACAAGGCTGTGGCATCCTGACTCTTCGTGCCACAGAAGTAGCTTGACACTTGGTTAATAAATTCCCTGTGTAACAGATAAATTGAGAATGAAAAGTTTTGTCTTTCTGAATACTGAAAATGCACTTCAGGCAGAATGGAAGTACTGTTTCACACAATACACTCCAGAGGCTGTTAATTTCTGAGAAGTTTGTATGAAGGGTCTACGTTATGCCATTGTTACAGGACAAAAGAAACTGAATGTTAAAGCAGATTCTTTATATTATGCCGCAATGTTACATATCACACATAGGCTTGTTTTAATGTGTGTGTGTAGGTATGCTTGATTTTTAGTACATGTATTCCTGACAAGCTGTAGAAGAAAGGACTTTTCTTGACAAATATAGTAATGCACAAATAAAAATAATTGTAAAAGAACAACTATGTGTGAACCAGATAACAGAAAGCAGAGCAGGAAAGCTGAAGTATTACCTATGTGTGAGTAAGTTAACGTAGAAAACAGAATCTGGTAATATTTAAATGTAGGTCTGTACTATGGAAAAATGTTTGGGGGAAAATTAAATAATTTGATATAAACATAAAAGCACCAGCTACTGTAGATTTAAAGAACAGCATGAATTTTTGTTATTGTGCACATGTAAACCCATATACCTATCTAAATCTTCAGTATTCTCGCAACAGGGAACCTCTTCAGAGTGCTACTTGCTTAGATTAACCAATATCCAGAGACAATAGGAAACTACGAATTTGTTAAGCTGCTTTAAATGAAAAAAACAGAAGGCAGTTAGTGAAAGCCAAGACTCTTTAATCTCTCACTTCTCGATGGACTTTGTTCTTACTCTGTAGCCTTATATGGAATATGTGTGTATACAGACCTACCTTGGAGGAAGATGCAAAGTATAACAGTATTCATAATAAAAGATTAATCCTCTATATCATGATAGGTTGCTTTAAACATCATTTACAACCCAACTGAATGTGGTTGTCTAGCAGAAGGTATGTGGGGGAGGTTGCACTTACAGAATTAAAATTTTCATTATTTTGTATGACCTCTTTGAATCTCTGATCCAGAAGAAAATTTACAGAAATCGAGAAAAGAGTAATTACATTGAGAGAAGATTAATACTAGAAAATGCTTTCTGGGTCAAAGTTACAATACCTACCAAAATGGTGAGTTGTATGTTACCCTGCTGTGTACCTACACAATTCCTGAAATTGTTGTTGTTAAAGCCAAAGAAGTTTGACAGTCAGGTATGATGTTTCCCATTCTGAAGCTAGTGCTCCTCTCAGAGAATTAGAAATAAAAACAAGTGTGCTAGTGATAGCGCAGGGTGACAGAGCCCTGGCTTTCTCTGTCAGGAGTGCTCTGTTCACTTGTCTGATGCACATTGCTGATGCACTGATCATTAATCATTTCTCTTTCAACTTTCATTTTCACAGACTGGTACTGTACATAAATAAGGGTGAGATACTAAAGTAAGGAAGAGTTACAGGATTAATGTTTGTGCTTCCTAAAGCCCATTTCCAACACTGTCTATGTGTCACTGATTCGGGGCAGTGAGTGGTTTTACTAGCACCATGGCATAGGGTTAGTTCTGCCTCGGCACAATTAATTCTTGTATGCTAGTTCTGGCAGAGGGGTAAAACAGATTGGCCAGCTGCTTCCAGTGGGCATGAGAAAAGCAAGTCTGAGACTAGACAGTAAGTGGGTCAAAATAAAACCACCTTCCTCAAGAAAGCTCAGCAGTTGTGGTTTTGAAATGCAGTCTTTCTAATCTTGAAATTAAAATTAAAATATACATTTGACTGAAATGTTTTGATTTTTACTTTTTTCTAACTTTAAATATAAATAAAAAGTAGTTATGAAATGAAGCTTAACAGCACGCTTAGTCCCTATCAGCAAAAGAATCTCAATTCTTGAAGAATGAGGATAAGTTAACACTTGTCAGGTGTCCTGTGGGCTTAAACAAAAAAAAAAAAAGCAAGCAGCATTGCCCTTCAGTGTATTCCAATACACACCACAAATCATACAACACAATCAGAAAACCAAATATTCATCGCTTTACATAAGGCTCCTATCTGAATTCTTTCTTGTGCTAGATAAACAGTCTTTACTGCAAAAAGGTTTTAAAAGACAACGAAAACTTTTATGCTTAAATGGGTTGTAAAAGCCATAGAGCCTTCCAGTAAATTAAAGCTGTCATAAACAAAATATCAAGTCCTATTTAAAAGAACTGTTTCATGTTGTTTACGCTGCCAAGTTGCTGATCATGCATAAAATTGTTCTCTTAATAATAAGTTGGTTAGAGTAACGCCCATCATCCAAAAATGTGTTACCTTGCAGGAGATCTACATTTTAATCAGCTGATGAAACAGATGTGGGAGTATTGTCATGAGCTCTGTTTCTGAAATCAGAGAAAAGCAACTACAGATCTATGGAGAAAAAAAAGCTATCAAGTTGGTTTCTTGCTTTCTACCTGACCAGTAAGAGATAAGTTAGAAATGCAGGATTTCTCAAAAGAGAAAGTCCTAATTTAAGGGCTGAAATTGAGTAATTTTTTAAAAATGAAATTCTGTTTTACTTAAGCAAAACCAAAGGCTTGCTAAGTGCATCCGTAACCTGGAAACTTTTCCATGTTACATAAAGACAAAACCACATAAACTCTGTACTCAGAAATCGTTGAAACGTCATGTATAAATTACAGGAATATAGCAGAATTTATAACTGCTAACTTATAACTGTTTAAATGTATTTAGCCCACTAATATGGTAAAAAAGAGAGGATATATAGGTCACAACGTGGAGACAAGGTTAGCCTGTTTGGATACTAGAACAGTGTGGCCACAGTAGCATATGAAGCAAGTTCACTTGTCCCTATTCCAGTTTCTATCACCAGATTGCCTGAGCTGTTTAGATGTTTTGTTCTAATCTATGTATAGCTATGACATACATTGACCAAATAACTGTCTGTTAATTACACTTGTTATTTTAGGTTCCTATGATCCTTCATACTTGGCCATAGAAATTTTATAGCAGTTTAATAACATGGAGATGATAATGTATCTGAAATTAAGTATATCTTCAACCATTCTTTCCTCGTGACAGGTTATTGGGTGGAAAATAGTCCATAAAATCTATAGTAGATTTTATTTACAGATGTTAAGAACTTACTCCCTTGCTTTTAGTAGTTTTATACAGGTTTTTAAATTTTTAGACAAATTCTAAACACTTCTGTGCTATTTGCTTAATGATTTCAGATTTTCTTTAAAGACAGACCAGCTGTTTCTATGACACGTTTTTAGTATGTATGTACAAGTAAAAGCAAAGATAAATAAACACCCAAATCCCTGTCTTGTTCTCCCTAAAATCCAAGGTACCAGCACTTATTTTAAAGTATGTCACAATCCCTACTCCTTTCTCCTTTATTAAAGAGGATTGTTCCTCAGGCAGTCTGTCCAGGAGAGGGAAATGCAAATTGTTGCTTTGGAATTAAATTCATTTCCTGCTCTTTGGTCATAATGAATGTAATATCTTTCCTTGGCCTGAAACTCAAAAGTATCTAGCTCCACAGATCAGCTGTTCCTTACTATGTTCCACATGACTGCAGGCCCTTTTCCTTTATCAGTTTTCTTAGAGCATCACTGAACTATAAATTAGAACTGGCAGCGTAATATAGATATCACTGATAGGTGCTCAGAGGACTTTTGCAGTATCATGAAGGGAGGAAAGTTTAGCATCATCTCTTGCTATTTATTTTGTACTCAGTCTTATTGTTGGATAAAATTCTGTATTTAGATACAATGTTATATTCTTAAGTTATTTTTTACAGTCATACTTGGCAAATGATGACTGGTACTATTTCATTAAAATGAGGCATTCACTCTTTAGCATGCCGAATAAGGTCTTTAATGGATAGCAGAAAAGTTGCTCAACGTGGTGTTTTTTTTGTTTGTTTGATCACCAATCTCATGCATAGTACTAATTATCTGAAACAAAGTAAATTGACTGTTAAATAACCTCAACAATTCAAATGGGAAAATGCTTAGAACAAAAGAGTGATTTTTGCTTAAGGGTAAGTACAGTATTGCATTATTTCACTTCTCAGAATGAAACACAATGTTTTGAGCTTTTGAGTTGTTGAGCTCACTGACAGCCATCACAAAACCAGTGTCCTCATAAAACAAAGTAATTTTATTCTGTTTTGTCACTTCGTGTACTGTTGTTATACTATAATACAAAGATGATTTTTCCCCTCTGCTGGTATAGCAGTAGGAGTGTATTTGCACATTCCTCGACAATTTTAGATTATAAATCATCCTAGCTATTAATTTTTAGATGCAATTTTTAAGTCTAGATTTTTTGGTATATTCCAAAGATTTCAGTTTCTTTTTGAAGTGTATAATCTTAAAACTAGAACTGATACCACAGTTTATTACAAGGAACTTATTGATAGGATAAGAGAGTTTTCCTTCAAGCTCGCAACAGTCACTTCATGGTCTGATCATTAGTTAATGCCAGCACAGTAAATGATAGTCTTTAAAACAAACTCTGTTTAGCCTTTTCTGCTTGCTGAATTTTCTTACCACTGAAACACTGTAACATATAAAGAGAATGAAAATTCTGAAATCACGTAAGAAGCATTTGAGATCCAGTCTTGCTAGCTACGTGTTGCAAGATAGCTTGGTCAAATACATTTCTAAATAAAATAATACAGAAGATAAAAAGTTATTGTGGATGAGTATACAGTAATGCTTATAGGGAACATATGAAAATGATGGACTCTGAGCAGCCTATTAGTGCTCTAGTGCAAGACTCTGGTTGTGACAGGTAACTCCAAGAAAACATCAGCTTAGTGGCAGTCAAAAAAGCAAATCAAACATTAGAAGCTACTAGGAAAATACTAGAGAACAAAAAAGTAATCATTATTGCACCATTGTATAAATCCATGATTTTTCCACATCTGGAATACTGTGCAATGATCTGTTAGAACTGGAAGAGGGTCATGAAAAGGTCATCAATCACCCACGATATGGAAAAACATCTCTATGAAGAAGATTGAATAGGGCTGTTTTTTCCTAGCCTGGAAGAGAGAGGACTTAACGGAGAAATTATAAAGTTGTACAGAAGGACTAGGGGCTGTTGAGCTGGGAGTCAGAATCGAAAGGAGGTTCTTCATGCAGCAGTAGCAGATCAGCTGAAGTTCAGGGGACTTTGTGAGTGCAGGAAGTTCACATGAATTCAAGGGACATATTGATTAAGTCCATATATGTGAGATTGGAGGTTACTGGTGAGAAAAAAAAACATATTGTCCTTATGAAATACCCAGAGTTAAAAATAGTTGGTGAGTGGGAGAGTATTGAGAGAGAGAAGTGTTACACTGGCTTGTCCTCTTCAGACCCTTTTTGGAATATACTCATGGCTCTTCAGAATCTGCACTGCTACTGCTTGACGTCTAGATGGCGTCTTGATCTGAACTGGTATAGTTGTTCTTACGTTTTTAATTAAAATATAAACAGCCAAATAGTGCTGTCCTAAAACAATCTCAGGGTGTTTCCTAAGGTGCTTTTTTTTTTTTTTTTCTTGAGGGGAAATAGAGTATGTTGTGATTGCCAAGGCACGACCCAGAAGGGCAAAGGATGAGGCAGTACAAAGAACAACCTGTCATCCTTTCAGTATTCTCTATCCTGAAATTGCTGCGGAAATTTGGCAGGTGGGTCTCCAGGTGCCACAGAGCCCACGTTCCCTCTACACTAGGTGGGTTTTCCCCAGTTGGACCTTTGCTTGATACTTTTCTGTATGTTTCCCCTTCCCCACTCATCTCCTAGTGGCTCCTCTGTAATCCCCTCTGCCCCAGTGTGTGTTTGCATGATACATACACGCAAATGTACCTATGTTGCAGGAGATCTGAGATCCTGATGTTCCGGAGGTTTCTGTATGCAGAACATCTGTAGTTGTTTAATGAAAGAAAGAGGAATCAGAGGACAAAAGATACTCTAAACCAGGTAAGTGCTGTTTTATTACAGTGTACCAGCTTCGCAGTCAAAGATCGAATTTTCTGTTTTCGCAGGTGTCAGGCTGCCACCCGTGTTTGCAAAAGAGTAGATGTAACTTCACTGCTTAGTAGAATTTACATTCTTCCCCCTCTCCACAACCAGTCACTTCTCCATCCTTATATATTCATATTATAAGCAAAGTCTGATTTATTTATTCTGTCCATTTCATTCTGCCTCTGTACTTCCAGTAAAGCATTACTCTGTATTCTGCCTGATGACAAATATTACATACATATCCATACAGAATTAAGGGCAGAAAAGCAGTTGAGAAGCAAAAGCTTTGGAAGAAAATTAAAAAGACATTTGAATCAAAAAGTGCGTTTTGCTCGTACAAGTAGTTTCATAAAAGGCAAGATCATGAAGCCTGACCTGCATAAAAAAGGCTATGACCACCACCAAGTAATTTTTGCTATAAACATAAAACTTTTGATTTAACAGAGCTGGTCTTTTGAAAAGAGTGATCTACTTGTGATTTAAACGGCGGGTTCTAGACACGTGCTGTCTTGTCTGAAAATACCTTGCTTCATCTTTATAAGCAATTAATGGTGTTAAACATTTGTTTGTTAAACAAGAGCAGAGCTCTGTAGCCAGGTTGTCCCAGCGATTTGGAATAAGGAGAGAGGTGTCTTCTTGCTTAGATGCCTTTCTCTGCCAGGTGTTGCCCCACTCTCAGTGCAGTCTGATCCAGGTGGCCCAGGGTTAAGAGGTCAATAGGAATAAAGTGGCTGCACTGGGCTATCTGGATCAGTGTCTGCAGACAGGCACCTTCCACCAAACCTCAAGCGCATTATGGCTCTTCCTTCAAAGGGAGGATCAGAAAACCGAAGCCTCTACTTACCAGCTGGTTCTAACTTCCCCTTCAATCCCTAAAGCCTTCCTTTCAGCTGAAAGCAGATTTTTATCTCTGCCTCATCAGGTTGCTTATGGGGTGGCAGCTACCTGCCAGTTGGCCGGCTTCTTAACCCTCTCTTCCTCAACCCCTTCAGACAGTTTCCCACCCCCATATGACAAAGAATTTAAATAATTTAAGTGTAGACATCAGAATACAACATTTCTTGTAGTGGTCTTCCCAAATTAATATTTTTCTCTCCTATTTTATATGAAAATACAGTTTAATTCCTCCTAGCCACAGTTGTCACAGCACGAGCAGGTAACACCCTGTATGATACAGAATGCAGTATCAGTCTTGGGTTTAGATTTATATAAAACTTTGGTCACATTAAAATTCCAGTGCTTTGTTTGAGGCTCTTTTCATTAACTGGTACAGATCACCATGCATATATTACTTACTGTTATTATTTATGACTCCAATAATCCTCGCCACATCTACAAAGGTTTCCGGAAGTTATTTTGTATTTCCATTACAATAGGATGACTTAGGGCTTGCTTTCTGCTGACCCTTGTAAGAAACTTCCAAGACACTCTTTATTAAACAGGGCAGTATATTGCACGCTGGTAAGGATCTTGAGCTGGCTAACCAACAGCGTTCTCCACATTTTCAATTACAGCACTTTTTTTCCCCTCAGGAGTATTACTGTAGTTTCTGTAGTTTCCTACTGAAGCATAAAACAATTTCTTACAGTTTGTGTAAAATAGAGACTAGGCTGTTGTAACCATATTTTTTTGCTTTCCAAGAGATGCTCTTTTTTTAAATTGTTTTGTGAGAAGCCAACAATAGCTTTTCCAAGCTGGTGAACCAAGAATGAGGTTTTAAAAGAACATCGGTTTTCTTTGCATATAGATCCTTTGAAACCAGTGGGATAGAACTTACCTCAAATGCTTTTTATTTGCACTCATATGTAAACTAAATGTCTGTTTGGGTTTAATGCCTGAAGGAAAAGTGAAACTTTTTATATTTGATGAATATGTCTCCAGATGTCACAGTACCTTCAAATATTGAATTGTTGTAGGAACTCATCCTAAAATTCATAGCTTCCCAACTGTCTGTTGAGCAGATGTTGTGAGCACTTTTTAATACCTGAGACAGAGCTTTCAGTGAATGGCCAATGTAACTCCATGTAGAATAACACAGCCGGTATTGCTCCATTACGTCAAAGGTGTTTTGCCATAACATGGTACTATAGAAACTATTTTTTGTTCTGTGTGACTGTACTGTGTGACCTGAAAGCATAGTAAGCACGTACGGGAAACAAATTGAGAAAATTAAGAATCTAAGGTTTATTATTAAGGATAATATTTGTTACACAAGATTCTACAATTATGTTATTGCTACATTAGTGTGCAGAACAAAGTTAAGTTCTGAGTTAGGGCTTGCCTTATGTAGGCAAAGGAACCCAAACCAAAACATGCTGGATTGAGAAACTAACTGGAGTTCTTCTCTACGGAGTGAGATTTTAGATAAGTAACTAACGCCATCCTTTCTAGATATGGGCCATGTTGTAGTCCATCTGTAACGATCAATCCGGTTACCTGTCCTCTGCGATACAGATGCAGGAATGCGTGCATGTAGAAAACATACTTGTTTTCCGGCAGAGTTTGCTGCATGGGGGAGAAGGTGATGGCTCCTGCAGATGCAAAGTGCTGTGCGGGAAAGTTCATAACCTCCTGCAAAAAGTATTCAAGTCACTTAACTGAGTAGCAGGTAACCATGTATGTACACTCCTCCTACACATGCTGTAAATAGATAAATAGCAAAGGGCTTTATTAAACAACATTATGCTTTATTTTTCTCTACTTTTTCCATTAGCGAGATTTCATTATGGCGCTGTCACAGAAGCCTGGAATGGGATCTGCTGCTAGGGGAGACACCCTCCCCTGCTACCCTTTGCCACGGCAGGACCCGACGGCGACAGAGGAAGGTGAACCTGTCGCGGATCAGGCCCCGGAGCTCTACCACCCCCCCGGCCTCCGGGCCGTCATGTCGCGGCCTTGCTGCGCCCTCCGGCCGACGGGGGAGGCGGCGGGCGGCCCCGGCTGCCCCCCGCTCCCGGCTGGCGGCCCGCCCGCAGAGGGGGAGGCGGCCGCGGGGCTCTGCCAGCCGCGGGTGTGCCCTGCCCTAGGCGCGGCTCTCCGGCAGGTACTAATCGCCGCCCTGCCCCGACTGCCTTCTGCATTCGCCGCCCCGCTCCCCCCGGAGCCCGCGGTCCCCGAGCGCGGCCGGCATGTACGGGGGCCAGCAGCAGCTGCAGCCCCTGGCGCTGCCCCCGCACCTTCAGCAGCAGCACCAGCAGCAGCACCACTACTACCGGCGCCAGCAGCACTACAGCACGCTCCCCGCCGCCCGGCGGCCCCCGGCCTGCCCGGAGCCGCTGCCCCGGCCCCTGCCGTGCCGGGAGCCGCCGCCCTGCCCGGAGCCGCCGCGGCCCTTGCCCTGCTTCGACCCGGCGCCCCACCAGCAGCAGGACAGCGGCGTGGCGTACGACCGGGTGCGGACCTACGGCCCCGGCTGCCGGCGGGTGAGCACCTCCTGCTCCTCCCGGGCCGCCTCGCCGCTGGAGTGCTCGCACGGCTACCAGCAAGTCATCTCCGGCTGCGACCCGCAACAGGTACGGCGGGTCTCCCGCCTCCCGGGCCCCCCTTCCCGCCCGGGCGCGCTGCCCCCTCCGCCTGGCCCGGGCCGCGCCGGCGCACCTGCCCACCCGGGCCGAGGCGGCGTCGAAGCCAAAGGCCGCCCCGGGGTGCAAAGGCGGCGCCGGGCCGCCAACCGGCGGGGATGCCGCGGGTCACGCCCGGCGGAGGGGAGGGGGTCGGAACGGGTTTGCCGGCGCGGGGGGAGCGGAGCGCCGCGGGCCGCAGCCTGCCGCGGTGGAAGGGCCCGGCCGAGCCCCTCACAGCCCGCCCCGCGCGCGCCCGGGGCTCTGCCTTTGAAAACGCCGTTACACCTCAGGCGGAGCGGAGAGCCCCGCGCGCCCGAGGGCACCTGCGCGGTGCGCGCACCCGTCTGGGAAACAGCGCGGATCTGCCGCCAGGGCGGGGGGCAGCGGCGGAGGGAGGGCCGGGGCCGCGCACCGCTGCCCTGAGGCGCCCGGCCCGCTCCGGCCGCTCCCTGCGGGCTCCCCCATCACCCCGGAGCGGAACGGGTCGGCTGCAGCCCCCGCCGGGGCTGTCGCTTTGGCGGCGCGTGTGCCCCAAACCCGTAAGTTACCGCCTATCCCGGTGGCGGGTGGGCCGTTGCTCCGGTGGGGCGGGGTGGGCTGCGGGCCCGGCGGGCGGCTGTCCCCCTCCCCGGCGGGCCCTGGCGCCGCGCAGGCCGGAGCGGGAGAGGGGCCATCCCGGCGCGGGCGGCGGCTCCTGTGGCGGTGGGGTGAGGAGAGCGTCGCACCTCCGTGACCCGTTCTGCTCTGGGACGCCTTAAACGCGTTTCCCATTAACCTTTTCGTTTGAGTTGATGGGATCGGTCAGCCCCATATTTGTTTCCTGTTTGGCAACTCCAATTTGCATTTTTAAAAAAAACTTAAACTTCTAAATACCTTATTCTGTTGCCGTATTTTTGCCCATTTTGCGCACACACACACACACTCTCTCTCTCTCTCTCTCTCTCCCCCTCCCCTGTGGACCTGGTGCTGCTCATGTAAATACGCTACAGAGGTGTCTGTGCTTAATAGTTCGATTTGAATCCATGCTAATAACGTATGCGACTGCATAGGTAGGGAGGTAATAGAGTTCATTTAGCTTTGATTTAAAAGTCTTCACAATGTGGTTTAGCAGGTTTGCCGCTGTGTGGATATTCAGGCAATGGCTTGAAGGTATTGATGGTATTTAATAGAATTTTAACATACGCGATTGATATCTTAGCTAAATCTTAAAAAAGCCCCACTAGAAACCAATGGCATAAGAACAGCTTTGGCTATAAAAACAGAAAAGATCAGAATTTATTCCTAAACCATTTTTTTCTCTTATATATCAGACTGTCGTTAATATCAGTAGAAGTAGGATTGGTGTGTTACATGCAATAAGGCATTGCATATTTGTTTCAAGTTGAACTTTTATTTAATTTTCTTTCCTGTGGTATAAAAATACTTAACTATGAAAAAGAATAGGGATTAAGACCAATACAAAATCTGATGTCCTTTCAAAGCCATATTTGCATAGTTTAAAGGCTGCCTTCCTCTGCAGGGTGGCCTCTGTAAATTGTGGAAAGTGAGCCGCCTCACTGACAGCTTTGTATGACTTGGGTATGACAGACACATTCCCGCTCTATCAAAGCTGTTAATCCCTCTTTTGCAAGACGTGGGGCAGGAGTGTAAACACTGGTCTCTCACCTCCCAGATAAGTGATCTGCTCAACTAGGCTAGATGATAGTCTGAATTGCGTTCAATTAATTAAATATTCATTAGAATAAATACTGCAGTCCCAGGTTTCCTCTACTCTGATAAGTATGTGAACAATTTGATTGTAGACTCAAATGCTGTCTCTGCTCTACAAAGTATGTTTAATTTTCCACATCTGTTTTAGTCACCGAATCCATTAAGTCGGGCTGATGAACAGTAATTTCTTGCTGAAGTGTTTTGCTGGATTAAACTTTAAAGACAAAAGAGGGTGTAGTTCAAATAAGGCTTTGTGTAGGTTGCAGTTTTCACGGTGGAGAGGGAAGGTGCTTAATAAAGATTATTAGGAAGTTATTAAAGAAGAAAATGGTAACAAACAAGGAAGTCAGCTGGGAGTAGACAGAAATTGCATACTCGGTGCTGAATGAGAGTTGCCAGAAGGAAGTGCTGGGAAGAATGTAGGAAGTTTCCAAAGAGCTGCAGTGTGAAGAAGTACAATTCTCTTTTTGATTCAGTTGCCCTTGGAGCAGTCAGGTATAGCTGCATAAACTGAATAATGTAATGATACCTAACTCGCATGGATATTTTAACTTAACACTAGAATTTTCAGTTAGCGGCAGCTTAGAGCTGTAGTTTATGCTTCTTACGGTTGATAAGGCAAAGGGCTATCTTAAAGCAATATTTAATTTACATCTGCAAAGCTTTTGTAGATTGATGATAACAAACATCTGTGTCACTGTTGGTACACTGTCTTACTATTTAGTTACATGGTTGCTGTGTTCTGTTGTGTTTATGTACGTTTTTAATAAGGTAGAGGGAGGGAAAATTTGAAACTGGTATGTGTATATAGTACGTGATTGTATTTTTTGTAGTTCAGGATTCGGTTTTCTTTACTTTTTCAATCTAGCTTTGTTTTATTCTTGATGTAGAAGCCAAATGCTACTCCCAGCTATGGCAAGCTTCATCTGGAGTAATTCACGGCAAATTTTGCTCATCTGCTTGATCTAAAGGAAGAATGTTGTTTAGAATAAATTCTCTTCCAATATGGCTTACATGTATGAACACCTCCACCGTGGTTGTGCAAAAATAATATATGAAGTGGCACACTCAAGATGTCTGCTGTCAGTGCAGGGGGCAAAATCCTGAAAGCCTTTGTAGGAGTTGTCTAACCACGGGAGAAATTTTGTGAGTAAGATCTTTTTGTGGCTGGGCTGGGTTCTGTGAAGTGCGAAAGGCTCTTGCCTTCCGTTGTGAAAATGGTATAATATTAACCAGCTTGTAAGATTTGTCTGTATTGTTTGAAACAGCCCTCAAACATAGCCTGCCATTTCCGTCTTTCAGCTGCCGAAGGTAAGGCAACAGCTCCAGTGGCCTTGGGGACGGCATCTCCTTGTGCAGAGCAAGGAACCGCATGTGGGTAGTTCAGGCTGGCACAGAGTCACAGGGTTTCTGGCTTCTCGGTTCCCTCCCAGCCTGTGCGAGTCCAGCTTGCTTGGCTGGTATGGGAGGGAGGGCAGGCAAATCCATGTTTGTAAAGGAGTGAGGGAAATGTATCTGTGTCAAAGCTCTTTGGAAATGAAAGAGTTTGGGTATCTTTAAAATAAGCATAATTTTATCCTAGCAAAACGTTCTTAGGTTCTGTATAATATTCCACATATGATTAGACCATCATTTTGAATATTATAAAAGTGTATTTCAACTCAAAATGCTCTAGTCTTCTCAGTTCTGAATGTATTCCTCTGAGAACACATAGGTAATTAGATAAAATAATTTTACACGTTATCCTCTCTAAACTAGACGTGTGAGTTACGTATTCCAAAGCCCTGTGGCAGCATGGTTTAGTTCAGGCAGTTTTGTCCAACTTTTCAGTAAATCGAAAATGTGTCTTTTAATTTAAAGCATAACGCTTATCTTGTTTTCGTGTGCCACACAATGGTAGTCAACTCTGAATAAGAACAATTACTGCTCTCCCGTGGTACTCATATTGTTGTAGCACCGGAGCGCTCCAGGAAGGACAGAGCCAGTGGTGCGAGGCTCAGCGCGAAGCTGGGAGCTGCCTCGCCTGGGTCAGAGGAGGAGCTGGGAGTCAGGGGTATGCTTGCTGCGAAACTGGTGTGAAGAAGTGCCACTGAGTATTTGTTTTTTAAGTATTTTACTTTTTAGTTCAAATTCTGTAGGCATCAGAGTGATGTAGGAATTAGGCTGAATATTCTAGACATTTCGGTGTTATGTCCTGGTACAGAGAGCTCCATTGGTGTTGGTGGGTTCCCTTCCTTGACAGATGTACCTCAAGTACACAGTGTGGGAGGAGTGAGAAGCTTTCTAAGTTTTGTGCAGCACTTTTAATTTTGACATTTCTTAATTACAATGGTTGCTGGTAAAACATTCTTTTTCTGCTTTGATTTCTTTTTCCTGGTGCTGTTATGATTCACACTTGGGAGATTTGGAAAACCGCTTCAGGCTTCCTAAACTTATGCAACAGTTCACAGCTGGAAATCTGACCTACTTCAGCAATATAAACTTCCCAAGCAATGCCCACGGGTTAAGGGAAGAAATGATTTGTTATGAAAATTGAAAATTTGTACTGTGAGGAAGAACAGATAGTATGCTGTAAACTAACAAGTTGCCCAATTCTCAGATGAGATTCAGTAGGAATTTTGCTTACTTGGATAAAGAACTGGACATGGAGACTTCAAGCAATGTGCACGATTTGTTATAACTGGTGGTGGTCCACAAAATGGAAGACGGTGTCCGCAATTGCTTATAGACAGTGCTGGGGAAAAAAAGTGAAAGAATCTATTTGAAAATGAACAAAACTGCGGTTGTTTATGGATTTCTGTAATTTAAAAAGGCATATTTCATTTTTCATTAAAGAATGTGTAGATGTTCCACATGGGCATTTTTTCTTTATAGGTGTCAATCATGCAGTTTTGTGACCGCTTTTTGAAACAATTGCCACTGCTTGGTGCTTGGGTGGTTTCCTTTGGGGTAGAAGGGCCCTGGCTTTAAAACATTTCTAGATGAATAGTGGATCTCAATATGTTTATACTTGATGACCACATTCAGATTACTTTGGGAATCCATGGAGGCCTGAGCTCTGAGCATAAAAGGTTTTAGAGGTTAAAGTGCAGTAATCACTGAATCTTTACTTATTTTCTTTCCTGCAGGGCACTGTTCGAAGGATTATTATTGAGAATCCAGATCAGGTAGGAAAACTGTTTAGTGCTGGAGTGCTTGTGTAACTCTTCCTTCTTTAATTATCCTGATTCGGTAAAGTGCTTAGCTGCCTCCATCAGGGGATGCTAAATATTTTGAAATTACATGGCCCATACCTCTGATTGTAAGAAAAATTACTAGGAATTGAAAATACTACAGAATTGCCAGTCAGGCTTCCCACCTCTCAGCAGTGAAGTCTCTATCAATATGCCTCAATAGTATCGCTAGTGGGGGTTAATTTCTAACTGTTTCTACTATGTTTATTTCAAATATTATCTATATGGAAGCACAGTCACTCTGTTTCCAAATGGACATACACTCAAATGTACATACCTTAAAGAACTATCTTGAAGTATGTATGTCTTCAAATCACAAAAATCCCAAATCCTTTTTTAGTCAAAATTACACTAATTCTGAATTTGCTGTTTAACAACATTTGTGAATTTTTTATTAAAATGTTTTACAGGAGCCGTTATCCCCATTTCTTAGAGGGGGGAATTTCTGTCCTGGAAATAATGTCATCTATGAAAAGACAATAAGAAAATACGAGTTATTAAATCCCCATCAAGTAAGTTGGTTGTTTAAATTATCTATTGCAAAATAAAACTGAGATGGTAGCAGAAAAGTAATGTTCCTGTGTTCCTGGGTTATTTTTTTTGTTGGGAACCACTGTCAACATGAGAATTGCCTTGTTGAATTGTAGGACACATTCTCAAAGTAAATGAAACAATTTATGTATGTAAGGAGAGCAGAAACTGGAAGGTTTGCAATATCTTTACTAAGAATTCATTATTTCAGACTAATAGTGAAAACTGCTGTTGTATCTCTAGCACTGTCACTCTTTATCCAAATACTGACTGAGAATTAGTTTCTTGCAGTAGCTCCATAACAGAATAACCAATGCAAATTTTTACACAGAATTAATTGAAGAGACAAATTTTAGCTTTAATTTTTCTTTTTTGTTGTTTTTTTACTCAATTTGAAAAAATATATTTGGTAAAACTGTCTGAAATTTCATAATTTCATCTTAGAGTTGGTGTTTCATCGATAACAAAAATATTATTTCCTTTTTCATTGCTCTGAAATAGTTATTTTCAACAGGAAGAATTCTGAAATTAAGGCTATTTCAGAGGGATTAATCTTACCTGTTTGGTTTTTTGTTTGTTTGTTTTAACTTAAGTTTTCATTCCATTCTGGATTTTAGGTAGATAAATTAGGTGTGATAGCCATACCTTAAAGTGGAAAGGGAAAAAATTTGAGGTCATGATGAATAATAGCTTCTTTCTTCCCACAGAATAATAAAGTGTGGAGTCTAGTCCTGGAAACCGTATTTCTACTTGTTTTTTGTTACCCAGGGTATATCTAGTTTTATGTCAAACCAGGAGTGTAGTTTTGAAGAAAATTTCCCAGTCTCCTACTATATATTGCTCTTTAGTTTATACTGCACGGTGGTCTTGGACATGCAAACATTTTTCAGGTAAAATTAAAATGTGTTGGAAGAGTGCCCCCAGAGTGCTACAACTCTTAATGGGTGTTTAGCCCATTCAAAACCCGATGTAAAACCTCTTCAGATTTGCAGAATGTCGGTATTGGGTCCGCTCTGCTACTCTCATGCAAGTGTGTAATGGGGATGTAATACAGTCTCTGCACTCTGATTTTGCTGCAGAATTAGATGTTGGTTCAACCTTTTAAATGTAACTGCATTGTGAATTTTAGGTCAAAATTACCTGAAGCCTAGAGTGTGCATTTATATACTTCTACATAGAATACAAAATACGTATTTTTTGAAGTAAACTTGTAACAGCCATGATCTAGAGAAACAATTAAGTTTGCTGAAATCAGTAACTTTCAGTGTTTTGATTGGAACATAAACTAGTTTCTAGTTTATTGTTATGGTGGGTGGTTTTGTAAATAGCACTTTTCTTAATTACAAAAACAAGACAGGTGTCCCTTTTGTATGATCTGAATCTGGAATTGCTGAAAGCATTTGTAAAGGAAAATGTCCTGAGCTATTTCATGTACTAATTTTTTTTCCTAACTGAAATCATGAAAACTCAGTTCAACTGGAGCTCTTTTTTCTCTCTAAAATACTTAATGAAACAGGATATGCATGTGTTTTAAATTAAATAATGGACGTCCCCGTTGCCTGAGTACATTCAGAGCAACACCACAATGAAACATACAACTCAGGAAAGGTGTATCTTCAGTGCTTTTCATTTGCAGCCACTAAAATTTGAGGAGTTGGTGAATTGCAACCTTGAAGTATGAAAACATGAGGCAAACTCATGTTCAATTAGCAAAAAAAGCAGTTTTATTAGGATTATTAAAATACCCAAAACTGTCATCAGTCTTTCCATGAGAAACACATTTCATTCCTTTATATATTCATACTAAGCTTCCATCTCGTTAAGATGTGTTCACCACCTTAAAAGAATCCATTCTTGTTTCTAGGAGAAGCATTATCAGCTTTCCCACCACTGTCAGATTCCCCAGCAAGCCGATCAGTGCCATGTTGTCCAGCCCTGCCAGCACTCCGAGCAGTCCCAAGTCACTCACCAGTGCCAGCAGACACAGACCAGTAGCCCCTGTGAAATAATTCCAGTCTCTGTGAGCGATGACTGCCGAGGAAATACAGTGAGGAGGGTAACAGTACAGACCTGTGAACCAGTAAGAATAATTTGCTGAATGTTTTACTATTCACAGTGTGTTTTTGTTTTGCATGCAGAATACAGAACTCTACAGATACACAAAATTGCTAATCTCCAATCTCAAAAGATTTTGTTCAAACTCATAGTAGGGTCATTAAGCCCCATAAACCCGTTGTAGGTAAGCAGGAGAGTTTGTGTGTCTGTTGCAGGTAACTTCTTTGGATGCTGTGATTGCAGACATTGTCTAGAACTGTCCAAGACTTTGTTACATGCCGTTAAGGGAAAACAACAAAAAAAAAAGGCTGCTTTAGGTGTTGTATCCTATTTCTTGGTGTAGACCTGTGCTTAATTGTACTGACTGATCGCCATTCTGTTGTCCTTTAAATGCATTAAGTCTTGCTGGTTTGTTTGGCTTTTTTCTTTATTGGGGAGTGTTACCCATTGATTGAGTCAGGTTTCATCTGTCTTTGTACAACAAAGATTGAGTAATGTAAGGTCTATGCCTCTAGTTTTGGAGAAAAGATACATTGCTTTATGAACCGGACGTATCAGTTCAGGATTGCTTTCTATCTAAACTGATCAGTAAGGATTTCAAATATATTTCAATTTGATGTAGATGTATTTGACATAGACTCACTGGAAGTACAAAACTAGCTTCCTTCGCCTTTCCTTTTACAGCAGGTTGCAAGTTCTGGGGTTTGTAAGGGCTGCAGGAGGCTCGCTATACATGTACACTATTATTTCAGCTGGGGGAGGGAGGATAGCAGTACTCCTATGCATCTATTCAATATATAGGTGGCAAGACAAACATATTTGGTGACCTCAGTGTTAGAGCTATGCGGAATCTTCCATAGCCAGATACTCCCATAAACCAACTTAGGTACACTGAGTTTGGGTTGCTGTTTAAATTCTTTTATTGTTCACATAGGTAAACATTTGAAGTGTGTCAACACAAATACATTTTTGCAGTGCGGAATCCTGTACTCAGCTGATTTTATCTGGGTGCTGCCCACAGGCGTTTTATCTACTACAGCTAAGGAAACGTGTATATTAATGAAAGATTTCCTAATTCTCAACACTTTCTATATTAGAATAATGATGATGGCATTGCTCTAGAAGAGAATGCTTAGTGTATTTCTTGTTGTTGTAAGGGAAGTAATTTATTTCTGGATAGTTTACTGAAAACCAGAAGACATGGAAGCCTCAATACCAAGGAACAGAACAGTGTTAACAAATTGCAAATTAGTAAGAGCAAACAAAACCAGAAGCATCATACTTGAAACATTTTCATGTTCAGCTTTCATTCCGAAGAAGGAAACTCAATTATGATCTTCTTGCATACCTTCTGCTAGGTGAATTGCTCTCAGGAAAATAATGACCAACTGGACTGCCGCTACTTTGGTGAGCTTCTTGCTGAACTGAACCGCAAGACCAACGACTTGTACAGCTGCTTACTACAGCATGTGGAGAAGATAGGAGGAAGGTATTGGCGTTGTATCTGTTCTATCATGTCAGTGTTCTGGAAACCCTAGCATTACGCTGGTGCGAGGACAGTATTGTTTGCAAGTTGGTTTGTTTTTCTTTTCCTGACTGCAATCAACTGTGTATTTTACACATTAATCTAATTTGCTGAGTAATTGAGGACATAATGCTGTAAGACAAGTAAATTTATTGAATTTGATGCTTTTTCAAATTGTTTAGGCTAATATGCAATAAGAATTAGCTATCCCACGCCTGTCTGCATATAGAGCAAACAAGTATACTTACAGCATGCTCCAACATATATTTAATGATACAATTTTATTATCACATCCTGAAGAAACAACCCAAATGTCCAAACTGCCATTTCCTTTGTTCTGTCATGGTGTTATGTCATGGATTAAAAGATGGCCACCATAAGGCATAAAGCTCAGTGTCTACGTACAAATTAATGTTAAGCACGTATTCTGCAGAGCCCTATGGATTGTCTTTGGAAAGAAATGCAGTGGCCAGTAATCTGAGTCCTCACAATTCTCACCCTTCCATCACCATCACTGTGGCTTTATTCTTCCCCCCTCATTCTCCGTCGCCTTTGGTGCTTTCCAAGTTCACTGAAATAAGAAAAGTGGAATTTAAGGATCACCAAGAACCCAACGCTGCTAAATAAACACTTCAGGCATGTCAATATATTGCAGCATAGTTCTGGGTAAACCATTACCCAGCCAGTTAAGAATGTAATTGGGTTAACCCAACACAACTGAGATAACTGCCCAAAGGAATGGAGATAGTTAGCCCGTGTTAACTGTACTGCTGTTAATATTCCATTCTCCTCAGGTATCTCTACATGGAGTCACATTTAACAACTCGTGTTGCCTTGCACCTTAAAAGGAAGGTTACAGCTCTTAATCTGATGAAGAACCTTCCTTGCTCCATAGTTTAAAGATAATATTTTTATAGTTGTTAAAGTGGGCATGAATTCTTAAAGTTCTCAAGAAACTTTCTGTTAATTGGTCCCTTGGATTTTGTCTGTCTTGCAGGAACCATGACATTGAATTTACGTGTCAGGTAAGCATCAGGCATGCTCTTAGCAAGCTGTTCTGTGACATGTAGTGTTAATAACAATGGTGTTGGATCTTCAAGGAAATTAAGACAAGCCAGTTTAAATGAAGGATGTTGGTCTTTGTTAGTTAATGATTCCTGCTTGTTAATAACACTCGGAGCCTGAAACCTACTGCTGGGCATGTATTTGCAAATGTGATAATACTGAAAGGAAACTTTAGTAATTTGCATTATTCCAATATGAGAGTCAAATTTTGAAAGTCTTTCCTGTTGTTTCATTGTAAAACAAACTTAACACAGCAACATGTGTTTTCACTGTGCGTTTTTTGTGAAGGATCTTTCATGCTTTTGCCACTAAAGCTGCTCTTCAGCAACATGTTCTGCTGTGCACTGCAGGAGGTGAATACTGCCTCTCGCAGAAAGGAGAGGAACGTAAGCTGACAGAACAGACTTCCTGCGTGTACAGAAAGCTCACTTATGTGAATCAGGCCATGGCAGAATCATCAGCACCACTGTTATTTTTAAAGGCATTGTGTCTATGTCTAGGATTAAATTACATGAAGCAATGTCACTTAGTCACTGGCAGTATCTCCTGTGACACTGGTCATCGTTAGTTTGACTGTCTGTTCTTGGTTTAGAAACACGAGATTTGTTCAATCACAAACTGCTGGGAGTTCTGTTTTAGCATCAGCTGTTATTTTCTTGAGAGAGGATTGCTTTGAATCCTGCTTTTAAAATAAATGTTAAACTCAATGATTTGAATATATGCTTCATGTATCACTTCATCTCAGTTTTTATTTGCCACACATACATAAGACTTTGGAATTTTTCTGGATACACTTTGATCTTATTTTCATTCTTATTTGCCTTGTACTAAACACGTTTTTCATAGTAGACCCATGTAATTAATGAAAAAAACAAGTTATGATCTACCAGGCAAAATTCTTAATCAAGATGTCTCCCCTTTCCTCCCTTCTTTACTTAGACTGAAGATATTGAAGATTTGATTCCCAAAGGACTGTCTGAGGCAACAAAGCAGCAGATTCGTTATCTCCTCCAGGTATGTGAGTGGGGTGGAGGGAACGTGTAGAAACCTACAGTAACAGGTTTTCAAAACAGTGGAAGCTGCCTTTACACATACCAGGGATTTTGTACATAACATACTTCACTCTGTGTTCTGCTTATTCCATCTTTTCTAGTGTAATGGGTATGGAATCATACAGGTGGCTCCAAGTGACATGTGGCTGCAGGTTCCACAGACTAGTTGTGTATTTTAAACTGAGCTTTACTGGGGCTTTCTTGCAGTTTCACTGGAAAGCATCTTGGCTTTTGACCAATCCTAGGAGAACACAGATCTTTCATCTTTTTATTTGTTTGTGTGGTATATTAATGTTTTACTGTAAAAGCTAAAGGCAAATAGTAGGTGCCTTACTGAATGTTGAAGTGGATATCAATTGCCAACTACGTGTAATGCTTGTAACTTAGGTCTCGCCTTCTACAAACGTTCTGGTTCAAAACCTCTAACATAGCACTAAGTTCTGAGGCATGCTTATGACATTCAGTAACAAAACATAACCATTTCTGGTTTGGTTCTATTTATAAATGGCTTTTGTGTTTCTCCTGATCTTGTTGTTTAGCTACCCAACCATCTCAACTTGCCTTTTCAATCCCCAGCCATGTGGGTTTGGCTGTCAGGCAGACAGGAATGCAAGGTTCCGATAATGGTTGTTTATTTTGTTGCTTCCTAGCACTGTAATGCACACTTTGCAGTGTGTTTTTTAGAAAAACACTTGACTTCTTTATGAAGTGCTTTGAAGATAGCTGACTGGAATTGGCCCCAGCCTTTGATAGAACATTAAAACAGCGCTGTAGCATGACTCCCACTGTCCACTCCAGAACTATTGGACATGTAGGTATGTTAGAACAGGATCCAAAACAACCCGCACTGCTCAGCAGGTGTGCCTAGACCTGGTCTCCCTGAGGTTGGAGGTAAGGTGATACCACCCGGGAGCTGCAGCTTAGAATCACTTCCTGCTAAAAAAATACATTTGGATGAAGTTGTGAACGAGCAACCTGGTCTGACTTCACAACTGATCTTGCTTTAAGCAGAAGAGCTGGACAAGGTGACCTCCCAAGTCCCTTCCAACCTGAATTATTCTGATTGTTTTACAATGGAGATGGACGCTGACACCAGAATATTTCGTGACCTCATGTTCTAACACTGTCCCAGGAAGGTGGTTCAGCTCACCTCTGTGGGAAAGAGCTGAAACACGTATTTCCCGTTTTCTGTAAGTCCAGCTGTTTTACATTCTCACACCTATGCCTCAAAAAAATGCAGCTAAAATGTCTTTTGGGGAACTGGATTTTGTCAGCATACATACACAGTGTGCTCTCAGCCTACAGACCCCGCAGGCCTCTCTGAGAGTTGTGTGTGGTGTGTTTTTACATCTGAGAAGGCCTCTGAGCGAGCTGTCAGCTGCTCAGTGAAGACTGTGCTGGGTGTGCCCAGAGGCTCAAGTCTAAGAGCTGGCGGCATTTCACTGTAGAAGTACCAGACACCTATGGAATTTAGCAACCTCTAGCACTAAGTAATTGCTGAGTGGGGCGTTACTTACATTTTTATAGTCTAAATTAAACTATTTTGATTTAATTCCTTTTAATCTACTCCTGTAGTGTATTTCACAATAAACCCAACAAAACAAGAAGTCAAAACTGAAATTCCATTTTAATTAAAAAACAAACAAACAGGTGACTTACACTAGAAATGTTATTTTTGAAGCCTCAGCACATAATCACACCAGTGGGGATAAAAAATACAACAAGGGCTAATCACCATATTGATGAAGATCTTGATAGCCTTCTTCAGTTTGAATGATCAACAAATTCCTATTTTAACAAATAACTTTTCAGGGAAAGTAGCAGAGGAAGAGAAACAGACAGAAGGATTTCATTTTTGTTTGGACAGTAAAAAGTACATCTTTTGCACAGAATATTCAGCCCTTCCAGATGAGTCAAAACTTGAGGAATCATTTTATGTGTTCTTTCAAAGTCTATTTTTCTTCTTTCAAGTATTAGAAATGTATCCTGAAATGCGACAATTTGTGTTTTAACATGAATCAATACACAGCTGTTAACACTAGTGAAAGAAAGAACAGCGTTAGGTTGCTGTGCTCTACAGCCTGTCTTTTGCATCCAGCTGACTCCTTTAATCTTCGGGATCTTTTTCCTTTAAAGGGAGGAGTGGGTTGTATGGTGCTTTTTTTTATTTTTTATTTAAATTTTAATTAAATTCTCTTGCCCTTGGGCTGAAAGTGTGCTTTGCCAGATCTCAAAGATGGTGACTCATTCCTCTGCAGCTTCTCAGGTAGGGTAGTTATTTTTTTAAAATGAGCCTCAGTTACAAAGCTCTGAACGATCAAAAAATGATTGTGCAATATTAACACATTTATTTTTTTCCCCTTTATTGGTGTACAAATGCAGTTCTTTACTGTCTTGTTCCTTCCAGTTTAAAAATGGTATCCTGTGTTACAAGGCAATAATTAAAACAGAACAAAGTGCATGAAAACATGTTTTTTGTAGACACTGTGGGCACTTCAGAGAATGATGTGCAGTAGTTCCAAGAGTGAAGTTATTTTCAGCTGTTTAGCAGTTTTCTGTTCTACCCATTGTCAAGCATATTGTAAACAAAGCATGGTAATTAATCAGAAGTACACATTTTCATTTTTTTTCCCTCCTAGATGAGAGTGACATCAGATAAATCTTTGAGACTTGTGCTTTCCACTTTCAAAAATTTACGTGAAGAGCTCTGCCATTTGCAGGATGACTTGGGGGTAAGCCACATTGTTCAGTTCCCATAGTCTCATCCATTTGTTCTCAGCTGTCAGTAGGAAGTCCGTTATGATGAAATTTCAATTGTGAAGTCCAGGCTTTAGGTGCTTTAATGGCTGGTTTATTAATTGCCTTGCAAGATTGATACAGTACATGAAGTTAGATTTCCTTCTAGTGGTGGTTTTAAAGTGTTCGATTTGTTGAAGCCTAAAAAATGAAATACTTTCAAAGGAAGAAGAGACTCTGCTGAGTGAAGGTAGATTTAAAGCTCTGAATTGGTATATACAATGCATATGTATCTACACAGGTGTAGACGTATGGGTATGGAACTGTGGTTTTACTTTTAACGAGGACAAGGCGTATACACCAGGTGCCTATTTGCTAGCACTGTTCCAGGAATCAGGAGACGTCAGTTCCATTCTCTCCTGACCAAGTTGTATTTCCTGCTTCATAGAAAGCTCTTGTCAACTGGTGGCTTTAACAACTCCAGAGGTTCTGCAGGGTACAGGCAGCCCAGTTGGGAACTCGGAGCTCTACAGCTGCTGAGACAGACAGTACATAATTGCCTTTAGGAAGGCAGAAACATTTCCCACACCAGCCCAAGTACTCAGTCCCACTGGAAACTTCACAGCATTGTAGTTAAAAAAAACCCAGTTTCAATAAAATTGAGTATTTGCTCAATTCTAAACCGTCACTTACTAATTACTCAGTATGTTGCACTTTCAATACGGGAAAAGTTTACTGAAAAATTGCAGCTATTGACTGTAAACACTTTTGTCTTACAGAAGTTAGAAACCGAGAGTGTGTTACTTAAGAAGGATTTGGCTTTTAAAGATTCTCAAGTAAAAGAATATGAAACTATGTTGACTTCTCTGAGAGAGAATAATCGTCAGCAGCAGGTAAATCCAAAAACGTTATTTCCAGCGTAAGTCAAAAACTAGCCAGTGTGCTGACTTCTGAGTATTCTGAGTAACTGCTGCCTGGTGTATGTTTGTGTATGTGTGTGACCCTGTTATTTCCTTAAGGAACACCATGCATTCATTCCACTTCTGTGCTTTCCAGCAAGGACTCAGAGAGAGTACTGCAAAATGCCGCTCTCTGGAAGAACAGCTCCTCTCTCTTCGGCTCAGTGAGGGAGAAAAGGACTGTCAGCTAAAGGAACTGGAGTACTGCAAGCGTGCCTTGGAGCAAGAGATCCAGAGCCTCAGACTACAGGTAATAGGCTCCCTTGATACAGATGCATTAATGGATGAAAATTAATTGTGAAAACTCTCTTCTTAAAAAAATTATTTCTCTTAAAAAAATTATTTTATTTTCTGTAGACCTGCTCTAATCCAACACTACAGACCACCACAGATGAACTCTCTAGCCGTTACGTAGAGATGATCAATAACTTGAGAGAGGATAAAGATCGTGAGATCCGCAATCTTAGGGTAAGTTGATTACCTTGGCATGGTGCATGCCTCACCCTGTAACCACTACAGGCGAACGGCTTCTTTTTTAATTAGGGAACAGGAAAGATCTACCGTATGTACTTTTTAGATATCTTTTGGTTCTGCAGTTACTTTACACATAAGACACTAATGATGGCTCAGAAACTCTTATGGTAGAACATAAAACTGTGATTTTTAAAAAAAACCCCACAATTCCATAGATGTAGGAATTAAGGAATAATCAGATTAACAGTCTTTCCTAAAGGGGTATTTTGTGTATCCTGATAAAGTAAGAAACTAGCCAAAAGACACCTAACAGAAAACAAAATACATCCCAGTCAAAAATGTGTGTAGGAAACATCTCTCATTTAAATCACTGTAGTAATAGTTTACCACCCTGGAAGCTAATTCAACTTGTTTGGTGGTGTATTAGCTTTATTAAGTTATAAAACTATTAAATTGATACTGGGTAGAATTCAGTGCAATTAGCACTTTCTGAATTTACTGTGCAGCTCAACATTCTTATTTGAAAATCATTGGGTCTTACTGTTCATGATTTTAATGAAAAAAAAAAAAAATAACAACCATCCAGAGTCCTACATAGATACTGAAAGGTCACCTGCGAGGAGCACCCAACACCTAACTAACTATTCCTTAACGTATGTTTTATAGTCTCAGTTATGCCAATTCCAGCAAGATATATCACGGAGAGAAGGAAGTAACAGTGACTTGCAAATAAGATTGCATGAACTGACGTCGATGTTGGAGGAGAAAGAGGCTTTTATTAAACAGCAGCAAGAGGTAAAATATTACAACTTATTTCTTTTCTTAGAATTTTTGTATTTAACCCTCCACTTACTGTGTAGGTGGAGACTTCCTAGGAAGTCACTTGTACTCTCCTGGTTCAGAAATCAGGGTTAGGATTTTTTTTATTTTTTTTTTTTTACCTGAATCCTTTTCCTCTGCCAGTCTTTTGGAAGGATGGACTTTTTCAAACTGCTCTTTGAGAGGAATTTCTGCAAATATTTTGTTGTGACTTTAGTGAACTAATACTTCAGAAAACATTATTTCATTTGAATGTTTACTTTTGGTTTTCTCAGGACCTCTTCAGATTGAAGCATGAGAAATTATCAGGCAGTCAGTCCCCTGGTGTAACAGCTATCATCACCAAGAAGTAATGTAGTTATTTCTTAAAACTACACCCTTTCGATTTTCCATTGTATATAGCCTCTGCTAAGCAAGTTCTTGCCTCCTGAAAATGTCTTAATACTGCCTGTTCAATTTAAAGGGGAAAAAGTCGAGATAGGCTTTCCTATCCGGGGAGGATTCAATACTAAGCATTGTAATAGCAATGGGAGGGGTGGCCAGCGCGTTAAAGTGGCATTTGAGTGACTGTATTAGCTTTTTAGGTACTAGTGAAAACCTTTGGGGATTAATGACTGGAAGGACTATGTGGGAAGATGAGAGTTATTGATCTGGATACGGTATGCAGACTTCAGCTTACAGGTTTGCAACTCTCTTTAATACAGGTACAGGAATCAGTATCCTATTCTGGGTCTCCTGTCTGATGACTACAAGGTTACATCACCTGTCAATAAATCACAAACTATTGTAATTGAGAGGACTGGAGAGATATGGAAACATGTAAGTTTACCTACAAACTGAGTATTCAGTCTCTGAACTTCCTTAAGTATTCAATTTAACTTCAAAGAATGTATTGGCCAAACCTGACAGCTGAGAGAAAAAGCCATAGTGTTAATTTAACTTGGCTGCAAAAAGCAAAGAGTGATTAAAGTGAAGGAACTGTACTGTCTATTGCAAGAGCGCAGTAATTGTTGGGTGGAGTATGAATAAAATAACCTTTTGTTGTCTTCTCTCATGCATAATTACCTTTAACAAAAGAAGTGGCGTTGCTGGAACACCAGCCTCTGCCCTGCACAAGGCGGTCTTACGGGCATCACTGTACTGGGACTTTTTCCGTGTTGTGCTCTCAGGTGAAAGGAGTGTTTTGGGTGGGCAGTATTCCTGAGTCACCAGTATTAATGACTCCAAATTATGACTACACCATGTCCCTGAAACTTACAGTGAGACAGGGCAGTGACTAACTCAGGAAATGCAAAAGAGTGGAGACTTTTCAAGGAATGATTCAAAGTAAAAATACAGAGTAGGACTGCAGGAGCTGTTCATGTTACCAGGCACAAGGTAACGTTGCCACGTCTGAATACAAGGTAAAGGCTGGAGAAAGAGCAACACGGCCAATTCATAACCGTGCGTGGGATGGGATGGAATGGAATTCAGTGATGGTGTCTGCAGACAGAGTATGGCAGAGCAGCACAAATAGAGTGTTAAGAGAGTAGCTTTGTGGGGGACGTGACCAAGAACAGACAATTGCGTGAGCAGCCTGAGCAGATGAAGGGTAAAACATCTGGCACGTTCTAAAAGGGTACGTTACCTGGAGCAGGATTAAAAAATGAAAAGGTAGAGGTCACTGGCAAACAGCAGAGTTTTATTACTGATCTCTAAAACTCATCCAGTTGCATTGCAACCCAGTGAAATGTCCAGGAATTAAACATTAATAAAGAAATTACAAAAAAAAAAAAAAGCCAACCCACCCTCCTTCTTAGCTTACTTGAGAAGTCAGTCATACTTTCCATTATAAAAAATGGAAAAGAGTGTACTCTGCATTTGAAGAGATCAGTATCATTAAATAAATTAGAACTGTTTGCAAGTTTCCCAAGCTCTCTATCAATCACCACTGCAAGTTTCAGCTGAAACAAAATTACTCTGCTGCAAGATAAACTTAATAAGTTTGAGAAGTGCCAATTTCATCTTTGCTCCAAGCTTCACAAGTACTTCTGTGTTCCTGTACTGTCAGCCCTGTCTTTATCTCTGCATTCATTACTGAACAGTAATGCCCACAGGTATCTGCACAGGGCGAGTTTTATACTGAAAATAAGTAAGTAGCCCGTACACGATACTGTCTTTCAAGCAATGATTATTTGTCATGCTCAGTCCTTCAGGATGCTCAAATGAAAGTACTTAAATGTTTTTTGTAATGCTGACTACTAGTTATATTAGAGAAAACTTGTAGGGTAGAAATTTTGTAATACCCGCTTCCTGTTGTTCTTGGTTGTTCTCCTCGGTACAAAAAAGCTGTTGTCCTGGTTTTGCGTTCACTGGCGACAGTGAATCATGCCAGCTCTGAATCTGCCCTTGCTGAACAAAACCGTTTACAACTTAATGATACGACTTTGACCTTGCCAGTACTGGCTGCTGACACACTCAGCGTTTGTTAAGGAGGAAAGGCTCACTGGCCACTTGAGACACTTTAAAAATCAGTCTCTTAGAGAAAATAAATATAGAATTAAATGAGGCGTGCTTTTTATACCAGGCGGTTTTGTTTTATATACAGAAATAAGTTTGTCTATTTTCTTCTAACAAGCTGCTTGTTTCTCTCAGGAATGAAAGAAATCCCTAAACCATCAGAGCTGCTCAAAGGAGTTCACGATGACTAAAATTGCTTTACTTCCTGCTGTTTTGCATCCGAAAAAGGTTCAGTCTGATAGTGAGAAAGGCTGGGGAACACACCAAGGACACGGAAGCACGAAGATGATGGAAAACACTGTTTCATCCTCACCATAAAGAACTCGGTTACCTGTGTCTATAATCTGCCACTAACAGCTGTGTACAAATGCTGTTTGTACTTTTTCACGCACTTACGTTTTGCTCGGAAGAGAGAGGTGTGCTGTGCTTTTGTGGACTTCAGTTTTTCTTGACATGACTAACTTCTACTCTTCAGCCAGTCCTGAAGCAACCTGAAAGACAAAAGGAAGTCTGAAACCTTTTCCTTTTTGTACTATTCGCCCTATTCTTCTGTCCTATCTACTCATGCTGAGAGGTGAGAATGATAGAAATTTAAGTCTGACACATGCTGGTTGGCTGGTTTCAATACAGATTCCCGTTTCATGTACTGCTGCCGATTGAAGATGAAGCAAACTCCAGAAACAACCTTCACGGGGAACTTAAAAAAATACCTCACTGAAAAACACATATGCCTATGTAGGGGAAGCTAAAACACAAAGGCACATTATTTAACTTACTCCAGGTACACAGTTCCTCAAACTCAAGCTACTGAATTGGCAAATACCAGGCTTGACTTACCTAGTTCAGTGAAATGACTGGGCAAATGCTAATTTTGAAGAACATTATTGACCTCAGAGCTAATGTATTTTCAGCTGAACCTTTATAAGCCCCCAAACCAGCCATAAGTATTTATTTGCTGTGCTTGAAAATTTGCAGAACTTGGTATATTTTTTTATAGATGAACTTAGTTTGAAAATAGCTCACAGACTAAATTTCATTATCAGACCAACTTTCCATTTACAGTTTTTGCTCCTCGCAGGACCACAGAAATTATCTCAAAATTATTTGGCATTAATAATTACATAGTTGTTTAGGCAACACAGTGCAGAGAATCACAGGGGAAATTCTAACTATGCAATCAAAAGGTGCTAGCTCTTTATCACGGGGTACTTGCTTTGCTTTATTTCTGCAGACATATATTTCTATTCACAAATAATATATATCATAGACAATGTTTACTGGTGAAAGAATGCTGTAGGCTATGTGTAACTACAAAATAAACCTAAGTGTAACTTTCTGAATCATGTCTGTCTGTACTGGAAACATCCGTTGATGCAATAGGCTGGAGGGGTTTGTTTTGGGAGGTGTAATACTGCCTTGTTTTAGACAACTTGTTCCTCTAAATGGATGTTTGCAAGCAAAGGAATAGTAGTGTTGGGTCCCTTTTCATGCTACTGATGCGAGTCCTCCACTCAGTTAATGCTGAGATGTCGAAGATGACCTCACGTTCTTCATAACAGGGAGGAAGAGCCAAGCATAAAACCTACTCCCTGCACTGCTCCTGAGCCTGTCCAGCCTAAGATGGACCTGCAGTGTCAGAAGCCAACTAAGCGTTTGTACCATCAAACAACAATCACTTTAGCCTAGCTTTATAGACAGAGGTTTTAATTAGCTAAAAATTAAATACTGTCATTTGAATGAGGCCCCTCTGAAATCAATAATTATTAGATTCTAAAATAACTAACTGCCTCACTTCTGTAGAGCAGTTAAATATAAGGTACATGCGCATACAGAGTTAACATACTGACACAGAGTAGTGTCAAAGTGTATTCTATCCCAATAAACAACTTAAGCGACACTCTCATCTAATGACTTACCTTTGGTGACTTAAATGATAAATAAAGAGGAAGAACACCACATTTGTTTAATGCCATCACACTCTTATCTGTGCATAACTGTGCAGTTATCCCAACTGAAGGAGACACAAAATAGTTTGCTGACTTACTGTGGTATTTGCCATGATCTCAGCTGGGCTTGACTAGTTGGAAGCATCACACAAACAGCTCGGAAGAAGCTATGAACAGCAGAAACGTGAGCTATTAATGGAAGTACTGTGCGCTCATCTCAACCATTGCAAGGGCTGCACAGTGTAGTTAGTTACTCACCATGCCATCTAGTAACACTAAACAAACATTTCTGTAACCCCTGTGCCTCAAGACCATGCAACAGCATTAACGCAAGCAGTAAATGCCCTTAAAGGACAGAAACACGCAGGCTCTGAATGGTCGGAGCTGCTGGGCGTGGTGGTCTAATTTATGACAAAAGCCACGATTAAGCAAATGACCTGTTTCGCATATACACCTGGTATTATGGTAAATGTGGAAACCCCATGATTGTTCTCCATACCTGAAGAGGTGCATAGCATAAATACAGCTTAAAAAAAAGCCCAGTTTGCTGATTAGGAAAGACAGATGTCAATACTGTATTGTGCAGCACAGATCAGCTTCTCTAAGGTGTGCTCGTTAAAGTATTTTAAGACTTGTGTACACTGTACGTGCTACAGAGCCAACTGTCACAACAACACATTTTACTCACAGATAACATGAAACAATAGATCCTTATCAAAAGGCTGGTTTTGATTTCAAATGAGTTATTTAAGGAGCAAATTTAGTATTTTTTATTATAAAAGTATTTTATTTGCTGTAGCCTCATGTATTGCCTCTTTCCTGTTGAACTGAAACTGATTTACCTAACATCATTTCTGCTGCAGTTTACAGAAACACATTTTTCTCATTTACTCATCTCTGTAAATCCTAGTTATCACCCTAATTAAAAAACTAGATAATTTTTCACCTCAATTTCAGGTAGGTCCACTGACACTTCTACATTTTTTCAGGAAGAAGTTAGAAAAATCAAAGACAGCATTTACTTCCTATATTTAGAACAATTTACTTAACTGCCCTATTAAGAATGTCTTTATCAATAGTTTTACTAAATAAACTCCCACCGCCTAAACAGATTTGATACCATGCAGAGTTTCTTGTTCTTACACTGAAGAACAGGAGAAAATTGTCTTCTGATTTCTATTACTGACTTTCTTCCACGCAACTCAGTATGCGCTATGGAACACTTTACCTGCCTTCACCTGTAAAATAAAAGCCAAATACAGCCCTGGTTCACAAGTGACTGACACCGCAAGCATTGTCTGAACAGTCGACACAGGCTTTGAGTTCTACATCAAGGTAACTTACCTTTACCTTGAGAGTACTCTGCTGGTGTTCTTCTGTATTTTCTCTCTCTCAATTTCATTACCTTTAATTGTGGGCATTTGAAACCTGAAGAAAAAAAAAAAAACAAACAGATGATGATCAAGACATGAGTCATTTTTAACTGCTCCCGGATTTTGGTGATTTCTTAGTCTGGTCATTCAAATAGAAACCACAGTAAGCAAATCTGACATTTTAGAGCCGCCCTTCCACATGTTTATGAAACTTGCCGCTTGCTCAAGCAATTAAGATGTGTTTGTGCATCACATACAGCACCTCAGGAGCAGGCAGAAGAGAAACCAGGAACAGCTGAACTATCTCTATGTTGTGCTCCCAGGCAGGGAACAGCTTTACAGCACGTCACCTTTCCCACTCCTGGTAGTGTGAAGTGGCATCCTATCACAGATGCTGGGAAAGGTAATTCACCCTATTAGTGTTGCTGTAGGGACAGATTTGGAACAATCTGACAAGCAAAGACTGTTTTCAACAAAACAGCTTCAAAGTCCTCACTGAAAATGTAGCAAAAGACAAGGCATACATAAATTTCACTAAGAAAAGCATGGATGTATGAAAACCGATCATGTCTACTAAAGAGTACCTTGAAAAGAACAGAGATCATCAACTTCACAACAATGACAGAAGACATCACTCAGAGTTTTCAGGACAAGCAATAAAATATGATACCACCAACTTTTATCATTCAACACTTCAGTCAGAAGACTTGCAAGGCTTACGGGTGGTGGTAGTGTCTCTCCTTCACTTGCTTCCTACCACCGCTTAGGAACTCGTCAGCTTTGAAAATGAGTAAGCGGGACCTGCCTGTAGAGCACTTCATCCCATCCTAAAGGCTTCATCAGTTTGGATAACAGAAGGCGGTTTGCTGCCAGCTCAGGGCAGGGAGCCAGGCAGGGTACAGACTATAGAGAGCAAGGATCTGCGGAAGTACTGAGACACAAGAATTTTACTGCAATTTGACATGGTGCACTTTTAAAATCATGACACCTCCATGGTAAAAATAAAACAGCCTAAAACAGCCATCACAAATTCTCTTAAATATTTACTAGGAAAGTGCACTGGAAAGAATCTAGGAACTGTGCCTCAAACTGCTGAGGATTCAGGTCAAATTTTATTCTTATATTTCAGAAGATTTAAAATGCCACTTCCTAGTAAAATCTTATATCAAGAATACCAACCAACCACTTGCTTTAACACAGCATTTCAGTTACTGGGGGAACACAGTTGTAGCAAAAAAGGGGGGGGGGGGGGAAGGTTCTGCCTCAGTCTTATCTTCTACTGGATGAATACGTACACAAGATATATAAAAAGATCATAAATTACTCAAACAACACAAACAAAGTAAGAGCATTGCATGTAATACCACTTCCTCTCAGGTTTTTCTTCATCTAGCAGGCACATTCCTTTATTTTCCTTTCCCTGTCCCCAACTTCTACACCTCTTCCTCCACAGCCCCCATGTCACACCTGCAGCACATTGCACAGGCCTTTTCTTATCGATTCCTTCCTCCTTTCATCCATCACACGATTACTTTTTTTTTTTTTTTAACCACCAGAGCCCTCCTAACAGCTTCAACCCCCTCCTTTGCCTATTCACCATCCAGCTTGGACAGTTACAAGAAGCTTCAACATCCACACCTATACAGAAAGATGTCAATTCTGGAAGAAGGAGCAGAAGCACTGGTGGGAATTTCAAACCAGTCCAGCCTCAAGTCATCAACATCTAAGCAGCACTGGACAGAACCAGCAAAGGGCCAAGTAGAAGCACACACTCTCCCAACAGTATCATAAGCTACTGAATTTTAAAACCATCGCTCAAAAGTCAGACAAACTTTTTTTAAACTGTTTGAAAAGTAAGAACATATGGGTAGCAATCCATTAACCTTAACACTGTGTGGGTTAAGTCTCAAGGCTTTCCCTCTCTTTGACAGACCTTGTTTCCTTGTCTTTCTTCTTAGCTAGGTTTCATTGTCCATGCGCTGCCAAGAGAAGAAGAGACAAACAATTACTATAAAGAAAGAAATGTTCAAAATGCAATAAGCCAACCAAAGAAAAGCGGTAACTCATCTTGAGACCTCACAAAGGACAAGGCTGCCTGTAACCATCCTGCTAAGTTTAACACCTCCGTTTCTCCACCCAGCCATCACACGCAGCAGGGCTCACACACAAAAGATTGCACTAGTCTGCATCTGCTTCAAGTCCTACATACGTTCCCGTATTGGTACCGTAGTTGATAATAACCAACAACATCTGTAGTTTTTCCAACCACTATTCCCTCCCTCACATCTTGAAAAACATGTTCCTCACAGATTTTAATGTTCCAAAAGGTATGACTTTTTTTTCCTAATTAAAAAGAAATCTTATTAGGTGGACTTACAGACTGTTAAACCTCAATACCAATTTCAACTTCTGTAACACAAAGTTACAGAACTTCATCATTCTATAATATAATAATGAAGCTGTAAATAAATGAAACTTTTATCCAGCATATGCTTCCTGCTAACATTATGTTATAAAAAACTTTTGTCCCCTTTACAGTATGTAGTTTTACAGCAAGAAAAAACTAGATGCAATAGAAAATCTAGGTAACGAACCTGATGCCCCGCAGCGTACCATGCTCTTAAGAACAGAAGATACCATCCACCGACTCTGAGCTAAACAAACAAACGAAACAACGAGCTTACACTAAGCAACTGTTCATCACAGAAAGAATTAACCCACATACGTAACATGTATACGTATGTATGATACGTAAAGGTCAAAGCCTTTCACTGCACTCCTTGGAAGAAACACTACTGTTATCCTCAAACGTGTTGTAAAATGTAAACGTTAATATAGGTCACCAGTAAATACCACGTATGAGTAACAACAGGTATCAAAACATGATGTGAATACAATGCCTGAAGGCATGTTCAGATTTCGTACTGCTGTCTAAAATGCTGACTCTCCAGAAATTTGATTTCTGTCATTTCTACCCCCCACATCGTGTTCTGTACCCCGTGGACTCTTAAACAATGTGGGATTAAGTCTTTTTACAAAGTTGGCTGCAGAAGATGTTTAAAATACTCAAGTACCTGATGATTCCATCCATCTGTAAGGTGGACAAATGAGCCCGCATGGATGTGTGCTTTGTCACAGTCAGAATGCCATCTTCAGTCTGCTATGAAGAAATTCCTTCAGTCTATGCATCCAATACAACGTTCAGGAATAAAGCATTAAAATTGTCAACAAAACAAAACTTTAATATGTTCAGATTTTTTTGAATGCTATGACCTCCTCCTTTGATTGCTGGACATACAAAAAAAAGTACTATAAACAAAACCCAGATAAATAGGTTCATGTCTGCATCGTTTCTTAGTACAAAACCTACGAGTTCACTGGCTAAAAGCCTGCTGGAAATCCTTGATGAGGAGTTCATTTAAAATTGCACTCTCTTCTTAATTATTTTAATCTATTACTGCTGTCATAATTCAAGTATTCTAAAAGAGAGGGAAATTAAAAAAGCAATTATTTTCAGTATTTCGTTTTGCAAGCTGTTCTTATTACATGGATAAAAAGAAAAAACCTACCTGACGTTTCCCAAAATATATGAGTAGTTTTATGTTCTCTTTACTTAAAGGAAAAAATTTCAAAGGAATGTCAGTATCACATTTGATAACTATTTTAGAAATAAGCACAAGTACATTACCTGTAACTTTAAAGGGTTAGTCAAATAAAGCCCCAATACTCTCCCCTCAATAGTCTGATAAATATACCTCAAGTAACCTGTTTACTGGAAATGTTATTACATACTAATTAGTGAATCATGTCATTAGGCATATCAGGCAAGTTTACACAGACTTTCCTAAACACCATAAATGAAAAGTAAACTCCAAAAAAATTGGAGTGCAAGAGATGCGTTTTATTGTATGCCCGTTACGATGAGTAACACATTTAGAAATAATAATCCCACATAACAGTGACAATCTTATTTTACAGCGTGTACATCATTTTTTACAGCCACATAAAACACGTATTTTTCTAAGAGATTTCCCAAATTTAACTTTCTGAAGTTTAGAAATATAAAAAAAATTTATTCTCAAGGAACTGATTCTCATCTGGTGCAAAAACAAAATATGAACATTATCTGAAACACAAAGCCACAATATAGCATGAAGTTACAATTTATCATGTGAACAGCGGTGTGCAAACATGAAGCAACTAAAAAGGTAAAAAATACACATTATATGCGTAACATTTATGAACAGGTTTTTCATTAAATAGCCCTAGACCAGCTTGTTATATTAAGCGCCATTTGATTTGCAGCATGCTAACACAAAGCATTGTTTAAAGGGATGCATATTTTAAATGTATACACTGTAAACTGAAGATCCACCTCCAAACTCTAGTGGCAGCATATTTTTCAGGTTAAATACTGCATATATACTTTCTTACAGATTGAAAATGCATGTTTATAGTATGGTATAGATTTTTTTAAAGAATTGATTAAAAGGTGCGATTTTATGTCTATATTGAAAATTTCATATTAGGAGGTAGGACAATAATAGTCATACCTGTTACAAACACTGCCCTAAAGAACTTCTAAGTACTTTGAATTTTAATTAAAAAACCCTTACATTTTTCAACTTTGTTTTTAATAGTCTTTTTAGAGAAGATTTTAAAGTAGCGAGAAAAAAAAAATCAGTGTTGAGTCACAACACTATGAGCTGCATCCATTTTATCCTTAAAAAAAAAAGGTCAAATTCAAAGTTAATTTTGTTATATGTGCCATACTGAACAACATTCAACTGTAGTTTCAGATAAAAAAGGGAAATTATATACATACACATCTTTAACCCTAGCACCAGAACACCACCTTTGAGATCATAACATAATGCTATATTTTAAACATCATATCCTGCAATAAAATAGGTTAGCAGCTTTGAGAACCATTAAAAAAATTACTTGTTGGACCTAAACTAATAAAGGAAACAAAAGTTTCCCAATGAAATGTTTTTTTAAAAAAAATAATAAAAAAAAAAAAAGGGACAACCCCCCAAATTTGACCAGTTCTGGAATTTAATTTCCAGGCACAATTTAAAAACATTATGATCAAGTGACTGACTAATACTCTCCTTTCAAAACTGCACAAGAAGTCAGACTCAGTTGCCTTTGCAAACAATTTGTAAATAACCCCACCATACACCTGAACCCTTTTCATATTGGAGACAAATGCTGTTACTGACAAATGGATAACACAATCATCTTTGTTTTGTCTTCTATAGCTTAACAATGTATAATACTATTAATTTGAAGACATTCATTCATCTTTCTGCAAACTTAAGACATTCATCCATCTTTCTGCATTCTATAGTGCTCTTTAGGTTCTGATAAGCAACAATCATAGGGCTATGAGATCCCCTGTCAACCCTAATACTTTTAAGACTTTTAATACAAAGAATGTAAAGTTATGATTTAATATCAAGCTTTGAAACCAGGAGAAACAGTTCATGAGATTTTTTTTTCCCCAATTAGCATATCACAGTTTCTAAATTGCTTCCTTCTTGAGATCATATATTACATTATGGCCTCTTTGTGGTGCCTCATTATATGCTGATTTTTTTCAGATGGTCTACGGAATCCCTTTTTGCAATACTCACACCTGTGTGGATAGTCTTTTGTGTGTATTGATATTACGTGTCGTTTAAAGCCTGACGCATCCGTAGTGCTATAGTCACAATACTGGCATTGATAAACTTTTCTTCCACTGTGGGTCTTCATGTGCTTCTTAAGTTCATTTTGCTGCCTAAATCCTCTTTTACATCTTTTGCATTTAAAAGGCAGGTCCTTGGTGTGAACTGAGAGGATATGCCCACTAAGTACAAAAGGATCTGATGTTTTAAAGTCACAGTGTCTACACTGATGTATCTTTTTACCTTTATGGGTTTCACTATGCTTTTTGAGCTCAGATGGACGATGGAAGCCTTTTTCACATACCTCGCATTTGTGGGGAAAATCCTTTGTGTGAACTGAAATAATGTGTCGCTTCAGGTCACTTGAATTGGTGCTCTTATGGTCACAATGTGGACACTGATGAGTCTTATGCCCTTGAAATAATTCTGTGTGCTGCTGCAGTTCTTTTTCATCTGTAAACGCCTGGGGACAGTGCTCACATTTAAATGGCAAATCAGTCCCGTGTTTGGTTTTGATGTGAGTTTTCAGATTGGACTGATCAGCACACCTGAAGACACAGTGCTGACACTGGTATGGCTTTTCCCCAGTGTGGGTCCTCATATGCTTTTTCAGCTCTGATGGGTGACGGAATCCTTTCCCACACTCCACACATACATGAGGGAAGTTCTTACTGTGAACTGCCAGTAGATGTCTATTGAGTAGTCCCTGCTCTGCAGTTTCATAGTCACAATATTTGCACTTGTGTAGCTTAGGCTCCTTGTCCCTCAGTATTAGTTTATTAGAACTCAACGGGCTTGCTTCTCTGTATCTTCTTGTATATTCTGTAAACTCATGGGTTTTATCAACTTTATTTATAAGTTTATGGCTTTCCAGATGATTGTGGAAACTTACTTTTTTGTTAGTTGTAAAGTCACAGTCTGTACACTGGTATTTCTTCTTAATCATATGATCTGGATGATTCTTCATATGCCTTTTCAAGAATCCTCTGGATTTAAATTTTTTCCCACAAATATGACAAGGGTAAACTGTTAAGGGCTGTCCATCAGGACCTATTATAACAGCTGTTTTTAAACAAACAAAAACAAGTTATGAAGGAAACAAGTTTACTGATTAAGAAGTTTTAAATCAGCCAACTGCTGTTCAGATTTCATGCACTTACACTTGCAGCAGACAGAGAATGGTTCAGTAGTTTAAAAACAACCAATCCACAGCACCTATAGTTTATATAGTTTTGTTTTAGAAACTGCTCAAACAGATCAGTAATATCATATCTGCAGTGAACATATCCATGATTACTTTCTAATAGCTTGCAAAGTTCAAATGAATTGCATCAGCCCTAAGTGTACTGCCTCTGAATAGCAAAAATTACTACATTTTCTATGCACAGAACTGGAGGGGGGAAGGACACAGGAAATATGCAAATCATCATTTCTATTTTTTGATTCTGCACCAGCTTAAAAAAAAAAAAAAGGAATAGTACAGGAGTAAGTGTCACTCCATGACAATACGCATAACCATACAGTGTTTACCTGTTTGCCATTGCCTGGCCTCTCCTCTCCTCCTTTTCTTGGTTTTTTGTTTTAGCACTCTATTAGTGCTAATGCTATCACAAATCTGCAGGTATTGTGTTGCATTACCGTTTTTGTTTTCTAATCGTGTATCCAAGTTATTTCCTAGAAACAAAAATTAGACACCATAAAAAACCTTAAACAACTTTTTTTCTTTGGGACTGATGACTGGAATTGCACAGCAGCATATCTACTCTTTTAAAAAAAAAATACTGCCCACTCCTCTACCATGAACGTATACAAAAAGAGTGCCAATATAAAGCACTATCTGTCTTTGCTAGCAAAAGTCAAGAATATCATTGTCTAAACACTGATTAATTTTCAAGTATATTCCTTGATTTCTCATACTTCTGAAGACATTAATTTCTTATGAGTTATGCTGGTTGTTTCCTTTTATTTAAATTGGTTTTACTTCTTAACAACTGCATTATCTCTTTTCTGACTACAAAACCGCATTAAATAACCTGGCAGATCCTCCCGACTTCCCCACCCCCTCTGAAGGCCTACAACACATCTAGAATTGTTTTCATTTCAAAAGAGCAGAGAAAGACTTCGGAGTCCTTCAATATATACTTTATGGATAATTTTTTGCATTCCCCGATTAGGAGAACTGACACGTAAATGTAGATATTTTCAAAGACAGCAAGTTAGTTTTAACGCTACACTAAGTACAGTTACATGTTCTTACCTGCCGCTTGACCATCTTCGTATCTTCTGGGTAGCCTTCTTTCGTCTCCTGCAGAAAATGGTATTTTAGTCATTATAAATTAAAATTCTTTTTAAAGACGATGGCTTTGAAAGTCTGATAATGACACAAAACTAAACTATCCAAACTGAGATGTGCAGTTCACAATCAGTTCAGTATTTTGTAATCGTGAGCCCCAGGAAATAAAATCACATCTTTGCGAATAGTTAATATCCACTAAAGCTGTGTTTGCATGCTTACCATGCTGACTGTCTTCCCTGCTTCTCATAATTAATATGCTTGTTTCTGCAAACTTTTAACCTCATAAATAACCTCAGACACCAATCCAGAAACGAGGTTATCAGAAATCCACAATGTTCTTGAGATCGAAGTACTCTATCTTTCTGGAGTAGAACTAACCTGATGGGAAGACTTACACCTTATCGGCCTCTCGGCACTCATCTATATGAGGCACTACAAAGTTCTGGGAGGCGGAGAAATAATACCTTAAGAGTGTATTCCTCACTTCGGATTGAAAGTGTTTACTGTTATGTGCCAAGGCACTTTATCAGCCCAACTACTGTGCTCAGAAACACTACACCAACGAATTTTAACTAGTTCTAACATAAACCATGGATGACCTGACACCTTCTTAGTATACATCTAACATGCCAAAATCTGAGAAAAGAATAAATATGAAATAAAAGAACTTTCAGAATTCACAATAAAACCTGATAAGACACTTCTACTATTTCAAGCATGGCTGCAGAGAACAAATTACCTCTTTTTTTTTTGGTTCTAATCTGAAGGACTAACATGCTTAAAACCAGTATATAAACTGAAATTATTAGGAACATGTTTACATACTCATTGCTACTATTCCCTTTTTAAAGTTATTTCCCCTTCCTCCTAGCTAACATAAAATACTTTAGGCCATTCTTGTTTTTGTAAAATCTTCAACAGCCAACTTAAACAACGATTAAAACCCACGCATTCTGTACATCTGTACCAGAATCAAGAACAGTATAAAAATTCTCCTAACAGCTTTCCTTTCTACTTCATAAAACTCAACATATAGCAATCCATTCATTATATGCAAGACAATTAACTACTAATCCGTAACTGTTTTGATAGGCCAGCATTGGAAAAAAAAAAAACAAACAGCAATGTAAAAACAGAGTTGTTTTCTTCATATTGAACTGCAAAAAAACCTAAGGACCTTACGTGTAAAAGGTCATGAATGATGTCAAGATAGTTTTTCACATCACTTAATCAACTCTTACACTGCTAAAAAAACAGAAGGAGCCGTTTCCAAACCACTAAGGAAAGGTGAGAGATAATCATCACACTTGCACCGAGATTCTGGAAGCTAGATTAGGGAGAAAATAATGGAAGGGATTTTCAGAAAATAAGTATACAGATTCCTACCGTAAGCAGCAGCCCAAGCAACAGGGACAAAAGTTTTATTCACGCCAGAGTCTTCGAGCTGCGTGTCTGGAAGCGATGTAGCTTCTTCTTCACCTACAATAACTTCCATATAAACTTCATCTGCTATTTCAGCACAGCCTGGATTAAAGGAGAAGAATAAATCTTTAATTTTATTCTGCTCATCCGAAATTTTCCTTCATTTAATTTGCCCTCCGATTAATACCCATTATAAATTACTTTTCTTCCTTTGGCATTTAGAACCACCCCTTCCCTTAGGGGATCATTGTTTATTCAGACAATCCTTAAAGAGAGAAAACACATATCAATAAATGCAAAGTAAATACCAACATAAATTCAAATATACAAACTTATAAACTTGTAACTGATGAAATTTATTTGCCACTTTGCCAGAAAGCTGTTTAAACAAGGCAATTCACAGTAGGAAAACAGAAAAATGAGAAATTTGACTAACCTCATTAACTTCATCCATGGACATGTTAAATTTAATATAAATAATGAAATGATTGCATACAGTATGCACAAAGTGCATTTATCCACATCACTTTAAAATAATTATAGCCTGCTCTTTATTTTTAGGGAAGATGAGCTTAGTTTTCTACTACTTCAGGCTGAAGAATCCTTCAGAAAAATTAAAAAAGTCCTTGAGAATGATGTTTATATTGTTGTATAAAACAGCATGAGAAACAAAAATGTTTCTTATTATGCTTACTAATATCTTCATCTTCCTGAGAAGAGTCCTTAACAGCCATGTAAACCATTTTTTCTCGCTGCATTCTACCAACACCTCCTTGTTCAATTACTCCAGCTACAGAATGTCCATTGTGAAAGTCACTCTCTGTGACAATTTCTGTCCCACCTTTAACAAAAAGAAGTTAAACACATTAAGTAAACGTAAAAAAAGCCACTGTTAAGATTAATTTCGGATTTAAGTATTTTTTTCTTATTTACAAAGCTATTTTGTAGAACTCCCAAGTAAATGTTTTCACATCCATGTCTGTCATAAAATCATGCCATTTTGATACTTACAGGCAGATAAGAAAAAAGTTCTCTCAGTGTCTCCTGATAAGTTCAAGACTGAACAAGTACTACCCAAAGCATCAAGAGCCTTTTATGCATGCTAGCAGTGAACTTAGGTGTGACTGAAAACACACACCTGCCCATGCCCACCAAAAAAATTACTGTAATTCCCATGTTGCCCAGAACACAGCCTTTAAATTCTCTCTTGAAGTGCAAACAGCTAATTCTTATCCCCCTTCCTCTCCCAAAATCCTGTTTACTCACCTTTGCAGAAACTGATTCTTAGGTAATTTTTCCTACAAAGATTCTAATGTGTATTTCCCAGACTTATTACATGAGATTGCAGAGTAACTTATACTGGGGTCACACTTCTCAAACCATGATAGAGCAACTGTTACCGCCAACTATTTCAACAGCAAGAACATTCTCTAGAACAGAGACAGGCTACCAGGGATGTAAGGTGCTGCACCGAATCCATGGAGACAACACAATCTGAAGACTAACAGGTGGAAAGAAGGAATTGAGAAGAACTGCCCACAGGGTCCCGCTCCGGGTGAACAAGCTTTGGCCCACTGACTTACTTGAACAGAGGCAAAAGAACAAGTTCCAACCTGGAACTTGGTATTGATGTTTGACTCAGAGAGAGGTGGCAGAAAAATACTAATACTTGGTCGTCCATGCATCTCAGGGACTGAACAGTGAGTAGAGAAGCTGCAGACCATGGCAGAACAAGCTAACATCAGGTATACCAAGAGTCCTTGTTCGCTACCATGAACGGTCCTGATGGAAAATGCTCAGCTAGGGCTGAACCCAAATCAAATTGTGGGAAAGTAATGGAAGACTGGTGAGGAGGACTGTAAACACACTCAAGTGACTTGCAGCTAGGGTGTAGAAAAACACGTATATCATATTAATCATTGTTTAGTCCTGTTTGCTTGACAAGTAGAACATCTGTGTTTAGATCACACAGGCCTGTGATAGACTCAACAGCACCCTATCAAACATGCTTGGGATTCCTGCCCTGCTGTGCGAAAGATCAGCACACAGTGGTAAACTACGCCTGTATGAATCTCTGAAATACAGATGCAAACAGCAGGTTTCATAGCTCTCTAGCAAGGACCGAGCTCCATGGTGCCTGAGTTCCTGCTTGTGTGCCTCTGCCCGAGTGCTGCTTCAGAGATCCCTCAGTTCGCAAGGTAACGAAAAAAATTTACTCTTTACTTGCATTTCATCCGTGGTTTTGTAGTTGTTCCTGCATCCTGCCTGTGTCAGCTCACACACAAATACATTGATCCATCACTCCCTGTCTTTTGTAAATGGAAGACTTGGCTAAACATCCTTGCCACCCAAGCCCATTTTTAAAATTTTTGTCAAGAGTGGCTTTGCCATGTCATTTATCCAAGTAATTAGACTGCAATGCAAATGGATGACAGGTACGAACAGCTCTCCACCCCACACCATGTACGAAAAGATCAAGAGACTACTGCTAATGGGTAAACTTGAATCTTGGATATTCTTTGTGAAGACTATTATCTCAGTTTCTTTATTCCTTAATGCTGAGCAGCAAACACACATTATCAACACAATCAGCTCTTTCCAAGGGGAAGTACTCAGCAGTAATGAACAGGGTAATTTGTCAGGACTACCTCATGGCTGTATCAGAAGCACTGAGAGTAGCTCACGAGAACACCCCTGCTGCAAATTAGTTTTCAGCTATAAGATATTCTGATTCTTCCTGCTGCTGCATTAGCAGTCTGTCCCTTAAGACTGACAACCTATCCCCAGAGGAAGAAACCATATTTCAAGAACAGGGCCTGGCAATTCATGTAGGAACCAGCAGATGAAACAGATGTCACAATAGATAAGGGATGTTAACGTGCTGCTTCTCTAGATCCCCTCCCTGTAGTCTTAACAAGCACATGGTCTTCACAACCTCTTTCTCATACTTGAAAGGAATTAAGGATCAAATACTGAAAATCCCAGGGCCTTAACAGAAATACTCACTAACCTTCAGCCAAATAAAACATTGTCTATTCAAAATGTGACAGCAAAATATGTAAAGCTACTTTGGCAACCTTGTGAAGGACTTGATTAATAGGCTCCAAAATCTACACTGTATCACCCTGCAAAAGAAAACCAGAGACAACTGCACGATTGGCTAGCAGTTTGATCAGCCCAGGAACAATCCTTTTCTGCCATTAACTTGAGCTGAAAAGATGACTTGTTTCTCAGAGAAGAAAAATAAAGGCATCATACAGCCAAAAAATTCTTGAAGTAACAGTTCAAGCTACTCGAAAAACAGTGCTAGGGTAGTTACTAATTGGAGGACTTTGCTGATCTAATCCACAGTTCTGTCTAAAGTCTGAGATTTTCACAGCATAAGCCAGGCCAATGCTACCAGCCTATGGGAGACGAACTCCCTCCTCCACTCCAGGAGAAGAGTCAGGCTGATTTGTCCTGTGAATGGCTCTGGGGCTCCAGGCCAGATATGTTCCAGTAAGGCAGAGTTTCAGTACCTAAATGCAAAGGGTAAAGTGGAATGAGCCAGAGGTTTCAGCTCTGAGAACAACCGTAAGGGGGACTCTGCTTTTACAAGTTACAAAGAACAGAACATGGGTTAGGTGTACCTCTACTTGCAAAGTACCTGGAAGCGCTGGATCTATCCTTTGAAAAAGAGAACTGCAGAGCAATTCTGAGTTTCTCGGTTAGGTTTGGAAATGACTATATGCCTAAAGCCCCAGCAATCTTCCCCTCTGCATGAACACCACCAAAGACTGTTCAATGACAGGAATCTACTCTAGAGGCTTTTCTGTACTGACACACAGTCTTGCATGTCAGAGAAAAGCAGCAGCTGAAAAACAGCTGCAGACACCCAACCACTTCTACATTTGGGCTTTGGTTGCCTGAAAATAAATACTGCTAATCAAAAGAGAACTTGAGACTAATACACACCCAGTATTTACTGCATATGGCCAGCCTCCACAAATGTCACATTCTACAAAACATTCCAGTCAGTGGATTACATGAAATTAAGAACAACAAACAAAAAGACCTTGAAATACTTCAAGCTACTGGAAGTATACGTAGAATTGAAAAGGTACCTATTTCGACATCATCTTCAGCTTCAGCTTTAAATATGTACACTTTGATAACTTCTGAACCAAAACTGTCATCTTTAGCAACATCATCATTTGTCACCTCGGTACTGATTTTCAAAGGAGTGCTTCCTATATGGTCCAATTTTTCTCCAACATCATCCACTGTAAAGATAAGAGAATAATAATGAGGTTCAAACACATTTTTTAGAAGTCGAAGTAATCAGCAGCATGATGCTCTCCACTATTATCCCCACGCATAGTAAAGGTTCGTATTCATAAACGGCCTTCACAAAACAGTTCATCTCAAGATACTTAAAACAGATTCCAGAAGTTTAGTACCCATTTTATTGCAACTCAGGAAACATACTAAGAATTACAGAAGAGAGAGCTTGTCATCAAAGAGAACGTGGTAATTGGTTATGTCTGAAACTACTACACTTAGAAAGCAAAAATGCACCAGTAAGTAAAATTAAACATCTATCCAAAAATGCTAAAAATTAACGCAGAATTGCCTGTTACAGTCTAAGAGTCCTCAAAAGTTTCACTGCTCTAAGATACTGGTGACTAAAATTTAGTAGCTGAAACTCTTATGAAGAGTGATGACTCAGAGTATATTCGCAGTGAAAGAAGTATGCATCAAAAATTTGACTACATCTTCACCCTAAAAGAAATTATTATTTTATCCACTTTTTCACTGGAAAACATATACATTAATAAAGATTAATGTATAATATACAGCTGATTAAAAGATGCAGTGACAATAAATTCAAATACTACTATGTGAAATTGACTTCTCATTCTTTATGTGTGCAACTTAGTCACTGATTATTTGGTCTATATATTCAAAATGCTCATTTTATCTATACAACAAAAATTACATTCTAACTATTAAAAGTGTAGAAGTAACACTATTTTGTTAAAGAGGGTATTCACACAGATATCTATATATATACCCCAAATTGCCAATGAGGCCACTGAACGAAGCATCTTTCTGACATATGTACTGCCAACATGCTTCTCTCAGTGGATAAAATTAGCTCCTGTACAGATGGCCAACACAAACCTGTGCAACGCTTAACACCCACTGAAATCTTCTAAATAGAGGAAAATTCCACAAAATGTAAACAAAATCTGAATCAAATACGCTCCAGGGAAATAGCTGCATACATAACAAAATATGTGCATACTAGGTAAAAAAAAATAAATAATCATTAAAGTTAATATTAAAGCGACAGTAGTGTTTCATGACTGAGTCTATTCAATGGGGACACCGAGGGCTCTGATTACTGAGGAAAGGATGGCTTACCTCGGGATGGCTGCAGTGGTTCCCAATCCCCCTCTAAGTTTCCTGCCCTCAGTGCAGTGATGACTGCTCTTGAAGAGCTGCGTTTAACTACTTCAGCCTACAGCCTGGTGTACTGAGGTAAGCTGGAGTTAGTTTAAGCTTTTCGTAATACTCCAGGCAGTCACGCGAGGCGGTTCAGAACCTGCTAGAAAAGGAGCAGATGCCTTTCCCACAGCAGGGCAGGAAGCCACCACAGCAATCCCAAACTAAGCTTTTCCCACTCACGGACAGGATTCCACGGAAACACCCATCCAACTGACACCATTTGTCATCCCCACATTAAGGAACCTTATTTCTACTTCACAAATCTTGGACTCTATCAGAAGAGTTATTGAGGACAGAACCAGATATAACGTAGGTAAGTACAAATAAGCATTTGATTTTATTTTAGAACCTCTGAGAATTATATATTTTGATGAAAATTAAGCAGAAAACACTAAAAAAATGCTGTGTTTTAGCTATTTCTTTTCGTAAAGAGATTAACTGCATTGCCAAAAAAATATCAAACTTGGATCGGTAGAAATAATTAATAATTTCCCTAGGAAACTTGTTTTTTAATAAAAAACATTCTAAATCTCTATTAAAATTGATGCCAGCAACATCAGCACCTTAACCTGTTAAAATCTGCCCACATACTGCATGGCGTTCACGTTACCCTGCAGGACAATGAGAACAGGAAGAGTATAAACATCACAGATGAGAAAGCCACAACAGAGCTTGGCATATTCCTTTGACACTTATGTTTACCAGCATCAGGTTACTAGTACATCTTTACGGGATGGGAATATGGCAGTGTTACTGCATCTCCTAATTGAAGTTTTTTATGCTGCCAGAACAGAATTATTAGAAGAGAGGACTACTCTACTAACAGAAAAAGGGAAGATGCTAGAAGATACCTATCTTGGAAAAAAGTATTTCCATACATTTACTAGGTTTGAATTTATTAAAGACCATTTTCTTTTCTGCATGGCTTTTAACATTTGTAAAAGTTTCTTATCCATATACTTCAAAATGATATACATACATTTAATTTTAGTACAATGAAAATTTCCACTGCATGTACAAGTCTTTGAAGGACTAATAGTACAAGGCAGGTTATATATATAGCTGTATGACTAGACATGCTGCCAAAACGCAGAAAGAGTATTTAAAGGCTGGGTGGAAGAAATCACTAATTGTACGCTGCTACCGTAATTTTAGAATTGGTAGGAGGTAGTAAAGTTATTTTCAAACCTGCAACTCAAGCAACACCAACTTTTTATACACTCATAATTTTTATAAACATAACACATTATCAGTTTAATATAGAAAATAAGTATTTCCATACTGGAAGGTTATTTAAAAACAGCAACTTCCTACTGAACAATGGAGTAATCACATATATGTGATAAGAAATCTTCTTTATGGCAAAAATTTCCAACTATCTAACTAACACTGGGTGACAATGACGGTACACCACTATGTATCTGGTGAAAGAACATACGAAAAACCCCCACAATTTTAGATAGCTGCCTTACCAGGACATCAATTGCAACAGAACAAAGATCACACAAAGGAAAAAAAAAAAAAAAATCTTCAGTAGCCTTTAAAAAACAGGGAGCCCTGTCTTAGAGGGGCAATCTTACAATATTATTTTTAAAATTAGCCCACACCATCAAAGATCCTGTGTATTTTCAAAGATCTTCAGTCTCTACAATTTAAGCTGAAGTCATGGAAACATATCAGGAAGCCCATGTATCCAGGGCCTCTAGAATCACTTCTCTAAAAAAAGCAAAAGTGCACTATAACAAAATTTGAAAAATATAAACTGGACTGAGAAAACAATACTTTATATAGACTGTCATTTGTAAGACGTTGCCTTTTGTTTCAAATACCTCAACAACAAAAGACAGTGAATCGGCAATTGCTATTGCTTACATTGCTGTCTCACATGAAGTAAATTTCATGGTTTCAATCTATTTTTTAAACACATTTAGATAAGGCGAAAACAATCAACACAGCAGGACATATAATCTTTGTCAAGTTCCAAAATACTAGGACTTTCTTTTAAAAACAGATAGTGAAAATATTCTATCGTCTAAGTAATATGACTTCAGTCACAGACTACTAATCCATCAGTGCTAAATTATCTGATGACTTTTCCCAGTGATAGTTCTCAGGAACAGGAATGCTTACTTTATGTCAATGGAATATGAAAGTGTCTTCCAGATCTGACTCATCCACCAGAAGCACTACATATTATTATCTCGTCACTTAAAATTAACTGAAAAAACACAACAGAGAACCTTTATAAATATATGCTGAATCCCCCTGAATAAACAAGGTTTAAAGGAAAACTCAGCACACTTCCAATTTTAAACTTACCTTACTTGGCTGTTTTCAGGTGTGTGATGTCCAGATTCACCGTGGATTGCCAGCTCCCAATTCATGTGATGCCTCAGCATGCACTATGCTGGTGATATCACACCCACCATAGGAGCCCGTAGGGATAACATGAGGGCAAGATAAGTCCTGTGGCTTTACAATTTTTCATATTTTTCTAATGTCTGATATGCTTATTTTACATCCCATAAGTTACAATATAGGAGTATTAATATTAAAATGTTTAGCAAATTATGTAACACTGTACTGTAATACACTAAAAAGGAGGTGGTGGTGGAACAGTACCTTACCCCTAAATGCCAGCTCCAGTGTTGTTCTTTGGTGGGTCACCAACATAGTGCATGCAGGGCCAACACACGGATCGGGAGCTGGCAATCCGCTGTGGGTCTGAATATCGCAAACCTGAAAAACAAAAAAGGGTATGCTTTAAGCTACACATGTGCTAACTCCTCCCTGGCAAAATGGGATGTACTGTTCATAATTTTCCCATCTCAGGATGAGATGGATTGGGCTCATGATCACACCATATGCATCAATTTTGTTTTAATTTCCTTTTTAACAAGTCCCTTTTAAACAGGTATTCTGGAGATTTAAAATAAGGGATCATGCATATCCTGTGGCATTTGTTGTGAACATATCAAAAAAAGATTTTAAAGTCTTATGCTTATAAGGCTGATTAAAAAAGCTGAATTCATCTGCACCGAGATAGCAGAGTGGCAATAATCCTCTAGTGAAAATTTCCAATTGCAAAATCATATGCAGCTAGTTTACAGAACTATCAAGACAAATGTATTATTCTCCAAATAGTATTTACACAAAAATATCATTGCCAGTAGTGTATAAAATAGCTACATGGGAATGTCATGTTAAAATGGTGAAAAATCACCTTTCAGTATATTTAAACTGTAACTCCCAACAAAAGAGGAAGATAAGTTAAAATTCCACACTCAGCTCAGCTTCACACCCTAAAATATATTTCAGAAGTTCCCAAAACGTGTTCCACAGAACAGCTGGTGGTATTCCCTACGGGCATCATCTGCCATTTTATATAAAGTCCCCCCCCTTTTTAGATGCCAAATTTCATTAAAAGACAGCTAAGTATTTTGAGATTCTTTAAAACTATCTTTTTGATGTGATTTACATTATAAAAACATTCAACAGCCCTATACGTACATCCCAAAAGAAAAAGAATAAAATTAACTTTCTACAATATTTACTGACCATTTGACAATTTAAAAATCTAAGTCAATAAAAAGGGTTTTAAACTGCTTGATAAACTGAGGCATTTATCTAATCTACACAACAGATTATCTTCATAAACCTAACAAATTCAAGGCCAATTTAGAAACATCTTAAGAAAACCCAAAAAATGAACAACTGCATAAGAGTGATTAATTTTCGCTGAGAAAAGAAATCAATAGCAGATACTTTGTTGGGTCAAGCTGGCATACCCAGCATAATACAGCCTCAAAAGTCAGCAGAGACAAGAGACTGCCTTAATTTATCTAAAACGATTACTTAAAGCAGAATTCTAGATTAATAACGTAGCTTCCAACTGTGGTTATTCAGGCATATAATGATTATACATATATGTAAATCTAATTTGCTGAAAACTAGGCCTCAAAATATTGCAAAAGCCATTGGTAGGCTTGAGAACACCTGACAGAACTATACATGTATCATACTTATCTATCTTAGAAGGAATTCCAAAGATGACTTTACTTACAATTACAAAGGTGCAGTTGGAAATACCGCAGTTACAGAATACAACTCATCGTAAGTACTCTGTCAGAAAGGAGGAATTTTTTCAATGAAACAACTGACTGTAAAAATGGTGTTCCTTTATTTACAAACACACAGGAATTTTTCTGTTGTAGGTCTAATTTGCATTTAGACTGAGGATTTTTTGGTTCTTTTTCCAAAAAGCCCTTTTTTACTTCTCTTAGTAGTGACATATGGCTTTACAGTAATGATAGAATGGTTAAAAAAATCATTGCTGTCTATCCTTTACTGAAGAAAAAATAAATACCAAAAATTTATTTTGCATAATGGACATAAATGCTATGAAATATTGAAATCATTATAATCACTAATCTGTCATGTCCTGTCTCAAAATTTTTAATAAATGCAGCTTGCTCTGAGCAGACCGACACTTTGACACACTTGGCATTGCCATTTCTTTTAACATATTGCTTCTGACTAAATAAAATCTGTTTTGACCTACTCACATTTCAGTAACTAATTTGGAGAAGTCAAAAATCTAAAATGAACTATCATACATTTTATCAAATTTGTTTAACAATAAAAACTGGTATCCTGAATATAATTTAAACATTGAAGAAACATAATAGACCTAAGGTCCTTTCAGTAGCTCTCACTCAACAAGTAGTATAGGACCGTACAGTTTCCTCAGAGTTGAATGCTATGTGGAAACTGAAATGGGCAGCCACTTTCCAGTGTTAGAGAGCCAATCAACTAATGCACAATCCCTTAGTGTCAAGTTCAGTCCAGAACAGCACAATGTACAATAAAATGCTTATTATGATTTTTAACACAGCTAAACAAACAATATTTTGTGGACACATAAGAGAAAATGTGATGAGTCAGATATCTCAAAAACCTATTTCTTTGTTGGATTCTAGTGATTAAACCCAACACATTATTTTTACACGAATGTACATAACACAGTAATATCACAGAATCACAGAATGATGGGGGTTGTAAGGGACCTTTGGAGACCATCTAGTCCAACCAATATATGTGTGTATTTTAAGAAAAAGTATTATACTCAAAATATTTTATGTGGAATGTTTAAATTTCCAATGTGTTGGGTTTTTTTTTAATTTTCAGGAATATCTAGTTTCAGAAACACAAACATACACACTCATTCACTCAACAGCATGAATGTCATTCTCTTTCTTGCTGTATCAGTGATAACGGATTTTTCATCAAGAAACCCCAAATCCAGACACCAACAATTAACTGGGTAACAGACTATTTGAGAGTTCTAGTACAGAATGCAGCAAGAGTCCAGTTACAGTAATCTCTCCCCACCAGACCACTTCTACTTCAGATAATCTCCTGTTTATATCTACCTTTGTTTAACTTACAAGATATCATTAAGTAGTCTTCAGATGTACTCTTGCCATCATCATCGTCTTCTGTTTTTATAGTCACTGTGGAGCCAGGAACAGTACCAGTTGCTTGAATGACTGCTTCAGAATCTGAGTTTGTTACAAGAACTTCTTCTGAAACCATTGTAGGCGAGTTGGCTCCTGACACAGAGTCTTGCACGACATGCTCCAAATGTCCATCAGGACCCGTAACAAGGTCAGCCACAAAAACCTGATCAGGAACTCTAACGGTTTCCGTTATTAGATCAGAAGTCAAAACATGATCACTGGTATCTAAAGCTTCTTCAATAGCAACATCAGCTTCCAAAACAGAATCAGGAACAATTACACCTTCTGTTACAACATCAGTTTCAGTGATAATGTCAGGTCCTTGGACAACTTCAGCTGCTAAGCCATGATCAAGAGTTATTCCATCATCGGTAACAACATCAGAAACTAGGACAGCTTCGGGGACTGATACAACAATATGGTCTCCATCAATATGAGCAGTGCCAGCCATTCCAGCCACTATGAAACAATTATGAATGAGGAGAAAAATGTTAAAATTATTGCATTAGCAATTAGTTTATCTAAGGAATGGAATAATTGTATAGATAAGTTAAACACAGATGTACAAATCTGTTACTTTTCAGCAACTCACATTTTGCATTTCACCCAATAAAGACTATCCAATGCAGCCTGTATTCTTTAAATTAAGAAAAACAAAACATGCCACTTCTTTAAGACATAATGTGGAGTTTGCCCCAAAATTTGGGTATGTTAAAAAGTAATTTGGGTATGTTAAAACATATCAAAAGCTGGTATGTTAAAAACTACCGGCCAGTTTGCAATTTCATCTTTTTTAAAATTCCAGTGAGAAAACGCTTCATTACAATAGCAATCTGAACCTTCACAGAATTCTTGCATGATACTAGACGTGTGGTAACAATACATTAACTGCTGTTATAATAAAAGGACACTCAGCCTTCAGACTGCATGAGCCTTGATTAAAATAAATACTCGGTTGTATGCAATACTTATAGTACTATTTCCAACAGCTTGCCACGTTGCAAGGGATGGCTAGAAGCAGAAACCTGTTTTTCATTAACAGACTTGACTGACCAGTCATATTTGCAGACTACTTTTCTATACATAAAAAAGAACGCACCGTGAATTATTTTAACATACCCATAAATAGCACTTTTAATCTTAATGAATAAAACAGTTGTTCTTATCAGAATGAAAAAAAAAAAATAATCAGTGTTGTACTGCAAATTTAATTATTTTGGTACGCTCTGAGGGATATTAATTCATGTTAGAACAAAGACATGGTCCTTCCCAATACTTGAGAAGGTCATCTCCTGTCATAATGCAAAATAGAGACCCACAAAGAAGACTGTAGATTTCTAGCTGTCCTTTCACTAAACCTTCAAAATTGCTGAGGTTATTTAGCACTGCCACCAAAAGAAACAGTGTTCATTAAAAAAAAAAAATCACTTTAGAAACAAGTTTTCTTAAATCAGTACAGTCCCAGGATTGATGTTCTTGACAGAAGACTTCTAAGCACATGTAAATGTGCAGATTCAGTTAAATCTGTAAATTGTTGTCTACATAATAAACTATCTGTTGTCACACAAAGACATTATTTCCCAGCACACTGACCAAAATACCCTAAAGGAGAACCGTAATCAAGGTAAGCACACAAAAGCTCCAATGCTGTTTATGTCCTGTATGCTGGAGATGTAACAACTAGTCAATGTGGTTTCAAGCAGAAGCACAGGCACCACAAAATCGCTGAACTCCAAATAACCTTTTCTGTCTCATCTAGAGCACTTTTTTTCAGAACTACTTCAATATTTTGGAATAAGTGACTATTTCAAGACCAGCAACCAAAGCATACAAACACATATTATATACCACCTTAAATTTTGCATTTTCTCAAAAAAGTCATGCAAGCAGCATTAGTATATTAGTCAACTGCACATCTTGGTATCATTTCTAAGCATATAGCAAAAACTTGAAAAACAGTCTTGATTTTATTCATTATTTTTAATAGTTAAAATGTTTACCAAAATCCTGCATAATCATAGTGTGAGGCATTTTGGATTCTTGTGTTTGCAATCCAAGACTTCCACCACCTGGATCCATATTCAGTTAAGTTCATTCACAAATAACTGCAATAAAAGCAAAATCAGAATTTATATTGATTAATCCAGTAAAGCTAATCAACACAGTAACACTAATGTGTCACACTGATACATACAGAAAAGTACTTACCGAAAAATTCAAGAAAAAAGTGTGCAGTACTTAATTTAATACACTGTCTATATTATTATTTTTTTTTTAGTATTTTTCTGACCTAAAATCATGAAAATGTTTCCATCCATAAGTAGACCTACAGTAGTTAAAAGAATTACACATGAGAGTGAAACCAAACATGTCAGTAGCTCTTGGTCAGGACTTAAGTTTTTTTATGCAGATTTTTGGTTACTGCCTCACCTAGAACAGTTCTGTTTATAATCTGTGAAATTTAACTGGAAAGTGCTTTCTAGTTATCTTTAGCATCCAGAGGTACAGACTTCAACATTATTTCTCGGAGCAGTAAGCACAAGAAATGCCTAAACCTTCAACTTCCCCACTGCAAACTGAACATTGAAATATTTTTTCAGTTTTATGAGACTAACCCCCACAGGGTACCAGCTCACTGACTGACAGCAAAGATCCCACCTGCAACACCAGCAGTAGCATCGGGCTGTAGTAACAAAACAATATAATGCGGTAGTAAGTAACTGAACCTAGTTACAGGTAACTTATTACCAAGAAGCAGAAACTCTCTCAAGAAGCAAGTTAACTTTGCCTTAAACTGTAGCTAAGTGCCGTTAAAAGCAAGATATACAAGTCGGACATCAACACCACACATGTGCTATTACTAACTACATGCCTTACCACAATAGCGTATATCAGCAACTACGCACGAAGAAGTCACCTGTGCTCTATCCCTTTCTGCATATGGTCTCTAATTATCAAGACTGGTGATCGTGGATGTGTGCACAAAAGAAAGCTGAAAATTGTATTGGGAATATAAATTTTTCAGATTCTTTCACAATTTTGTCTCTATCAGATATTTCAAAACAGATTTTAATGTGTAAATTTAATTGGACATTATGTTTAATTATAGGTAAGCATTGAAAAAGCTGTGTAGCGCACTAGATTTATGAGAACAGAAGCTGCTTTTCTCATCCAGCGGCTGTGTACGAACCCCTCTATATCATTAAAAAAGTCTGACAAAAGGCCTGGTAGAAAATTTAATCAGCCCTCAGCTATATTCACAAGTGAAGTGCAGAACTACCCATTATAACAGGCAACAGCTAAGCATACGAAAGGCCAACTTATTTCAATGTCTCCATTGCCATGATACTTACTGAAGAAACCACAGTACTCAACAGACTTCTGTGCTGACACCATTCACCATTCCAGTGTTAGGACTGCATTATCCATATTGGTTGACATTTTATTTCAAAACTGTCAGGTTATTCTAGAAATCTTATCTCCCAACACTGTCCCTTCTGTGCTGCCTCATTTCTGCTGCCAGGGAAAAGCTGGTCCTTTACAGCTATCTGCAATATCCCTCTAATAGAAAACAGGTCCTTTAAAGCTTCTGATAGAACAGATGCACCAACTCTTTGTAAACTCCCCACTGTTATGCTTCACTGTCACAACTTTAGCTTGATTTTCTTTCTTTTCTTTTGTTTATGGCAATTGCTTTGCCTCTTCTAATTCCCCTTAATGCTTAGGGGCTTCTGTTTCCCGATTTCTCTTTTGTCTTTTATTTTCCTCAATCTTTTAAAATTACAGCCGTTCCTCACACTTTGCCACACAGCCATACCAGTTTTACTGAGTTAACTTCTGAGATTCTCGCATTCATTAAAATGCAATTCCAATTACATCCAAGCATTTTCACGCATGGAGAGTAAATGTTGAGCTTCTCACTAAACCCAATTTTACCAAGATCTCAGTTTCTGGTATCATATCTGTCTTGAGGATGCTGAATCTCTTTCAGACAATACAGCTACACAAACTTGCCTTCAGAGAAAAAGCAAGCATGTTAATATTTCTTTGACAGAGTGTCTCCATAAAATACAAGAAGGAAGGATAAATTAGCATTCCTCTGTGTTATTTGCATTGTTACTAAGCATTAAAGTGCAGGAATTCTGTATTATTTTGCAATTTGCTGCAACCCAAAAGACTTTTACACAAGTTCTCAGCGCAGATGAAGCGACTCCGTAAAAGCAGCTACAGGAGTATACAGGAGCAAGGCTTTCACAGGTGAAAAATCTCTAGCTTAAAAAATCTACATTGCACAAGACCAAAACCTTGTACTTTCCTGCCCTCTCATACCCAAGAATCAGAAATAAGTCACAGTATCACACAGAAAATAAACAAGTTTTAGGAGCTGTGGGGAGTGAACGCAGAATAAGAGCTCAAGTCAGAACTACCTGGAACTGGGTGGTGCAGAGATTAATAGGGAAGTACAAATGCTTTTAAGAGCAAGTCTCAAAAATACGGTACTTTCCTGTTATAGTATCAGCCTTGATTTTGCTCTTCTGGATATCATAAGAAGTTGAGCCCTATCCTAGTGCAATAATTTGCTTAAGTCTGTGCATCTAAATCCAAAATATGATAGAAACTTCAAGTACTTTGTGGTACAATGTATTTGACAATGAAACATACCACAACAGAATTAGGAGCTAACATAGTGAAGCAAGACGAACAATAAAATAAGCCAAGCTGTAAGAATAAATGGTTTAAGTGCCTGAAATCTGAGATACATCTAAGACAGAATCAAGGGATCCAGAAAGAGCCAGGACCTAATGCAACTCACACTATCGCACTAATCCAGAAGTAAACTAAACTTTGCAGTAGACATGAAATTAATTTATCTTAAAACATGAAGCTCTGTCAATAACAGGCACTAGAATCCATGGTAAAAGACCCTAAAAACTGAACAGATCAAAGCATCTTAATGCCAGTTACTATGTTTACTACAACACTTGTGTCTCACCAGAACTGCCAGCGCTGGATCCTTGGTACCAAACCAAGTCACCACAGAGAAGGGAGATGCTGGCACTCTGTCAGTGCCACGGGCCATGCTGCGCTGGGCTGACCCACAGAATCGGGCAGTCTCTACTGAGCCAGGTACCAGGCTCGGTCTGCACATGGGAATGGATGCTCCAGATGTCATTCAAGCCAGGCAGAAAGCCACCAAGGTGAGACGATGTGAAAAGTCAATTTTGGTGCTACATTGCTTTGCCTCCTTTTTTTTATGACTGTGTGAAATGCCTTCATTTTAGCAGGTGATGCAGAATGCCTACTCTGTGCAGGCCAAGACACACAGGCCAAGTGGGTGCAATTTTGTCTTTGGGGTTTTTTTTATATGAAAAAATACAAAACAGAGTCACAAAAGAAAGAAGCAGCATATGAAAAAAACACAATCCATGCTTACTGCATCTTCTTTGTCAAGGAAGGAACTGAGCAGAGATTATTCCTTCTTTTATACTCTTGAAATCCTCAAGCGCATGAAGCAGCAAGCAGTCCGCAATGATGGCAATTTCAAGAAAAAGTCACTGATCCAACCCAAGGTTGCAACTTAACTGAGAACACAAAAGAACCAAAGAACTTGTATCACCTGGTGTCACTATCGTCCTTTCAACACTTTCTCCCTGTTTTATCTGCTCAAACCTGCTTCTCTCAAATTGTCTTTAGAATCTACAGTACTAATTCTTGGGGACAACAATGACATAACATTCTTCTTGCAGAGCTATAAGAATTCCCCAAGGTAATTTCTTGATGGTTTCATAAGAGTACATCAGTTCCACAGACCAGCTAGTATCATAAAAACACAAGTCAAACGTTATCAACGAGGAAGTAGTCAAAGATTTAACTAACCAATTCCAACCATACAATCAAATTCCAATGTAGTTTTAAGTTTCAGCTCCAAAATCAAATTCTTTCACCACTGTAAGAATTACAAAGCAACCTCAGAACCTTAATGCAATGCTTTATCACTCCTAAATTGTTGTCACAGCCATCTGAAAGTCTTAAGGTAGCTAACAAATACTTGCTATTACAAAATAAGACACAGCTCTAGACCATAAATGGCTAATTTAATATAGCAATTTCAAAATTAATGGTATACTCTACAACTTCCTGACCACAGCCTTTACACTCAGACAACCCTTCTTTTTTAATGTAAATGGCTACAAAAAATTATCTTAAATTATATAAATCTAAGAGTACACGAAGAATATGCTAGGCTTTTCTTCCTTCTTAATAAGCAATTTAATTTATTTTCAGATTATATAATTAGATGCCCAAATAGATGTGTATTACATATTGTGCTACATAGAAAATTCAATACAAAGTAAGACTACAATTCTAATTGAAATTAAAGTTTCTGCAAGGAAAGCTAATTATCACTAAAAGGAGTATTTCTCCAGTAGCTAACAGGACTATAAAAATTAGCAAAGTTATGGGATGGCACCTTCTGCGCACATAGTACTATGAATACTTTATACTTCCACTGAAACCAGAGATGGATGATGACACTCTAGCAATAAACATGCTGAAGCTGTACCTCGGTTGACGCAGCTGGTATACAACCATTACTTAAGCATACTCTTCTAAACCCTCAATGCAGACAAAGGACAGAGTTGCTTTAACTACGCAATCACAGATTATTTTTTTTTTATGTCTACTTTTGGGTCTTAAAGGAATGCAGTGACAGCAGGAAAACCCCTTACTGCTAATGCTGGAACAATTAACAACAGATAAGGCCTACAACTCTGCTACAACTAGCTATTTTTGCTCATAGATTTCAGTAGTGTAGATTATTTAGTTTTACACACTAGATATGCATGCATATCTTATTATTGGAAACAGCAAAAAATGTAGTACAGTGATTAACTGTGGTTCTTCACAGCGTCTTTCTGTAGTACACCGTTATGTACCCACACAATCATAGAAGAAATGGTCCAATCGTATGTTTTAAAAACAGACAGAGAAATAAGGCAGAAAGCCACAATTCTGTGTACTGTCATAATCCTGAACTTAACCATACCTCTCTTGCCTCTAACTATTAAGATCTCAAGTTTTCCTCTCAATTCCCCTTCTCCTCTGTATATTTAGAAGAAAATACCGTGAAAATGCTTTATTAGCATCAGCCAATAAAATATCACTTTACAACATTCCATTAATATTTTAATTGATTTTTTTTAATTATAGCACGCTATCTTGCACCAGAGAGGAGTAAATTAGCATCAGATCCCAAAACAAAGAATTTCATGAAACCTAAACTGAGACTCTCAGAGCAGTGTCTCAAGGTTACATTTTAAAAATACGTATGTAGTACCTGATATTGTTTTGCTTTTTTGAAAAATACAGTTCTCTTTCTAACTAGCCTCAGGAGAAGGTTGATTTTAACCTATTTCAGTTCTTTATGCCAAAGCTCTTCCTTAGACAGGGCTCAGCTGAGACCAGGAAATGAATTTCAGAGTTTAAAAAAAAAAAAAAAAGGATGTATGACCTCTCTGTCTACAGGCAGGAATGCTACTGTAAAACGGTATTCTTTAAAATCAAAGATAATGGTGGGCAATTTAGGACTATCTAAGAAAACACACACCTACCACGGCAACACTCAACTGAAAAACTGGTAAAGGCCTAGGCCCTTGTAAACATTGCTCTTAGCATACACATTGATTTATTCTTAGCTTACTTTTCCTATAAAAACAGTATAATAAATTAAGCATTAATATTTCAATTTTATTTGAGAAAGCTTTCAGAAAACACCCTAAATTGAGAGATCTTCAGCAAAGTATTTTATCAAGGAGGGAAAAAACCGAATGCCTCAGCACTTCTACACTTCCCAGGGAAAAAAGAGTGTCATTCTTGAACCCAGAAGCACAATGAGGCTCCCAATCAACATGCTAGCTTTCAGGCATTGTCACCATATTTAAAATTTTTATAACATCAAAAATATTTCTATAAAATGCCAATTACAACTTGATAAATCTACATAAATAAAGAGTATGTATTTAATACCTTTTGTTACATCCTAAACAGTGTGGTCCCGCAAATGCTAAGCATCTCCCCAGTTTACACACACAATTATTCCCAATGTGTTCACATGATACATTTTCACATGAAGTATATGTGTATGGTCAACCCTTAAGTACTCCTTTAAAATAGCGAATGTCTTCTAAATAATATCAAAGTCTTATTTACATATAATAAAGTAAACCACATCATCATACTTTGTCTGGTGTTCGAGATGTTCGTCAGCTGAACATGACATTTTGATTAAACCAAAAGGACCAAGCTCAGACATAGAGCAATGTAACACAATAAACGCACGCGTATGTTGTTAAAAAATCCAAACCAGATGCTTTCTAATTATCTCTTAACATTCCAGTTGGAGAAGAATACAAGAGAATAATCCTCCCCTAAAAATACTTCAGGGTTCGGGTTTTTTTCCCCTCTAATTTTTAATGCAGCAACCAGTAGAAACGCAACGGGAAACATTCTTGCTCACGCAGGGCGCTTAGGCAGAAGAACCCGATTCATAAAATAACGTGCAGGTTATCACAAGCCCTTCGGCAGAAAAAACACCGGGAATGAAAAACTAACGGGACTCCACGGCGGCGGCTCCGCGGGAGGGCTGCGCCGCGCTGCCGCCATCCTCCGCGCTCCTTCGGAGGAGCGCGGAGGATGGCGGCAGCGCGGCGCAGCCCTCCCGCG